>CM050164.1:107375994-107898078 GCA_027410445.1 Discoglossus pictus
TCAACGGATGCAGACTCGATTGCTGCTGTTGTGCTGGAAACACTGAATACTGTTCTCCCAGAGCCAGAAGACAAGAAGAAACTCATAGCTCAAAGCTACGATGGTGCCAGTGTGATGCGTGGAGATCAAGGAGGAGTTCAAAGAAAAATAAAAGACGTGTACCCGAACGCACACTACGTCCATTGCTATGCTCACCAACTGAACCTAATAATGGAGAAAGCAGTTTCAAGGATTGGAAGAGTTTGAGTTTTTTTTTTCCAACATAGGCGGCATACCATCTTTTTTTTCACGCTCTCCAAAAAGGACTGGAGTTCTGGATGAGGTAGTTGGTAGAAGACTTCCAAGAGGTGCACCGACACGATGGAACTTCAACGTTAGGACCGTGAACGTCATCTACGCGAACAGAGATGCGCTACTTGAGTGTTTCCAGACAATTGAAGCATGTCTAAACTTTGATCCAACATCTATACGGGAAGCCGCAGGTTTCATTGGAATGCTGGAAGACAGGGAGTTCCTTTACTTCCTTAAATTATTTCATTTAATAATGCCACATGTTGACATCCTCTATAGTCAGCTTCAGAAGCGAGACACGGATACTGTTTATATCAAAAAAGTCACAGAAGACTTTGTCGCCAGCATCCAGAAAATCCGTAATTCTGTTGAAGAGATAGAAGCAAGTTTGCCGAGCGATGTAACAGTCAACAGACGGAGTGCGGAGATCTCAACCTTGAGACAACTTTCAAGAGAGGTATGTGACATAGTGGTGGTTCATGCAAAAGAACGTTTTTCATTTTCAAATCACCTAGTCAGTGCCAAACTTGTTCAAAGTGACTTGTATAAAACCCATGACACTTGCTTTCCAACCCAAGCTCTGGAAGACACCGTGCAAGCATATCCAATACTGAAGAAGGAACAATTACGCACTGAGCTGTCACTTCTGTATGGGAAGACAGATTTTCATACTTGTACAAGTGCTGTTGCTCTGCACAAACTTTTCCATCAATTTAATCTGCAGAATGATTTCACAGAGACAGTAAAATTATTAAGAATCCTGATTACAACACCGATGACCACTGCAGAATCAGAAAGATTCTTCTCCACATTGAAGAGGATAAAAACCTTTTTAAGAAGCACCATGTCCCTGGAGCAGTTGAATGCATTGGCGATGCTCTCAATGGAAAAGCAACTGATTTCCGAGATCCCAGACTTCAATGAAAAAACCATTGAGAAGTTTTCGGTTTTCTTCTATGAAAGATCGCCGTGCAAAATTAAAATACAAGTGATTGAAGCAAAGAAGAATGCATACCCCCAAGGTGTGCAAAGATAAACTGCGTTAAGCAGCACCACCTCACACTACCAAACATAACTAGTGGTAAGTAAAGTATGAACGGTGTGTGGGTGTGCATATGGAAGGAGCTATGAAAGGTGTGTGCATGGTCAGGAACAAGCCTTGGCGTGGTTTGAAGTAATTGGAGGCACTTCCAAGGGTAGCTGTCACTTGTGTACGGGAAGCAAGAATTCCATGTCTGTACAAGTGCTGTTGCTCTGCAGCAACTTTAGCATCAATTTAATCTACATAATTTAACAGAGTGAGTGAAGCTATAAGGAATCCTGCTTACAACAACGAAGACTACTAAAGAACCAGAAAGATGCTTCTCCACATTGAAGAGGATCAAAAAAGTAATTAAAAAGCACCATGGCCCTGTAGCGGTTAAATGCATTGGTTTGAAGGAATTGGAGGCACCTTCAAGGGTATGTAAAGTTCTCAGAAATGGCACCACCTCACTACCAAAAATAACTAGTGGTAAGTAAAGTATGAATGGTGTGTGGGTGTGCATATTGAAGGAGCTATGAAAGGTTTGTGAATGGTCAGTAACAATTGTTGAAGCCTTGGCGTGGCGTTACTGCTCATATGGTTATCCATATGCTAATTCAACGTGTTTGTTTGACATTGATTATTGTGTTGTCTAAACAGAAGTTAAATGTTGTTGTTTTCTTGAATCCCAAGATCCACTGGTTTGGGCCTATGCAGTGCTGATTGGTCTTCTAAGGTATGTTTGAGGCCTATATGGTCCCACTTGGTCTTCTAAGGTATGTTTGGGGCCTATGGTCACACTTGGTCTTCTAAGGTATGTTTGAGGCCTATATAGTTCCACTTGGTCTTCTAAGGTATGTTTGGGGCCTATGGTCACACTTGGTCTTCTAAGGTATGTTTGAGGCCTATATAGTTCCACTTGGTCTTCTAATGTATGTTTGGGGCCTATGGTCACACTTGGTCTTCTAAGGTATGTTTGAGGCCTATATGGTCACACTTGGTCTTCTAAGGTATGTTTGGGGCCTATATAGTCACACTTGGTCTTCTAAGGTATGTTTGGGGCCTATATGGTCACACTTGGTCTTCTAAGGTATGTTTGGGGCCTATATAGTCACACTTGGTCTTCTAAGGTATGTTTGGGGCCTATATAGTTCCACTTGGTCTTCTAATGTATGTTTGGGGCCTATGGTCACACTTGGTCTTCTAAGGTATGTTTGAGGCCTATATGGTCACACTTGGTCTTCTAAGGTATGTTTGAGGCCTATATGGTCACACTTGGTCTTCTAAGGTATGTTTGAGGCCTATATGGTCACACTTGGTCTTCTAAGGTATGTTTGGGGCCTATATGGTTCCACTTGGTCGTTTAATGTTTTTTAAGTATGGTTTTGTTCTTGAATGGTCTGATTGATTTGCTTGTTTTCTTTCAACCCTAGGGGCAAACCCTATGTGGCTGCAGATTTGTTTCTACTCATTGGTCAACTTAATGAACGTGAATACCCTGAGAAGAAGACCCGACCAATGGTAGGTGTCACTCCTTTAATTTTTCTGTTAATACGTATAGGTGCAATTATGATATTGCTGTAGTCTTGTCACATGAGTTTTTTCAATCTATATTGTATACCAATGAATTTAACACATTGTTACTTTACTTCTTGACATTTCTGCATTGCTGATCATGTATTTCAATGGGCTTTACAAGTATAAGGTCATTGGGCGGGGCTTATAAAGGTCATTATGACATCAGGGGGAGGAGTTATAAAAATGGGTGTGGTTTGAAAGGGGGAGTGGCTATGTTTCGCCCTGTCGCCCCTCCAACTTGAAAAGTCACCAGCCGCCACTGAAAAAAACATAATTCAATATCAAAAAGAGGTTTATGTATAGTGACGTGACACGCAAATATATGTCTATAATGTATAGTGACATGTGACACGCACATTTATGTGTATTGTCCCTGCAACAAAATGATCTTAAAACAAAATCATTAAACAACTACATTTAAATGACATTATATGTCATGTATACTGATATGTGACACGCACATCTATGTATCATCTATAGTTACATCTCACACACACACATTTATGTGTGTTGGAAAAAAAATAATAAGGTTAATTTAAAAATTTAAATATGACTCATGTATAGTGATATGTCACACGCACACAAAATAATTAAATTAAACTATGGAAATGTGCTTCATGTATGTGACATATGTGTGTAGCCCACACCAAAAAATAAGGTCAATTGAAAATAATTACAGAAGTATATTTAAATGACATTAATTTACTGCAATTCAATAGATCACATAAAGCTGAATCTTTCTACTTCTTTTAATATTCAAACAGACGCTGCATCAACAGCGTCACTCAACAATTTGCACCGTGCATTGTGAAGCACAATCCCTTTTAAAGAACACCAACAAAGAACAACAGGTAAGATACAACAAGACATTACATGCTGAAAAGACCATGCTTTGCTAGAGGAAAAATTAAAAATATACAAATAACTATTTCACTTTCTTTTTCAAACAGACACTACAAGAAGACCGGCGGATTAAGATTGGCAGGAGGGGACCCTCTGTCATTCGACACTTCAATCAAGGTAAAGTATTAAGTATAAAAAAGAAACGAACCATGAGCCTCATTCATTTGCGAGTTGCCCAATTGAATAGGGCTCTATATAAGCACATAACATATTTTTTAGACATAACTTTTTAGTTAATGAACTTCTATCTAAAATCAAGGTCTTCAATAACTAAAAACTTCGCTCAATAAATATGTTATGTGCTTATATAGAGCCCTCTTCAATTGGCCAAATTGCAATTCAATGAGGACCTATATATGTTTAATGGCCAAGGGCCTCATTTAAATGTGATTTGCCCATTTCAATAGGGCTCTATATAAGCACAGAGGATATTTTTTTAAGGAACTTTTTATTTAGTGAAGACCTTGCTTTTGGATACAAGTTCACTAAATACAAAATTTGGTTAAAAAAATATGCTTTGTGGTGATATTGAGCTCTATTCCATTGGCCAAAACACAATTGAATGAGGCACCGACAATATAACAAATGCAGCAACCAAAGCGTCTCATTCAATTGTGTTTTGGACAATTGAATATGGCTCTAATTAAGCACATTTAGGCCCTTATTCAATTGCCATTTTGCTAATTCAATAGGGATCCAAATAATCACATCACATATATTTTTTAAAGAAATTTTTCGTTAGTGAAAACATTGCTTTTGGATACATGCTTAATAACTAAAAACTTCTTTAACAAAAATATGTGATGTGATTATTTAGACCTCTATTCAAGTTTCTAAATTGCAATTGAATGAGGGCCTTACAGTAATATTACATTGGAAAAAATGCAATTCAATGAGGGGCAAACTATGCAACATAAGGTACACACAAAGTGCTACACACAAAACAGAATTGGAACAAACTCACACAAACACATAGCAAAATAAATTAACTTTCTTATTCAATGTTTAACAACCTATAAGCCTTACAAAGAAGCCTAAATAAGAATAACAAAAGTGTTGCGCACCTAATAGGATTGTACAATAAAATCACACAAACACATAGGAAACTACATTAACATTCTTCTTTAATGTTTAACAACCTATAACCAGTACAATCAAGACTAAATAACTTCACCACAAGTGGTGCGCACAAAACAGGATTGTAACAAACTAACACAAACACATAGCAAATTACTTTAATAATATTATTTCATGTTTCACAAACTATAACCATCACAATAAAGGCTTAATAAGTATACCACAAGTGGTGCGTACAAAAAAGGATTGTACAAAAACTAACATAAACACATAGCAAACTAAATTCATAATATTACTTAATGTTTAACAACCTAGAAGCCTTACAAAGAAGCATAAATAAGTATAACAGAAGTGGTACGCACAAAACAGGATTGGACTAAAACTCACACAAACACATACCAAACTACATTAAGATTCTTCTTTAATGTTTAACAACCTATAACCATTACAATGAAGCTTAAATAACTATAAAACAAGTGGTGTGCACAAAACAGGATTGTACAAAAATAAAGACACAAACACATAGCAAAATAAATTCATATTCTTTTTTAATATATCACAACCTACAAGCCTTACTAAGAACCTTAAATAAGAATAACAAAAGTCGTGGGATTGTACATAAAGTTAAAAAAAAAAAATAGAAAAAAATAACCATAACTGATACAATACAGCCAAATTCATAAATTTTTTCCTTATTTAAAAGACATTTCACTAAAACAACATTGTCTATTTTATATTACAACAGATACTGCGTGAAGACAATCGGACGAGGACTTTCAGCACAGGACAAGACCATCGGACGAGGACTTTCACCAAAGGACCACAACATCGGACGAGGCTAGGACCAGACCAGTGGACGAGGACTTTCAACACAGGACCAGACCATCGGACGAGGACTTTCACCAAAGGACCACAACATCGGACGAGGGCTATCGCCAGAGGACCACAACATCGGACGAGGGCTATCGCCACAGGAACACACCATCGGACTACGACTTTCAACAGAGGACCAGACCATAGGACCAGGATTTTACACAGAGGACCACACAGAGGACGAGGACTTCCAACAGAGGACCACACCATTGGACAACGATTTTCAACCCAGGACCAACAAACATTCGGATTTAAATCACACTTCAACCAAGGTACAGTATAATAAGTACAAAAGGAGAAAAATAAAGAAACATCTTTCATTTGCATCTGTCTCAACAGAAAAAAATATAAAAATAAATTTACTATCTCCCTTATTCTATTTAAATTGCCACTATGCAATACATAGCTCAATAACCACCTCAATGTTTTTTTTAGCAAAGAAGTTTTGTAGTGGTAAATATCTATCCACAAACAACGTTTTCAATAAATAAAAAAATATTTACAAAATATATGTTAAATGCTTATTTACAACAGTGAGGACAGGAATTATAATTTTAACTAAATACAACTGATACAGTAATGACTTGCCTTTTATTTCACCAATTGTGCACAAGAGTCTTTAACAGGAATTACAAATTTAAATATACACAATTACATTTCTCTTTTTTCCTTTACAGATTAATATGACTGATAACGATACCAAAGAAGAGAAGAAAAGACGTCAAACTAGAGAAAGACAAGAGAGATGGGCCGCCCAGCAGACACCAGAGGAGAAAGAAATTCGATGAGAAAAAGAACGCAAAAGACTTGCAAATAAAAGACTATCAGCTGCAAAAATGAAAGATACGACAAAAAAAAAAAAAAAAAGATAATAAAGAATTTACAACCTGTTCCTCAAACATCAGATGACATTTTACAAGATACTATTCAAGACAGACCAAAAAAAAAACTACTACAAAAACAAAGCATTTACAAACTCTTACTGAAACCTTACAGGACATTTCAACAAAACAAGGACAACATATACCAAGAAAAACCACGAAAAAAACTAAACATTTAGAACCTGTTGTTCAAACATTTCATGAATTCTCACCTGATGAATATGAAAGTCAAAATCCTATATGCTTTGCAAATTGTCCTTTACTCAAGTCTTTAGCAGTAAAGGTTCATAGTTGTGGGGAAATGAGTACTCAATGTCAATTTTGTGTGGCTTATTATTTTAAACAGGAGAGACCCAGAGATGGACAATTTATTAGTTGTTGTCAAAAAGGCAAGTTCAAACTTCCAGAAAGGAAAGAATTTCCTATCTATTTACAAAACATTATGACTGAACCTACTTTTCCAAACTACAAAAATTTTAAAACAAACATAAGATCCTACAATAGTGCCATATCCTTTGCATCTATGGGGGCAACATTAGCTGCTAATGTACCAGGACATGGTCCTTACTGTTTTAAAGTCCAAGGACAAATTTATCATCGGACTTCACATTTACATCCAGAGCAAGGAGAGCAAAGAAAATTCGCTCAACTATATGTCCTCGATACAATGAAAGCTGTTGACTAACGTATGCAGATGGAAGAAAATAAAAAATGCTTACCCAGTGTTTTCATAGAGCTAAATAACATTATGGACAACAATCCCTACAGTAAAGCTTACAAAAAATTGGCAGAAGTAGAAAATGAACAACAACTTCATGCACAAAGACATCAATTACCCATGCCAAAGGTTAATATGGTGCTTAAAAGAGACAGACATACTGATAAACGTCGTTATAACTTGCCAACATCAAATGAAGTTGCAATGGTCTTTCAGAATGATGAAGGAGAACCACCATTTCAAAGAGACATTAGAGTATATCCCAGAAATGAGGAGCAATCATTTATTAATATCAATATCTTAAGTCCAAATTTAGATCCAATGACATATCCCATCTTTTTCCCACATGGAGAAGCAGGTTGGCAACCACAATTAACCCTTCCCAGTTACCCAAATGCTAAAACCAGAATCCGAAATAATGTTTCTTTGCTTGAATTTAAAGTAGCTCAAATTGCCATTCGAGATGAATTTAATCCAATTTTATGTGGTGGAAAACTAACACAACAATGGATTATTGATTCATATTTGCAAGTTGAGGCAAATAATTTAAACTTTATAAAATATCAACAAGATAAACAACGTGTAGAACAATATTGTGGACTCATGGACTATGTTGCTGACGTGGCTACAAGCAGAGACATGACAGCTGGCAAAGCCATCATTTTACCATCTTCCTTTCAAGGATCTCCTCGAAATATGAGAGAAAGATACAACGATGCTATGGCTATTGTCACAAAATTTGGAAAACCAGATTTATTTCTGACATTTACATGTAATCCACAATGGCCAGAAATTAATCAAAATCTACTTCTTGGACAAACTGCTTCTGATCGACCAGATTTAGTAGCCAGAGTTTTTAAGATCAAATTAAATGAATTAATACGTGACTTCACTATAAATCAGTTATTTGGCAAATGTCTTGATTATGTATATACCATTGAATTTCAAAAAAGAGGCCTTCCACATGCGCATCTTCTGATAATACTTCAAGAGAAAGATAAATTAGATACTTCGGACAATGTGGATGCAGTCATAGTTCTGAACTACCAGATCCAGAACTATATGGTAGACTATATGAGATTGTTACTCATCGCATGATTCATGGACCCTGTGGAGACCTTAATCCACAATCACCATGTATGGAAAATAATAAATGTTCAAAAGATTTTCCAAAAGATTATAGAGACAAAACATGTGCAAATTGTGATGGATATCCACTTTATAAAAGAAGAGAAGGAGATAGTGCCATTATTCGTGGAAAAAAAGTGGACAATAGATATGTAGTACCCTACAATACACATTTACTCATGAAGTACAACGCCCACATCAACGTAGAAGCCTGCACTTCCATCAAATCCATTAAATATGTCTACAAATATATTTACAAAGGCTATGATGCAGCTACTGTAGTCGTCAAAAGTGCAGACAACCCTGAATGTAGTGAGTTAGTACATGATGAACTTGCATCTCATGTAGATGCTCGCTATGTCAGTGCACCAGAAGCTATGTGGCGGCTTTTAAAATTTGAAATGCATGATAGATCACATGCAGTATATAGATTAGCAGTACATTTGCCACAACGACAGTTAGTCTATTTCCATGCTGGAAATGAAATGAATGCATTGGCCCAAAGTGAAGATCGTCACACTACACTAACTGCATGGTTTGCATTAAATTCAAATGATGCTCAAGCAACACAATACTTATATATTGAAATTCCATATCACTATGTTTTTGTGAATGGATTATGTAGAACAAGAAAAACCAGAGGCAATAAAATAATTCCACGAATTTACACAGTCAGTCCAAGAGATGTTGAACGTTTTTGCTTACGGAAATTACTTTTAAATGTTCCAGGAGCACAAAGTTTTGAACAATTAAGAACTGTTAATGACATTGTATATGAATCCTTCCACTTAGCTGCAAGACATAGAAACGTACTCGCTGATGATACAGAGTGGGAAAGATGTTTAGAAGAAGCAGCACAATGTCAAATGCCACGACAGATGAGAGAACAATTTGCTTTTATTTGTATCTTCTCAAATGCTCCAAATGCATTAGCTTTGTGGGAGACTTTTAAAAGTAATATGGCTGAAGACTTTATGTGACGATACAATGAACCCATTGCACACTTAAAAACGTTAATGGAAATCCAAGAAGTATTTTTAACTCATGGATTAAGTTGTGCAAGTTTTAATTTGCCTGATCCAGGTCTTATAGATGACATAAACTTTGAAGACTATGACATTCAACTACAAGCAGAAAGAACACAAGAAAGACTTGCAACTTTAAATACACTACAATTGCAAGCATTTCATGCCTTTAAAAATGCAATAGATGATGACATGGTGACAGAGCGTTATTTCTATCTTGATGGACCTGGCGGATCAGGAAAAACCTATTTGTGCAATTTATTAATGAGTTCAGTACGAGCACAAGGACAAACAGCAATGTCGTTTGCCACTACTGGAATTGCTGCACTTTTATTAGAAGGTGGAAGAACTGTTCATAGTGGATTTAAACTGCCAGTGCCTATTTTAGAAAATTCTGTGTCAGATATTCACATGACATCCTTACAAGCAAAGAAATTTAAGAAATGTAAATTAATTATAATAGATGAGGCCACAATGATGTCATGCTATGCCCTCCAATGTATTGACCGTTTGCTTCGTGAAGTCATGGATAATATTTTTCCATTTGGTGGAAAGGTAATGTTGTTGGGTGGCGATTTTAGACAAACATTACCTGTTGTTGTACATGGCAATCGAACTGACATTATCGAAACCTGTATCAAGTCAAGCACAGTATGGAAACATTTTACCCATCTTCAACTGCAACAAAATATGAGATCAGAAGGACAAAATGATTTCAATGATTGGCTTATTAAAATTGGAGAAGGCAGAACAGAAAAAATACTACATTTAGCTGACGACACTGTAGAGATCCTACCTCAGATGATTTGTCAACAAGATATTATATCGGCTATATTTGAAGGGAGCATCAATAACGAAGAATATTCCGAGCTTGCCAACCAAGTCATACTGACGTGTAAAAATAAAGATGCATTAATCCTCAATAATGAAATTTAAAAAAAAAAAAAATGCACCACAAAGAAATTATCACAGTGCTGATTCTGTACTTGCTGATGACAATGAAAGTCAGGCTAACTTTTCGACTGAATTCATAAACTCTCTAACTCCTTCTGCAATGCCACCACATATTTTGCAGCTAAAGAAAGGTGCAATTATCATGTTACAGCGAAATATGAACCCCAAAAAAGGCCTATGCAATGGCACAAGATTAATTGTTCAACAATTAAAGGACCATTTTATAGATGCTGAAATTTTAACTGGGACCCATAAAGGAGAGAGAGTTTTCATACCAAGAATAGATTTAGCACCAAGTGAAAGTAGTCTCCCTTTTATACTTCAAAGAAGACAATTTCCCATTATTATGGTATTTGCCATGACCATTAATAAATCACAAGGTCAAACTTTCAAATCTGTGGGCATTTTTTTGGAAGAACCAGTATTTGCACATGGTCAATTGTACGTTGCATTGTCACGGTGCAAAAATCCACAGGCTATTAAAGTTTACATTGAAAAAAATGAAAGTCAAGGTGATTTATTAGAAGATGGACGTATTTTTACTAAAAACATTGTCTACTATGAAGTACTATAACTTTGCAGGATACAAACTAAAGCCATGCAAACATTTTTTAAAAGCATTCAAAAATACATAACAATTTGTTGTTTAATTCAGTCAAAATTAATGGAAGTAATGTTTATGGATAATTCGCATCACAAAATACTTGCCTTGCATTTTTAAGAAATATTATGTTACAATGTTAAGTTACTGTGTTAATGTTTCTAATGTTACAAGTTTAAAAATAATATTTAAAAGTTATTTCATCAAACAGATTATAAAATTCATGTTAAGAGCTCAAGCACCTTTTAAGTCACAATGTAAATATTGTCTGTTATCTTAAGATTACTACCTACATTAATGTTTATCGCCAGTTTATGTGGTCAGTAAGTAATTACTTTCATTTGGTACGTTTTAAGGAGAGTTTTTACTGTATGCCTTCCTCTACATTCAATGTATATTCAACTTAACAATTATTCTGATACAAATTGCATGTTAATACTTATTAATTTAAATTTCAACTGTTTTTACATTCAAATGTTAATAACTTTTAATACAAAATTAAGTTACAAAATGTATTCATTGTGTTTCTGTTTATAATGTTCAAAATTTTACAAATGTTTTGTCAACTTCCAAATTTCCATACAAAATAAAGATCAACTTTAAAAATATATACTTTCAACGTTATTGCTTATATATATTTTAAACTTCATGTTAAAATTAGTGACGTTTCAACAAGGCTTTTTACTTTTTGCTTTCCTCTGGATTCAATGTATATTAAAGTGAACAATTCTTCAGATACAAATTTCATGTTAAAAAACCATTACATCAACATTTTACAAAAATACACGTTCATATCACAATACCTACAAGGGTCAAAAATATAGATAAATAACTAAAAAACTTGACAAACATATACATCACATTGCCATCATTTTTTGATGGGCAAGTCGCTAATTAAATATAATGGTTTGGCTATTACAGAACCCAGTTCCCTTAGTACCCTTGGATGTATTCCATCAGGACCCGGGGCTTTATTAACATTTATTTTTTCCAACCTCTTTTGGATTACTTCCTGTGTTAACCAATTATTTGGCAAAGGTAGTGTAGCCCCATTATGTTGCAGTGTCCCAACCACTGGTATCTCCCTTGTGTATACCGAAGAAAAGAACCTATTTAGCTCATCTGCCTTTTCCTGGTCACTAATTTTCAGACAGCCTGCTTCACATTCTAATGTTCCTATAGCTTCCTTCCTCGCCTTCTTCCCATTAATATACTTAAAAAATATTTTAGGGTTAGTCTTACTCTCTTTTGCAATTAATTTTTCATTTTCTATTTTAGCCAGTCTAATCGCGCTTTTGCAAGCCTTGTTGATTTCCTTGTATTCCCGTAAAGCAGTCTCTGTCCCCTCTTGTTTGTATAATTTAAATGCCTGTTTTTTACTCCGTATCTTGATCTTTAAATCTTTGTTAAGCCACATGGGTTGTGATTAACTCCTTTTACTTTTATTCCCACACGGTATATGCTGATGTGTATGTATATTTAGTAAGGATTTAAATATTGTCCATTTATGTTCAGTGTTTTTACCTATCAGTTCTCTGTCCCAGTCTATACTTTGTATTGCTGCCCTTAGACCGTTAAAATCTGCCCTTTTAAAATTAAGAGTTTTTGTTGGCCCCTTAAAATGTTGTTTTTTTAATTCAATCTCAAATGAGACTGTGTTGTGATCACTGTTTCCCAAAGGTTGCCCTATATCAACATTTGATACAATATCAATATTATTTGTAATGAGTAAATCTAAGATAGCTTCATTTCTAGTAGGCTCCTGTATAACCTGGGCCAGATAATGATCCCTGAGTGTACTTAAGAACCTGCTCCCCTTAGCTGAACTGCTGGTCTCATTTATCCAGTTTATTTCAGGGTAATTAAAATCTCCCATTATTAGAACTTGCCCGTGCTTAGCTGCATTTCCAATCTGTAACAATAATTGTGTTTCCTCACTTTCAGCTATATTTGGGGGTTTATAGCATACTCCTACTAATATTCTTTTGGAATTTGCTGCTCCGCTATTTAACTCTACCCACAAACATTCAACTTTATCACTCGGTCCACCATAAATATCTTCTCTGACTATAGCCTTAAATTCAGGCTTAACATATAGACAAATCCCTCCTCCTCGTTTACCATTGCCTCTATCTTTCCTAAATAGGTTATAACCATCCATGATTAACAGTCCAGTCTTGAGATTCATCCCACCACGTTTCGGTAATGCCTATTAAATCCCATTTTTCATTAATTGCTAATAATTCTAACTCTCCCATTTTTCCTGGCAAGCTTCTGGCATTAGCAAGCATACACCTTATGTTATGAGTCTGTAGTTCTGAAGTGCCTGCCACTGAACTTGAATTACTTAGTACTACCTCCATATTGACTATACTACCCCTCCCCCCATCTCCTCCCCTATGAGTTGTTAATTCATCCCTTATACCCTCTACACTTTCTACCCCATTACTTATATCTAGTCCCTCCCCCCCACCTACTAGTTTAAAAACTCCTCCAGCCTTTCTACCATCCTATCTCCTAGTACAAAAGCTCCCTCATCATTAAGGTGCAATCCATCCCTACTGTAGAGATTGTACCGAAGTGAGAAGTCAGCCCAGTGCTCTAAAAAGCCAAACCCCTCCTTAGTGCACCACATCTTTAGCCACGCATTAACCTCCCTAATCTCCTTCTGCCTCCCTGGGCTAGCACGTGGCACTGGTAGTATCTCAGAAAATACTACCTTGGAGGTCCTTGCCTTCAGCTTATTACCTAGTTCTCTAAAATCATTCTTTAGGACACGCCATCTTCCACTAACTTTGTCATTGGTACCAATATGTACCAAGACCGCCGGTTCATTTCATATTATTTTTTGCTATGAGTTGCAGTAAATTAATGTCATTTAAATATACTTGTTTAATTAGTTTCGGTTGACATTAGTTTGTTGTAGGGCCTATACACATAAATGTGCGTGTCACATGTCACTATACATGAATCACATTTTCATACTTAAAGTTGTTTTTTTTTTTTTTTGCTGTCTGGGTAATAAAATATAATATAGCTTACCTCTCAGTTGTAATTTGCACAGTGTAAAGTAGGAAATTAGGAAACAATTCTCTTCTCAAGTAACAGCAGCAGTTAACTATCCAGTCACTCCATTCATCCCCTGAGTAGAAATGTAGAATTTTCTGGAAAGTAGGCAGTATTTATAAACTTTGAGGCACCTCAGACCGTTAGAACGCAATACGCATGCGCTATTTGCGTTCCAGCTTACAATTTGCGTTCCATCCGCCATTTTATGCATAGTAGTTTTCAAAATGGTGGTTAATATCAGTGTGGTACGTGCCGCATAGGATGTGTTACGTACCTCGTAAAGTTGACTGTATCGTTGTTTGAGTTTTGAGAGTCACTGTAGAATTGTTGCGTCTGTAGCCTCGTTTTCGTTTTGTTCGGCGGCCATTTTTTCTCTCGCTTAGGTGATTTTCGGCAGTTTAAACTCGTTTTTTGGACTTAAATGGACGTGTAAATTCACTTTTCGAGGTGCTGGATGCCCCCCTTGCTGTAAGTAAGCTTTTTATGTGTTCGTTGCGTTTATTTATTGTGTTTCTGATGTTTTCATGCGCACTGTTTTCGGGCATTTTTTGTGTGTTCCGAATGGGTCGTAGCACGTCCCGTATTTTTTTGCAAGGACGCAGTTGCTTTTTTTTTCTAAGTTGTGCGTATGGGACCCAGTTGTTTTTTTTTCTAAGTCGTGCGTGTGTTAACCGCGTGTGAGGAGCCTTTGAGCCTCCACCTCCGCAAATGCGGACCCTCGCGAAGCCGAAGTTGGAGCCTCCACCTCCATAAATGCGGCCCCTCGCTTTGCGAGGGTCCGCATTTGCGGACAAACCCAGCCGACATTAGAGCCTCCACCTCCACAAATGCGGCCCCTCGCTTCACGAGGGTCCGCATTTGCAGAGCGAACTGCATTCCTTGCTTCGCAAGTAACCCAGTACTTGCAGGCTCGCTCTGCGAGCCCGCAAGCGTGAGTAATGGCTCGTATGCTCACAACTATATATGTGATTCTTTGCCATACCGAAAAAAAAGACCAACGCTGCTCATAGCACAGAAACAACCAAGAGCCTCGCAATGAGCGCCAAAGGCGTTCATTGTGAGCCACGCGGTGAGCGCCGAAGGCGCTCGAATCGAGGCTCGCAATGAGCGCCGAAGGATCTTAAAACACCAACAAAATTTATTTTGCATGCAAACAACATTACCTGACTTACAATCTTTTTGTTGTCATTTTTTGACGGGCAAGTCGCTAGTATATATATATATATAATACACACATTATATATATACTAGGAAAATTGCCTGTCAAAAATGACGGAAATAAAAGTCCTCTCCCCTGTGTCTCCTTTCCCCCTCTCCTGTGCCTCCTTTCTCCCTTGAGCCCCTCTCCCTCACCTGTGTCTACTTTCCCCATTCCTCCCATGTGATTCCTTTCCCCATCTCCCTCCCCTGCATCTCATTTCACCACTATCTCCCTCTCCCATTCCTCCTTTCCCCCGCTCCCTTTCCCCCTCTCCCTTTCTCCATTTATTTCCCCCCTCTCCCTTTCCATCCTCTCCCTCCCCTGTGTCTCCTTTCTTAACAATCTCCCTCTCCTGTAACTTCTTTCCCCCTCTCCCTTTCACCCTGCTGCCTCCCGTGTCTCCTTTCCCCATCTCTCTCCTTGTGTCTCTTTACCCCCTCTCCCTCCCTTGTGTCTCCTTCCCCCCTCTTCCTCTCCTGTCTCTTCCCCCTCCTCCCTCTCATGTCTCTTCCCCCCTCTTCCTTGCCCTGTGTCTCTTTCCCTCCTTCTCCCTCCCTTGTGTCTCCTTCCACCCCTCTCCCTCCCTCTTGTATCCTTTCCCCCTCTCCTGTTCCTACTTTCCCCCTCTACCTTTCCCCATCTCCTTTCCCCCTCTCCCTCCCCTGTGGCTCCTTTCCTCACCATCTCCTGTACCTCCTTTACCCCTCTCCCTTACACCCTCTCCCTCGTGTCCCCTTCCCCCTCCCCTGTGTCTCTGCCCCCTCATCCCTCCCCATTGTCTCTTCCCCCTTCCTCCTTGCCATTTCTCTTTCCCCCTCTCTCTCCCTTGTGTCTCCTTCCACCCCTCTCCCTCTCTTGTATCTCCTTCCCCCTCTCCCTTCCCTGTGTCTCCTTCCTCCCTCCTTGTGTCTCCTTTCCCCTCTCTCTCTCCTGTGCCTCCTTTCTCCCTCTCCCTTTTCCCCTCTCCTTCCCGTGTCTCCTTTCCCCCTCTCCCTTTCCCCCTTCTCCCTCCCCTGTGTCTTCTTCCCCCTCTCTCCCTCCCCTGTGCCTCCTTTCCCCCTCTTCCTTTCCCCCGTGTCTTCTTTCCTCCTCTTACTTCCCCCCTCATGTCTCCTTTCCCCCTCTTCCTCACCTGAGGTGTGCTTGGGGTCGTTATCATGTTGGAATACTGTCCTGTGGCCCAGGACAGTATATCTATCATTTAGTTAAGATCCGTTTTTTTTTTTTTAAATGTATTTATTGTTTTGATTTATTAATGACAGTTTGGGCTGGTGTGTGAGGCCATTCAGTTAGTGGAGTCTGGGAAGTCATATTTTGGTATAGTATTGCGTCATTACTTTGTATAAATATAACTGGTTTTAGACGATAAATGTAGTTTATTGTATGGGTATTTTCACGCTCCCGATGTTTGTCAATTTGATGGGTTTTAATTGTGCATGTATTTTTTATATCTAATGTTAGGTATTTATATAATGCTATATACTAACTGGCATTGTTTATTTTTGTATTTGTGAAATTTTTCAGATTGTAATTTGTCATATGTTTTTATGGGTATTATATCCCCTATTATAAGTTTTTCCAGTCTAGTACTGTTTTTATTAATTCTTTAAGATACAGTCGTGGGGTGTTTAGTGAAGTAATTTATCATTTTTATTATTTATAGTTTGGGATGTTATGTTGATGTTTTTTTTATTTTATATGCATACATGCATTCCTTTTAGATATGTAATTGTTTGCATTTTTTGCATTTTAGTATTATTTTGTTGATTTTTTTTGCCTCAGATTGTGGAGCTGGGAGAGATGCGACCTTCCTAGGTGATGACCAGACCGGAAATGACGTGCACAGCGCACAAGAAGAAACGTAACGGGTTCACAGGAAGTGACGTTACAGGCGCACCGGAAGTGACGCCACAGGCGTGAAAACGGCAATCGGGCCGGGAGTCGCCGAAAGGGAGGTCTGAAATTTATGGGCTCCTCAGGTGATTTACACCACCACATCTATTTGGAAGGTACATATAGGTCTGGGGAATTGTGCTATAGATAGCTTGTTTGGGGATATAATATGTATGATAATGTTGTATCTTTTTACTTTTGAAAACTAATGAAGCTCCAAAAGTGGAGAGAAACGCTTCTTATTTATTGCTACTATTATTCTTGTTTTAATAATTTTTAGAGTCTCTCCAACTGATCGGTGGAGGTCTCATAAGTTTTCATTAAATATAGCTTACTATACAACTGACAATTGAGTTTTGAACGTACACTCTGTGCTTTGGGAATACTTACTGCAAGGAGTCGGTGTGGAGCAGCGTTATCTGCATATCCATCTAGGAGGAAGGTAACACGCTGCTTCTCTCTATGCATGCGTACTATACCTCAAATCTGTGAGGTTTGAACATGTGAGCATTTGCAACATCTAACGGTTACTCTCTAACTTAAATATACATATTGCTGATGTGGTATCCTAAGTGTAATCTGCACTAGGGTGGGCACCTCTTTTTCTCTTGTTTTTTTTTAACATATAGACATATGTGTATATATGTTTGGTCTGGGCCTGCATGAGTGCTGCAGGCACTGTGGAGCTATAGTTCATTGTTGCGAGGAGCACCCCCACTCTCTGTGTCTGTTTCCGCCCTCTCCCTCACCCTACTCTCCCTGGCCTGTGTCTTTTGTTTTTAGTTATTTCCCTCCCCTGTGTCTCTTTACCTCCGTCTCTCAGCCCTGTGCCTCTTTCCACCCTCTCCCCCCTCTCCCTCCCCTGTGTCTTTCTCCTCTGTGTCTCTGGTCAAGGTTTGCGTGGCTCGCGATGAGTGCCGTTGCTTTTATTTTCAAAGACCTGCGTGCATCGTGTTGTTCTGCTAAGTGTTATTGTCTTCAACCTCGTTTTGATCCATTTTTTTCTTTGCTTAGCCGATTTTCAATCTCCAAAAAACTTAATTTAGGCGTAAAATGAGCTTGCAACCTCACTCACAGGCTCCCTGGGTCTCCCCCTATGCTCTGTGTGAGTTTTTAAGTTAATTAGTTTAATTAATTGGCGTTATTTTTGGTTTTCAGAGTTATGTGTGTGCATTATTTTCGTCTGTTAAAGTCTAAATGTTTTCCACGTCTTGCGTGCCTTCGATTTGCGCCTAAGAGCTACGCGCTTCGGCAATGTTTTCGAGCCTCACCATGGGCGCCCTCACATTGTGTCCATCCTTGATCGGCGGAGAGCCCTCATCAAAATAACAACCCTGCCTGACCAGATGACCCTTAGAGGGACAATGCAAGGCCACCATTTCTTGCACAAAGTCACGCTGGCCTCGCGATGAGCCCTGCAAAGTTGTGCAAGCCTCGCGATGAGCACTTGTGGCGCCTAAATTGCGCAAGCCTTATTTAACACGGCGTGACGGACAAAAACTTAAGATGACAACTATTATACGTGACTAGCGACTTGCCCGTCAAAAAATGACGGACAATAAAAGAAAGTGTTGAAATGCTGTTTGTCACACAATGTGAGTGTACTGTGTGCCTCAAGTAACTAAATTCCTCAAAAAGCAGAAATCTACATAACATAAAATAATAAAAAATAAAATCACCAAAAATAAAAAATGTACATTACAGAACAAAAAAAAAAACCTAAGTCACAAAAAATAAAAAAAGGAACATTCCAGAAAATAACAAAATACATTACAACCCCCCCTCACTACAATTTTTTTTTTAAATTACACACCTGAAAATGAAATACATATAATACAATACAACACAATTAAATAAACTAAAATACAACACAATTAAATTAAATAAAATACAATACAATTAAATAAACTACAATACAACCCTATGTAATATACATGCCACTATCTACTATACATACAGCTATCTACTGTACATGCCACTATCTAATATAAATGCCACTATCTAATATAAATTCCACTATGTAATATATATGCCACTATATAATGTAATATACATCCCACTATGTAATATACAATACTATCTAATAATACATCCCCCTATCTATGTAATATACAATCCATGCTATCTATATATATAGAGGTACCCTAATTGTAAGCTACAATAAAATAATTAAGGCCACTTACCTTTGAGATGTTTCTTCAGATCAGCAACCTACGGTAAAAAAGATTCCAAAAATTAATACAACATATTTACATGAAATACCTAAACATTGTAAACATTGTAAACATTGTAAACATTCTAAATATTCTAAATATTGTAAATATTATACTCACCTTTCCAGCATGTCCCGTTCCAGCATGTCACATCCTCCATGTTCTGTTCGCCATGTTCCGTCGGCCATCTTTACTCCTGTCAAAAAAAAACATTACATTAGTAAACATAAAGCAATGTAAAATAAACACAATCTACATTATACTTACATTTCCGTGATGTCTCCGGCCTCCTCGTCTTCTACGGAAGCATCAGCGCCTTTAAAAAAAACGGAAAAAAAAACGACACACATCCGCCCTTGCGGATGTCTCCGACGCTAATGACCTTCCTATGGAGTGTTCCAGAGTCAAATTGGCAATGGCGGCTTCTGATTGGCTGAAAAGGCTGTCTATCAAATTCAGCCAATGAGAAGACCCCATTTGTGAACCAATGAAAAAAGTATACACCCCAAAATACAACGCGGATTGGATAACACACCTTTCAATCTTTATTTGAACCAATCCTAAGATTTTATTGCCATCAGCCAATCACAATGGAATATACCCCCACATACTGATTGGTGAAGACATCTGCGCCTTCCCATTGGCTGTAATATTGATTGATTTTAACAGTAGCCAATGAGAATGCGCAAATCCTTAACCAATCAGTACGTGATGGTGTATTCCATTGTGATTGGCTATTGTCAGTGCAACCAATCAGAATGCGCAGAGGCTCCAGCCAATCACCCTGTGGGGGTGTATTCCATTGTGATTGGCTGAAGGCATCTGCGCCTTGTGATTGGTTTAAATAAAGATTGATAGGTGCATTATCCAATCAGAGTGGGATTTTAGGGTGTATCCCTTTCTGATTGACTCACACATTGGCGCCTCCTGATTGGGTGAATTTGATAGACAGCGTTTTCAAACAATCAGAAGGCGCCATTGCTTATCTTCTTCCTGAAAATTCTCCTGGAGCCTCATTAGCGTCGGGGATGTCCGGGAGTGCGGATGTAAGTATATATATATATATATTTTTTTTTACAGGGCGTGGCAGAAGAGGATCCGGAGGAGGCCGGAGACATCACGGGTAGGTAAGTATAATGTAGATTATGTGTATTTTATTTTGATGTATGTGTATTAATGTTGTGTTTTTTTTAACAGGTGCCGTGCCGGAGAAGGATTGAAAGAATGCTAGACGGGATATGGCGGAAAGGTGAGTACAATGTTTAGAATATACAGAATGTATATAATGTATAGAATGTCTGTAATGTATAGAATGTCTATAATGTTTATTTTATTAGTGTAAACGTGTTGCACTATTTTTTTTTTTTTTTTTAATTCGTAGGTGGCTGATCGCAATGAACATCTGCAAAGGTAAGTGGTCTTAATTTTTTTAATTTAGCTTAGACTTAGATTAGTCAATATATAGATAGCATTTATTGTATGTTAGCTAGGGGTTTTATATAGATAGCATAGGATGTATTGTATATTAAATTGTGTTATTTATTTAGATAGATTGGGTATGTATTATTATATAGATAGGATGTATATTAGATTATGCTATTTATTTAGATAGATTGTGTAATGTATATTAGATAGTATTGTAATTGTATTGTAATTTTATGTAATTGTATTGTAATTGTATGTATTTGTATTGTATGTATTTGTATTATACTGTATGTATTTCCTTTTCAGGTGTGTATTTTTTTTTTCTGTAGTGAGGTGGGGAGGTTGTAATTTTTTTTTTTTCTGTAATGTTCCTTTTTTTATTTTTTGTGACTTAGGTTTTATTATTTTGTGTAATGTATTTTTTATTTTTTGTGAGTTAGATTTTTTTTGTGTGTGACTTTAGTTTTTTTTATTTTATGTAATTAGAGTGGTGGTTGTTAATAGGGGGTAGGTAGGGTAGATGTTAATAGGTTAGTGTAGAGGGTGTTTAGTTGATCTTTAATGTTGTATTGGGAGTGGTATAGTGCAGTATAGTGTTTCTACTTAGTGTCATGATGGTCCTTGAGGACCATCATGGCACTTATGTGGTTAATGTAGTGTTGTAACAGACCCATAATGGTGTTAATATACCCTTATGGGACTGATTGGATTAAATAGAGGCTTATGGGGGTCTGTATTGACCCCCATGAGTGACAGGGTTAATGAAGGGCTTATGGGGATCTATATTGACCCCCATGAGTGACAGGGTTAATGAGGGTTTTATGGGGGTCTGTATTGACCCCGATGATTGACAGGGTGACAGTGTATATTTCTTTTCTTTTACAACAGGTCCTTTAAGAACCTTTACGGTCCTTTAAGGACCTGTAACGCGGTCATTTTGAATTTTGATTGCAGCGGGGGACCCCGATCGCGTGCAATCGGGACCGCCACTGCGATGGTTAATGTGGGGTAAATGCAGGGCTCAGAGCTTTCTCTGATCCCCTGGGGTTAATGCGGGTTTCCGAGCTTATCTCGGATCCCTTCTTGTCTAATTTGAACGTGGCTGGGCTGTGAGCCTCGTTTTCGTTTTTTTGGGCGGCCATTTTTTCTCTCGCTTAGCGGATTTTCGTGTGTCTGAACTCGGGAATTTGCACTTAAATGGAGGTGTAACTTCACTTTCAGAGTGCTATGGGTAAGCTTTTTATGTAGTTTGTGTGAGTATTTGGTGTGTTTTCACTGTTTTTAGTTGTGCTCGGGTTTGCCGTTATAGTCGGATTCTTAGTGCGTGTTCGTGTTTGTTACGTTAAGGTTGGTTTCAAGGTGTTTTTTTTTGCAGCAATGAGAGCCTGCGGCGCTCATTGCCTCATTTGCTAAGTGCTATGAGTTAACGGCTCGCCGCCTGCGGCACTCATTGCCCAAGTGTTACGATTTAACGGCTCGACCACGCAACACAGCGTGACGACGAATCATAGTTGGACAATTATAATATGTGATATATATCTATATCTATACATCTATATACTATATATATATATATATATATATATATATATATATATATATATATATAGTTCACCACAACAATCATTTAATATATGGTGGGCAAAAAAACTATAAAAGCCCTACACCTTACAGTAGTACAGTAAATAAATAGTACCTTTGTATTCACATTTGAATGTCTAAAACAAGTTAAAAAACTTTGGGGTAAATAGGGTAGAGAGGGAAAGGGATGAATTAGTTACCCATGGAGGAGGAGAAGGGGGGAGGGTTTCAATAGACAGTAGGGAGGTATTAATAGGGGCCTCAAATACAGTGGCAAGCACTTCACAACGGCAGAGCCATAGCAAGATAAAGTGTATGCTTGCTAATGCAAGAAGTTTGCCTGGGAAAATGGACAAGCTAGAATTATTAGCAGTACAAAAAAATGGGGCTTAATAGGCATTACTGAAACATGGTGGGATGAATCTCATGACTGGACTGTTAATCTGGATGGTTATAACCTATTTAGGAAAGATAGGGGAAATGGTAAAAGAGGAGAAGGGATCTGCCTATATGTTAAGCCTGAATTTAAGAGTATAGTCAGAGAAGATTTTTATGCTGGAAATAACGGCATCCTTGAATCTTTGTGGGTTGAGCTAAATAGTGGAGGATCTAATTCTAAACGCATATTGGTGGGAGTATGCTATAAACCTCCAAATATAGCTGAAAGTGAGGAAACACAATTATTGTTACAGATTGAAAATGCAGCTAAGCACGGGCAAGTTCTAATAATGGGAGACTTTAATTACCCTGAAATAAACTGGATAAATGAGACCAGCAGCTCAGCTAAGGGGGAGCAGGTTCTTGAGTACACTCGGGGATCATTATCTGGCCCAGATAATACAAGAACCTACTAGAAATGGGGCCATCTTGGATTTAGTCATCATAAGTAGAGATGTCGCGAACAGTTCGCCCGCGGACTATTCGCGCGATTTTGGCATGTTCGCATTCGCAGCGGACGGCAAACACATGCGCTTTTCGGTTTGCCCCCTATACTTTATCATTGAGGAAACTTTGACCCTGCACCTCACAGTCAGCAGACACATTCCAGGCAATCAGCAGCATACACTCCCTTCCAGAGCCTTCCATCTGAAGGACAGGCTAATATTCTGTTCACCAGTCATAGTTGGTGTACCATACATTGAAAAAAAACAACCCTTTTTTCCTTTAATCTAATTTCAGTTGCCTGCCTGTGTCAGGCTCACAGCTTATATTGTGCTCAGTGAAATAAAACAACACTTTTATTTACTCTAATAGATTGAATAGCAATTGCCTGCCTACAGGCGTGTGTGTGAGGCCTACAGCACCTACTCTGCCAACTTTTGCCAGTGCACAGTGACACTCATATCTGGTGGCACCTTAGATTGCACGCGCAGTGCCCCAAATTTGAAGTAGGAGGTCCGACCAAGCATCTTTTTCCATCTCCCTGTTCCAAAAATCAATGCCATATACACGTTCCCTAACAGTGGACGTAACAGGGATTAAACCGATAGGAATAGTACTACTTAACAGTACACACCTTATAATAACGCAGACAGAGGCAACGCAGAGAGAGAGAGAGGAGTCTGAAAAAGAGGAGTCAGAGGAGGAAGGTGGCTTTGAGGAGGTGGAAGACCAAACACAGCAGGCGTCCCAGGGGGCTTGTTGTTACCTTTCGGGGACCATTGGTGGCTGGGTTGAGGAAGAGACCTTCAATGACATCAGTGAGGACAAGGAACGGGACATGGCTAGCTTGGTATCCAACCTTGTTCAAATGGGGAGTTTGCTGTTGTGCAAAGGAACTGTTTGCGGTTGTTTGCGGTGCATTAAACGGGGAGATTGGTCTGCTACTGTGAAGCGGATGAAACCCTTACACTATCTGATCGATACAACATCATACCTGATGTTTTAAAGCATGTTATTCCAAACAATTTAGGAATGTTAGGTGATTTATGCCCTTTATGGCTTAAAACCAGACTCTGCATCAACTATGTAATTTTCCGTGGGAGTTTTGCCATGGATCCCCCTCCAGCATGCCACAGTCCAGGTGTTAGTCCCCTTGAAACAACTTTCCCATCACTATTGTGGCCAGAAAGAGTCCTTGTAGGTTTTGAAATTCGCCTGCCTATTGAAGTCTATGGCGGTTCGCCGGGTTCGTCCGTTCGCAAACATTTGATGGAAGTTCGCGTCCGCTGTTCGTGAACCGAAAATTTGATGTTTGCGACATCACTAATCACAAGTAATATTGATATAACATCAAATGTTAAAATAGGGGAACCCTTGGGGAACAGTGATTGCAAAACAGTATTATTTGTGATTGAGTACAAAAAACAGAGTTGTAAGGGGCCAACAAAAACTCTAAATTTTAAAAGGGCTAACTTTAATGGGCTAAGTGCAGCAATACTACATATAACTGGGACAAAGAACTTACTGAAAATAAATGGACAACATTCAAATCCTTGCTAAATAAACATACTCATCGGCATGTACCATGTGGAAATAAAATGAATAGGAGTAAATCATATGCCATGTGGCTTAACAATGACTTAAAGATCATGATGAGGAAAAAGAAACATGCATTTAAATTATACAAGAAGGAGGGAACAGAGGCAGCTTTATGTGACTATAAGGAAATCAACAAGGCATGCAAAAGGGCTATTAGACTGGCTAAAATAGAAAATGAGAAGTCAGTTGCAATGGAAAGTAAGAATAACCCTAAAATATTTTTTAAATATATTAATGGGAAGAAGGCGTGGAAGTAAACTATAGGAACATTACAATGTGACAATGGCCATCTGATAATTAGTGACCAGGAAAAGGCAGTTGAGCTAAATAGGTTCTTTTCGTCGGTATAAACAAGGGAGGTACCAGTAGTTGGGACACCGCAACATAATGGGGCTACACAACCATCACTAAATAATTGGTTAATGCAGGAAGAAATCCAAAAGAGATTGGAGAAAATAAATGTTAATAAAGCCCCAGGTCCTGATGGAATACATCCAAGGGTACTGAGGGAGCTGGGTTCTGTAATAGCCAAACCATTATATCTAATCTTTCAAGACTCACTCACTACAGGGTCTCTACCGGATGACTGGAGAAAAGCAGAGGTGATACCTATATTTAAGAAGGGATCAAGAGCAAATCCGGGAATTATAGACCAGTGAGCCTCACATCTGTAGTTAAGAAGCTTTTAGAAGGGTTAATAAGGGACAGAATACAATAATATGTCTATTTGAACAAGATCATAGGTAGCAGTCAACACGGATTTATGAAGGATAGGTCGTGTCAGACCAATCTAATTAGTTTCTATGAGGAGGTTAGTAGGAACTTGGATCAGGGCAACTCAGTGGATGTAGTCTTTTGGGATTTTTCAAAGGCATTTGATAGAGTGCCACATGGAAGGCTAGTGAGCAAACTAAGGGATAAAGGAATTGCAGTAAATATCTGCTCACGGATTGAGAGCTGGCTAAAAGACAGGAAGCAAAGGGTTGTTGTAAATAGAACATACTCCGATTGGACTAATGTGATAAGTGGGGTTCCTCAAGGTTCAGTATTAGGTCCTCTCCTTTTTAACATATTTATTAATGACGTAGAAGTAGGACTCGAAAATAGTGTCTCCATTTTTGATGATGACACTAAGTTGTGCAAGGTAATAAAATCAGATAATGATGTATTTTCCCTACAAAGGGATTTGTATTAATTAGAGAAATGGGCTGCTAAATTGCAGATGAGATTTAATACAAATAAATGTAAGGTTATGCATTTGAGAAGGAAAAATAGCCAAGCAAATTTATAATCTTAATGGAGCAAATCTAGGGGTATCAGATAATGAAAGGGATTTGGGAGTACTAGTGGACAACAACCTAGGTAGCAGTGCTCAATGCCAAGCAGCAGCTGCAAAGGCAAGTAAAATATTAGCATGTATTAAGAAGGGTATAGAAGCAAGGGAAGCAAATATAATTCTACCACTATACAAATTCCTAGTACGCCCTCATTTGGAATGTGGAGTACAACTTTGGGCACAACTTCATAAAAAGGACATTTTAGAGCTGGAAAAAGTACAGAGAAGGGATACAAAACTAATAAGGGGAATGGAGGGGCTAAGTTATGAAGAAAGACTAACCAAATTAAACGTATTTTCGCTAGAAAAAAGGCATCTACGAGGGGATATGATTACCTTATTTAAATACATCAAAGGTCAATATAAGGCTTTGTCAAGTGAACTTTTTGTAGCAAGAGATTTTCAACTGACAAGAGGACATCCATTGAGGTTAGAGGAAAAAAGATTTTACCTTAAACAAAGAAAAGGGTTCTTCACAGTTAGGGTGGTTAAACTGTGGAATTCTCTACCAAAGGAGGTGGTGACAGTGAATTCGATAGACAACTTCAAAAAGGGGTTAGATATATTTTTTAATAAAGAGGGCATTCAAGGCTATTCTAGATAACTAGCGAAGGAATATTGATCCAGGGAGAAATTTGATCGCCAGTTTCTGGGGTCAGGAAGGAGTTTTTCTTTTTTTCCCCTTATGAGACAATTGGCAAAGTTTCAATGGGATTTTTTTTTTCTGTTTGCCTTCCTCTGGATCAATTAACAATTAATAATAAATAGCCCACATATTAAAAAGATCACTAGAGATCTAAAAAGATTGAACTTGATGGCCTAACTCTTTATTCATCCTCAAATACTATACTATTAATATTTTTTTAACAACTAATTAATTAATAACTAACCTGCATATTGCAGATCAGAGGAGATGCTAACAGGTTGAACTTGATCGACTGAAAGTCTTTTTTCAACCTTAATTACTATGGGCCTCATTCTATTAGCGGCCGCAGCCGTTGCGGGGCCGCAAGGACCGGCCGCAAGCTATTCTGCTATTCTATTCCCTTACGGCCGGAGGCTCCGGCAGGCTTGCGGCCGGTGCCTTGCTATCTCTTGCGGCCGCTCGCGCCGGAGAAAAGCCTTTGATCTAAAACGGCCGCAAGAGATTTGCAATTCAATTGCTCCGGGAAACCTCTCTGCAAGGCTAAAAACGAGCCGCAGCTTACTTGCAGGAAAGAGGTCTCGCTAGCACCAATTAAGCACATAAAATAGCTCAAATAAAGCCATCCTGCACTTTGAGAAGACTATAAAGGGATTTTAGGTGTTAGAAAAAATAGCACATAATTATCCTGTACTCAAATCCGTAAAATATTTTATTTTTAATATCCGTAAAATATCCATGTAAAAAGTCTAGAGTGCTTGGAGCACCTCAGACACGCCCACGCCGCAGCCGGAAAATAAACAGTTAATTTGAACTCGGGTTTGGGCAGATGTGCAAGCTTGAGAGTGGGTTCCTTTTAATCCTCATGTCCCCCAATATGATCCCTAGCATTTACAGAGCTGTACAGTGCAGGCTTGAATTTATTTTTGCGTTTTTATATTTCTGAGATTACGGCCGGTTCCAAGATATGCGGCCGGCCGTAAAAGGAGATCCTTGCGGGGCCGTATAATAGAATCGCGAGTTAACTGAACCCCCGCAAGGAATCGCAGCCTTACGGCCGATTTACGGCCGATAATAGAATGAGGCCCTATGTAACTATGTTACTTGCTTCTTGCTCAGAATTCTCGAGAAATACAGTTATTACACTGCATTCTGGGAAGCTGGGCAGGGACATGGAAATGTGCCGTCAAATGCTTTGTTCTTCAATCCATAACCATTTTAAACATGGCTTCTTTTAAGCTTATGCCCGCTGCATTACACAGCTTTTATGCAAAGTCAAGGTTGGATTATTCACAAGGTGGGAATCTTACCAACGGACAGCCATTTCTAATTTTTTTATTGAAAATTTTAAAATATATAAAACAAATAAATGTGCAATCATCATATTTCAACTTTTCATACATAATACAATTTATATTTATAAAACATATCATTTTGTTTTACAAAGATAAAATTGTTACAATCACAAAATGTATCATGAATTATAATAATAATATTTATAAGGTTTACAATACAAATAAAAATAAAGGCAGATCATAAAATACAAGCAAATCATATTAAAAGAAATAATTTACATGGAAATTGAAAATACAATTCTTGTTTATTTTACAAGCATATTTAAAAAGTCAGATTTTTATTTATATATTCATAAAATACATGCAACAGTTTAAAACACACACTTTCCTTAACTTTTCCCTTTATCTGTCCCTTCAAACTAAGCTATCCTTTCCCTTCACCCACTGCTGTCCCTGAAATAAGCTTCCACTCTCCCTTCATCTTCTATGCCTCCTTTTGTCCCTGGTGTCATCCTTGAAAGTGATTAATCTAAAAAACAGTTAAGAAAAGTTTCTTGTCTAATAAGAAATATAAATACATTTGACTTAAAATCATACCTATGCCTTGATTAATAGATAACATTTCTATTTTGATTAAACAAGATTTCTTAATTTCCATAAAACGTCTTCAACAGTGTTTTGCCATTCAACAGTGATTTGACATGCAACCTTATTTTTCTTAAAATCTGCTGACAAATAAAATATATACAATTAATTCATAAGTTACATTAATATCACATAATTTAATTAATATTTGCGTCATCGATTTCCATATATCTTTAGCAAAGGAACAACCCCAAAACAAATGATAAACATTTTAATCTGCTCCACATTTTTCTCTCGGGCACCTTTGACTTTGGATTAAACCGCTTCTCTATTGAAAGGCCCTTGTAGGAATACAATTATGTACTGCTGCTCAAGCCAAATCTCATTGTGTATTAAATAACATTTTATTAAGAACTTGTCTCCATAATTTTTTTACAGACGTCTCCAGGGAAACGTTTTATAGGTAAAACCTTCTTTCTTTTTTTCTATTAAAATTGTCAATTTTCTCTGATTTTTTATGATGTTTATAGCTATATTACTTATCTCATATTTTTTTATGAAATTATTAAAATCAATATAAAATGTTGGTGGGTTAAAAGCATAAGGGTTATTTAAAGACAATGTCATCCACTCCATAAAATCAAATAAAATCTGCGGTTTTGTCAGTATGCTCAGTTTTTTTTACGCAATAAGATAAAATCTTAAGCCATAAAAACTTATCAATATCCGTCATGTTTTTTCCCCCTAGTTCACACTTCCTGCATTTTTTATTTCTCTCCAGCTTTTCCATTCTTAAAGTCATTAAAAAATGTTGTTTTTAAATAAAACCTCTTTGATTATTTAAAATTTTCCTTCCAAAGTTAAATTTTTTAGATTCCCAAAATATATTTTCTCTTGTATATTTTTAGAACTAGAACCCAATGAAACCTAATGGGATTGTTACCTCCTCTTTCCATTTTTTTAAAAGCATACATTTACTTATATATATATATATATATATATATATATATATATATATATATATATATATATAATATATACATATTACCCTTCAAGCACATTTTACAAACAGATAAAAAGTAATCTTTAATAAAATCAAGGCCATCATCTCCCGGGCTTTGTTTCTTTCAAAACTAAAAACCACATTAAAAAAGTTCTTCCATACTAATAAAACCTCTTCATCTTCTTTACTTAAAACCATGTTGATTGAATTTAAAATATATTTTTTCTTTATATAAATTAGAATAAAAATTGGAGGCTATATTTAAAATATCTTTCGACTTTGAATACAATTTCCCACTTTCTTCTAAAACTTCTCTATTGGATTTGTTAAAAACTTTCTAAAAAAAATATTGATTATATTTTACTCTTTTTTCAATATGTTTAACTTTAGATTAAAAAATATAATTTTTCCTTTTTCTTCTAAAAACATTTTAATTTCTTCTTTTAATTTCTTAATTTTTACATCAACCTCTACACCTAACTATTTTAATTTAAAGAGCTGTTTTCGTTTTCTTCAGGCCAACTTTTTTTCCCACGTAATAAGAATGTTTTTACATTCACTTTTCACCATTTAGCATCCAAATAAAATATAAAAAAAAAAAAAACATTGATTTCTTTGCAAGAATTTATAAAACCATCCAAAATGTCTTAAAACGTCTTCATTTTCTAAAATAGTTTTTTTTATTTTCCATAATCCTTTACCTTAAGCTTCAATGTCAGAAACAATTAAAAGTACCTTTTAACGCATTATGGTTTGATATTATATGTGGTATTAAATATATACTAAAAGCATCTAAAATAGAAGAATGAAAAATAAAATCTATACTAGAATATACGTTCTGATTTCCCCATGTATACCCTGGCTCATTTGGATGAAGCTCTTTCCAATTATCCATTAGGAGAAAAATCTGAGTTTATGTTAATTAAACATTTTGAGGTTTTATCTAAAATAATTTCTTCTCTTTTTCTCTTTCTCCCACTTGAATCTAAAATATAGTTAAAATCCCCTAATAAAATGTTGTGTTTTATAACTGCTAAAAAACTCTTAATCATTTCAAACACATCATATCTGGGTTTTTTTTTGACTAGTGGTCCATAAATATAAAAAATTCTCAAAGATAAAAAAATTACACTTTTACACTTTACACTTTTACTAATAAAACTCTTCCCGGAATGATTTCATTAAAATACTCTATGGACCATTCCGGTCTGAGGAGGACAGCCACACCTGCCGCCCTGTTATCCGCCCCTCAGAACCAGACAGATGGTCCATTCCAATAATTCTGAAAAGTTTCATAACTCATCTAATTTTTAGTCCAGCATTCTTGAAGACAATAAAAATCACAATTTAACATACTTAAATAATTTAAACAGGCCACCCTGCATGCCTTTGTTTTGATTCCCCTTACATCTAGGGAGAGGCATTTAAAAGAGTGCATCAGTCATTGTTGTCTGGGGAAAGAGCAACATACTTGTTAGTATCTGCCAGATGCAATACTGGCGCCTCCATTTCTTCCTCCTTGGAGTCTCTAGGACCCATTGATGTCTCTGAGAGACCTAAGAAGGGTGTCCCAGAAAGACATACTGGGTCCTTCTCGTAGCCTGTCCACCCCCTGCACTTTTCCCAAAAGGACTTCTTTTTTTTAGTTTTGTCAATGTCCATTTGTTCCACATTTTCCTTTTTTGGTTTTATGATTCACCTCTTTCCACATATCCCTGGAGCATCTAAGTGGGCTATTGTCCTCTGAGTCTTCCGGAGATCCTGCATCTGTTGCTGACTCCAAGATGAATACCCCACTCCAGCTGGATAGCAGTTCCTCATAGGCCTGGGGTTGTTCCTCGCAAGGAAAAAGTGTAACAACAGACGCTGATCTTGCCCTGAGACGTGGGTCCACAGATACAAAATCGACCGTCCTATACAGAGTTGATGAGGCTACTTGGAGCATCACAGGCATACTCTTACAGAGCATCTGTTTGTATGCTGGCTTGCTGCTTGGACCCGCTCCAGCTGGGGATCCCTGAGAACTGCGCATCTTTCTGGAACCTTCAGGATCTACCCCGGCTAGAACAGCCACCAGACCGGAACCCACACTCTGCCTTCGAGACCGAAGACTACTTCTGCCAATTCCTTCTGAACCGGTACCTGCCGGAACATGTAGGTGCTAAACCCACTGTGCTGGAAGGCCCACCAGCAGGCCTACCATTTACAGGAGGCTCACACCCAGCACCACTATCCCCTGGACAAGAGGACCCAGAAGGACCCCTAGATCCCTGAGGAAAAACAAAACCGTCAATTAAGTGTCCACTCCTTCCCATGCCCCCAGAGACTGGGAGCATGCTGTCACCAGCCTTGGACTTTACCTGTGCCCCATCTGTACCAAGGCTGAGAAACCAGAGACCTAATTTTCTGAGGTTAGTCTTGAACGGCCCCTCTCACCACTCCGAGACTATAGCTTGGAGCAGGAACTGGCTCTTCCTGGTCATGCTTTTTTTCGGTGGCTCACCGGCCTCTTTCGGAAGGGACCTCGAGTACTGTGTACTCAGTCTCTCTGAGAGGTGCGTATACTTTCAGATAAGATGTGATACATCCCCACAAAGATCACAGCTCCGGTTCCTACCGTCAAACACCTGGTGATCCGGGCTTCTACAATAGCGGCACCTGGGCACTCATCCGTAGGATGTTCATACGTGTAGCATCTTCTGCAAAATATTGGTTGTCCTGGAAACTGAAGATATCCACAGTCGCTGACCAGAGTAAAAGATTCAGGTGGTGTTTTAATCCCTCCAGGGCTGTCCGGATCCTCCTCGAATGTCACTAGAAACTGTCTCTTTCCGTTCCAAATGCCATACACATTCTGTAGTTTACAAATCATCCTCCTGTCTTACAGTACCTACTCAAGAAACACTCTATGGTATGATCTTCAAAAAAGGGGTTATACATATGCACAATAACAGACACTTACTCTCTTCCATACAACAGCTCAAGCTTTATCCCCTCCAGGATGTGGTTATCTGCATTAGCCTGGTACCAAAGGTAAAAGTTGTCCCCCCTGCGCATATCACCAGGACCCTCCAACTGGAGACCCCAGCGTGGCTTGACCCAATTTCCTCCTCCACCCATCAGTGTGGCAGAATGACCACCAACATCACCACAAGGCCTAGCAACACCATCTGCATGGAGTGAGGCTCCAGCCGAGCTCCAGACCCTCCCCACTGGGCCACACACTGGGGAGGGAGATGGAGAGGGGAAGAGACACAGGGCAGGGAGAGGGGGGGAAGAGATACAGGGGAAGGAGAGAGGGGGAAAGAGATACAGGGGAGAGAGTGAGGGGAAGAAACACAGGAGACGGAGGGGGGAGACACAGGGGAGGGAGAGGGGGAAGATAAAAAGGAGAGGAAGAGGGGAAAGAGAAAAAGGAGAGGGGAAGAGACTCGGGGGAGGGATAGGGGGAACAGACACAGGGGAGGGATAGGGGGAAAGAGACACAGGGGAGGGAGAGGAAGGAAACAGACAGGAGAGAGAGAGGGGAGAAAGATACAAAGGGGAGTGATCGGGGGAGGCGGAGAGAGACACAGGGGAGGGAGAGGCTGGAAAGAAACAATGGAGAGGGGGGAAGAGACAGAGGGGAAGGAGAGGGGGTAAGAAAAAAAGGAGAGGGGGAAAAGAGACGGAGGGTGGAATTAGAAATATACAATATTATCCCATCATTTATGACGGGCAAGTGTCTAGTAAAGTAATACAACTGGAAGATACTGGTCTCATAAATCGCCTGTTCTCTCTCTATAAATTCTCACCACCAACTCCAGCACTTGCGTGCTACTTCGTCAGAATCTACAACACAGTCAATTCACGGGCAGGTGGAACGCAACTTTATTATCTCTCTCTGTCAATCATCTTTGGCTAGACCGCTTTCTATTGGCAGAGAGGCGATTAATACAGTGATTGGATCGTAACTGTGGATCGCTTTTATTCCAGCCCATTAACAGCTTGCGGGCACAAAAGGGGTTTAAGGTCTTGAGACATTGGCCCGTGGCTTACGGCCTTGTTCAATTGAATAGCACCATAATTGTAGCAGAGTATAAGCCTGCAGAAGGCCCCCAGACATATACAGACTGTGGCTTTGAAATTGAATGAGGCTCCTTGTATACATGGTAAACAGTATAAGATCATCACTACCATGTGCTGATGTCCAATGCTATAATGATATATAATCATTGATGCGACAATTACAATATAAATTGATGTCACTAGATGGAACAGACGGCATATTTTTGTAATCCTTTTAATATTTAATCACATATATATTTGTCAGTGTTGGTGACGTTTGCGATGTTGGTCATGCACTTGCGGCCCTCGCGATGGAAGGCGAGCCGTTGACGCACGCATAACTTAGGCTGCAATGCACTGCGAGCCTCGCAAAGCAAGGCGAGCAGTTGATGCACGTGGGACTTAGCCTGCAATGAGCACCGAAGGTGTTCGTTGCAAAGCGAGGCGAGCAGTTGAGGCATGCAGTTTGTTCAAACGCATAACTCAAAAACACCGGGAAAAAAACAAAATACTTAAAAAAAAATAATAACACACTCACATACAGCACAGGGGAAAATCCAGGAAGCCTGGGAGTGAAGTTTGCAAACAAATTGGAGACGTATTTTGCGTTTTTCGTTGAAAGAAAATCGGCTAAGCGAGGAAAAAAAATGGCAGACGAAAAACATAAAAATTCTGAAACAGGATGTCTTTAAAATGAATTCACAAATGTATGATATCTGTAAAATTAATTAGCAAAAACTAAAATTAATTCCCAAATATTTTTTTTCAAACTGCATTCAGAAACATTTGCATACTTTCAAGAGTAAAAGTTGAGATAAAGAAAATATTAATGTTGCTAGAAAAGTCTTTATAAAAAGGAAAGGTGAAGAGAAAAACAATTTTAATATAGTCCCCGCCTCAATTATTTGTTCACTAATTAGAAATACGATGTATTGATTTGGATTAATATTAATATTAATATTCAGGTGCTACAGAAACATGCAATTTGATATTTGTCTTTGTGTGACTATAATCACATTTTTAACCTTTTTTTATGGTCACCTTAACAAAATGAAAATGTAATGGATCAAAGGTAAAGAAAACACTAGAATAATTAATATATTTGACTTTTTTGTATGAAATGCATATTTATATTCAAAGTATTTAAATCTTCAAGAGAGAATTAAATCTATAAGCTAAATGTGCAAATCATTTAAAAGCAGCACAATTTTGGGCATCATTTTCATTGATAGATGTTCTGGATAGAGTATAAAAATTATTTAAGACTATGTTGAGACTAATTAATATGACTGAACTAGTGGAAAATACAAAACTGTGTTAGATCTCCTTAGAAATCATGCACAGGATTAATATGTGAATTTGAAGTATGATTAATTGACTACGAAGTATGATTAATTGACTACTACCTTTCCATATTTGCAAAAAGCTCTTTAACCTTCCTAGCGGTAATCCTGAGCATGACTCTGGGTTAATTTCCTGTTCCTAAATCGGTAACCCAGAGCCACGGGTTACTGAAGGAGGATCTGGAGGGGGCCCAGTGGTATCAAGTTTGCCTGGGTCCCCTCAGCACACCATTCCTCCTCCTTCCTCCTCCCCATCTTCCACTTCCCCATCCCCCTCATCTTCCCCATCCTCCCCCTCCCTCCTCTTCCCCCTTCTCCCCCTTCTCCTCTTCCACCTTCCCCCTTCCTCTTTCCAGCTTCCTCCTTCCCCCCTCTCACCTCTTCTTATTAGCCTCCGATCAGCTCCTGCTGCTGATTGGAGCCCCGCAGCGCGTATCTCTGGAACGAGCATATGCTAATGACGAGACGTCACAAGCGCGTCACGTCATTAGCATATGCCGGTTCTAGAGAAAGGCAAAAGACACGCTGCATGGCTCCGATCAGCAGCAGGAGCTGATCGGAGGCTAATAAGAAGAGGTGAGAGGGTGGAAGGAGGAAAGAGGAGGGAGGAGGAGGATGAGGGGGGAAGAGGAGGATGAGGGGGGAAGAGGAGGATGAGGGGGGAAGAGGAGGGTGAGGGGAGGAGGGTGAGAGGGGAAGGGGGGAAGAGGAGGATGATGGGGAAAGGGGGGGGGAGGATAATGGAGAAGGATGGGGGAAAGAGGGGGATCAATGCAGAAGAGGGGGGAAGTGGGGGATGTGGGGGGAAGAGGAGAATGAGCGGGGAAGTGCAAGATGAGGAGGAAGAGGAGGAGGATGAGGGTGGAAAAAGAGGAGGATGAAGGGGGAAAGGAGGAGGATGAGGGAGAGGAGGATGAGGGCGGATGAGGAGGATGAGGATGATAAGGTGGAAAGATGAGGATGATAAGGTGGAAATATGAGGAAGATAAGGGGGATGAGGAGGATAAGGGGGATGAGGAGGATAAGGGGGATGAGGAGGATAAGGAGGATGAGGAGGATAAGGAGGATGAGGAGGATGAGGAGGATAAGGAGGATGAGGAGGATACGTGGGGAAATGGGGCGGATAAGGGAGGAGAGGGGGGAAATGGAGGAGGAGGGGAAAGGGAGGCAGAGAGGGGGAAGGGGTAATGGTGTCTAAAGGCGATATGATTAAGTCAATATTTTAGAATGTACCGCTTCAACATTCTAAATACTGACAGATTCATTCCACCAGGAAGGTTAAAGAATTACACTTAATAATGGACAAAATGTTATTAGAAAGTAAGAATATTAAGAATGCAGTTATGCAGCGGTGGGAGCAGTGTCAGATCTACCTTTTTGGAGCCCTTAGGCAGTAAAGTGGAGGAGCCCCTACACACCCATTTTTCCCTTTTCTGTGCATGCTATGTGACCAAATCACAGACATTTCTCGTTAACAGTCATTTTTACAAAATAGCTACTCTTTCACAGACTGAGCACTGGCTTATTTATTAAATGTATTTGATGGCGGACCATGGCAATGCACAAAAAAATACTTATATATTTCTATGGCAGCGAGCATGTTACACAAATTATGATCACTTGTATCTCAAATAAAAACTAATCATGAGAGTTAAGGGGCCAATGCACAATACAAACATTTTTTTTTTTTTAAAAAAGGATTCTAACTAAGAGCATAAATAATCAGGAAAAAAGTTTATACAGCTAGTTTTTAATTAGAAAAAATAAATGTTGATGCCAAACAGACACACACATAGACACACACACAGGCAGACACAGATACACACACAGAAATAGGGCTGTAATTACATTTATGGAGCCAATGGCTTTCATCCTATGTACAGTGCCCATGCTACTGACTGTTTTGTGTGCATGTACATGTGATTCCCCATGTGGAAGCACATGCCGATGACATTCCTCTCAAAACTCAGTAATTTTTACCCCAGAGCTACTTACAAAACAACTTAAGGTAGTTACTCTCCATACTACACATTATATCCCCTCACTAGTTCTCTGAGGTATTTTTTTTGTAAAACTAACCAGTATTGATTCTGATTTGAAAAAGAGTTGTTCATCTTTGAAGTTTGTCACTATAAAATTAATTTGCCAGCAATAAAGGTTATTACTATTGTCACAGACCCCTTTTCAGGTCCTGGATTTTGACCCATTGAGCCACCAAAGAGAATAGACTACCACATTGGAAAATGAGTAGGGGAATTACATTACCGCATGGGCAATATGGTCAGGTGGGTGGTGGGGGGAATAGCCCTAAGACATAGGGCCATAGTGTACCACCATGTTTCATGTGGTCTTATGGCATATGCTCCTGAGTTATCCTGTTTACTGTATGTAATTCCCCATGTAACATTACTGTGTTCTGTGTTATATTATACTGTGACTTAGTGATCATGATGGGGTTAAAACAGGCTGTGATGAGTCCCTCTTATGGTCTTCAGGGAGAAAACACATTGATTGTATTGTAATCTGTTTTGTCTCATTGTTTGCCAGATAAGCTAATTACATCTCCCATGTGCTAGATAGCTAGAGACGGCAGGATGTGTATTAAAGGTTAGGCCTATTGATCTCAGGAAGCTACTGTTAGACCCCATCTGTCTGTCTCCTGTTTTTGTCTTCCACTCACTGCCATTGATGTGTAATATACAGCCCCCTGTATCTAATGGCGAATAATATTGTTTGGCTTTCCATAAATAAATCAGTTGACTGCTGAGACATATAGCAATCTTATGTTCTCTTTTATTTGCGCCTGGTGCTTGCAATACTGGTTCTATCTCCACCCGGCAAGTAACTTCATCCTGGTCACTATCACAAGAAAGTTACTGAAGTGCTGGAAGTGCTGATTACTGATGGAAAGACCCTGACTGATACAGAAGCCAGATATCAGGGTGCTAGTGCCGAGATTACCAGGAATCCAAACGGTCCCTGTGGGTAGTTAACCTGTAGTCTTTAGCAGGTGACCCTGGGCAGTAATAGTCCCTACCCCTGGATCGTCACAACTATATACTGCAATATTTTTTATTTTGTATCTAGATTATATATATATATATATATATATATATATATATATATACACGCATCATTATAAACACAGACACTGAATAATTAGGACTTAATTCAGAGATAAGTCAGTACACACACCAGTAATATCTACCATATCTACATACTATAGCCCAACTCATTCCATATTTTTTACAACATTTTATATTACTAAACTCTGATCCACTATAATGAGCTCTAATAACAACAAACCTAAAGAAAAACAACAAGTACATGGTTAAAACAAAGAAGGCTTGATAGGCATGTGTGCGGAATTTTGTAACAGAGAAAAACTGACCAAGACTAGGGAGGGGGGCAGGACTACCTATGATAAAACACTGCCTGGATGTAATAACATGTGTAGCAGGCATTGCTGATTCACTATATCCTAGGCATGAAGCATCTTAACTTGAAATGTGCTGTTTCTATTTGTATAGCAACACCGTCTAAATATAATGCACCCAATGCAACATGTAGTTTATTAATTATATATGCACCATACAATTATGAGGACAGCCTTGACTTTCACACAGCATATATATATATATATATATATATATATATATATATATATAGTATTCATAGTATACATATAGTATAGTATGTATAGTATAATCATAGTATACATATAGTATAGTATAGTATATATATATATAGTAGAAATAGGTTTGAAGTTCCCATTACCCCTTATATTTCTTCTCTCCTATTACTGCTTTGCTCCTCTCTTGGTTTGTATGTCTTTTCTCCTGATGCTTCTCTCTGAACATACTCTTCTTTTACATGCTGCATTTCTCTCCATATCTGTAGATGTTCTCTCTCTATCTCTCTGCTGAATCTCCTTCTCTTCCCTTTCCTTCTTACCCACCTCTCTTGCCCTCTTTGCTATTCCCTCTCCATGTCCCCATGCTCTCCTTCTCCCTCGATCTCTCTGCAGCTTCTCTCCCCCTGCTCTCTGTCTGCTGTTTTCCTAGAGCTGTTGTGGCTCTGTGGGTAAATGCTCCAGAGTCTAACCTCTAGAGCTGCTGGTACAAGCCTTGCAGTGGATAGTTAATTATGTTTGTGATCTATTTAGATAGCTGTTTCCCCTTCTCTCAACATGCTACCATCCCTATCCCTGCTGCTCATCTGTATGTTGGTCCTCTAGTTTTGCCTACCTCTGCTCTTCTGATCATTTCTGATGACACTATGCTACACTTGCACTAGTGTTACCATTAGCAGTACCAGCTCTCTGCTGCCTCCGATTCCCAGCATGTTCAAACTCCTTGGAGTCTGCACTCCCATTCACTCTCAGCACAGACCCCTCTCCTCTTGGCTGACAGGCTCTGTAGCTCAGGCCTGCACACTGTAGTCACTGCTAATGCGCAGAAGTGAGGGACGAAGCAGGAAGTTAATGTGCTTTGGGACTGGAGGGGCGGAACAGAATTTTAAAACAGCATGGGTTCTCCAACAACATGGGGGAGACACAGCCACTGCTGGAGAAAGTAATAGCAGATGCATAACTTGGGTAATCCGGGCCTGGTGCGAGCCACTGAGTTGTTTCTAGCCAAGCAGTTTGCAACTTGCAGTAGGTGTTAGATTTTAGATGTTCCTCCCTCCTGTTCCCCATCCTCCCCCCTCCTGTTCCCCCTTCCTCCTTCCTCCTTCCCCCCTCTCACCTCTTCTTCTTAGCCTCTGATAAGCTCCTGCTGCTGATCGGAGCCCCTCAGCGCGTATCTCTGGAACCGGCATATGCTAATCACGTAACGTCACAAGGGCGTCACGTCATTAGCATATGCCGGTTCCAGAGAAAGGCATAAGACACGCTGTGAGGCTCCGATCAGCAGCAGGAGCTAAATGGAGGCTAATAAGAAGAGGTAAGAGGGGGAAGGAGGAAAAAGGAGGGAGGAGAAGGCGTCTGAGGGGGGAAGAGAAGGATGAGGGGGGACTAGTGTTACCATTAGCAGTACCACTTCTCACTCCAGCTCTCTGCTGCCTCCAATTCCCGGCATGTTCACACTCCTTGGAGTCTGCACTCCCCTTCACTCACAGCACAGACCCCTCTCCTCTTGTCTGACAGGCTCTGTAGCTCAGGCATGCACACTGTAGCCACTGCTAATGCGCAGAAGTGAGGGGGGAAGCAGGAAGTGAAAGTGCTTTGGGACTGGAGGGGCGGAACAGAACTTTAAAACAGCATGGGTGCTCCAACATAATGAGTGAGACACATCCACTGCTGGGGAAAGTAATAGCAAGCAAATAAAATATTTTATTACACTTTAAGAGGCGCCTGTCCCAGAGTCCCGCCCCTAGGCAGATGCATAACTTGGGTAATCCGGGCCTGGATGTGAACCACCGAGTTGTTTCTAATCAAGCAGTTTGCAACTGGTAGTAGGTGATACATTTCAAAAGTTCCCATGTATATTAATGTGATACTCTAGAGCTAAGAAGAGCAATAGAACAATATAATATAATATATATAATATATATATTCTAAAGATACTGATGTAATCTCATATTTGCTACATTCAAATTCACATAGACTGCATAGGCTTGGTGTTGGTAAATAACTCAATCCTTCTGGATTCCATTACATTACTAATATCTGTAAAAATTACAAGCAAATATTCTTTATAGGCTATGCACAAGAATTTCCACATCATTTTGATGTTTGAAAGCTGCGTACAATAATTGCCGCCAACTGGTTTGGTAATTTCCCTGAAATCTGCCTATACACATTTTATTGTTTTATTTATGCACTACCCACAGTGCTGTAATGAGCTCCTGTATTTAATGTGATATAGTTTAGCTTGCACTGTAATTCATTCACTCATTTAGTAGTCCCAAAGTTAATGATTTAATGCCATGCTTAAAACAAGAGAATTTCATCCATAATAAATGAAGAACCATTGACTGAACAAGCAACCAAAGAAAATATATACTAAATAAGATAAACAATTCTATTCGTACATTTAATTTACAATCAGTGTTTCATGCAAAATCTTTATATATGATTTACACCAATTTCAACCCTTTTGATCTGGGGACTGGCCTGTTACCTCCCAATGCTCAAGTGGACTACTTTTGAAATCTAGAACATCTTGAATAAGGCGATAATACATGTCACACTAAAAATGAATCTAGTTTTGCACTGAATTAAAAATATCACATTTCGAGATTTGTAGTTACCGTATGTTAATAACTAATTGATATATAGCGATCGCTAATGATAATGATAAGTTTGGCTCTTCTCATCCCTCTTAAGATCTGAGGGACCAGTGCTGATCCTAGGGCTGGCTGTTGAGAAAGACTTATTTTCACTGTGACATAACAACTATAATAATTCTGGTAAGTGTGTACCGCTCCATGGGAGCGTAAACACTTCCCACTATTTCCTAAGTGCATACAGAGCAGTGGAAGAAACAAGGGAGAGGGGATAGATGGGGTAAGAGACACATGGGAGAGGGGAAGAGAATCAGCAGGGAAAGAGACACAGGGGAGGGGCGATGGAGGAAGAGACATAGGGTAGAAGAGAGGGGGAGACACAGGGGAGGAGGGGGGGGGAAGAGACACAGGAGTGAAAAGACACATGGGAGGGGAGAGGGGAAAGAGACACATGGATGGGGGGAAGAGACACAGGGAAGGGGAGGAAAGAGACAAAGGGAAGGGGAGAGTTAGAAAGACTGTTTACAAGTGGATTTACCTTACAAGTAAAGGCTGATAAACTGCAGAGGGCACTAATTGTGCCCAGGTGAGAGGGGTGTGGCTTGACTGTTAAACTAGGGAAAAAGGTTTGTGAGCTGGTTTGGGGCCTGTTTACAAGTGGATTTACCTTACAAGCAAAGGCTGATAAATTGCGAGAGTGCACTAATTGTGCCCAGGTGAGAAGGCAGAAGTTAATATAAACAGTAGAAGGGGAACTTGTGAGCTTGCAAACATTTTCAGTATCAAGTGCAATTCTAGTAAAAGCCTAGGCGTTTAAAAAAAAGGAGGGACTTCAAAGAAAAGGGAGGGCAGATTTATAGTGCAAAGGAGGAAAACTTTATATAAATATATTATTTTATATTCTTTATTTTTCCCACTGAAATTTTGTAGGCAATAATAATAATTATGAGTCAGTCCAGTGGCAACCTTATTCAGTGTACATCCTGTCATATGTATGCAATACTGGAACAGATGATCCAGGGTCCATACCTCTGTGAGAGGTGTGAGCATGTTGCCTCTTTGGAAGCTCAAATTGGAGATCTGAAGAGGAGCATTGCAGCACTTAGTGATATTGCTCCACTGGAAAGGGGGTTGGTGCTCACTGAGCACAGTTTAGCTGGGCCTAGCATGGAGGGTGGAGCTGGGGCTAGTGAGGATGTCCAGGGAGGCAGCTGGGTTTCAGTTACAAGGGGAAGCAGGGGGAATAGGAGGAGGCAGGCCAGTTCTGAGTTGGCAAACACCAACAGATTGAGTGAAACTGTTGGGGATGTCCATTCAGGAATGGCAATGCCAGATAGAGCTGTTCCCTCTAACAGCCGGGCGAACAGCTCTACTGGAGGAGAGGGAGGGCAGAATAGGCAGAACAACAGACGGGTTTTGGTTGTAGGGGACTCTATTATTAGGAAGGTAGAAAGGGTGATTTGTCACCCAGATCCCAGCAATCGAACAGTTTGCTGTCTCCCGGGTGCTCGGGTTCATCATGTTGTGGATCGGGTAGACAAATTATTGGGAGGGGCTGGAAATGAACCGGCGGTCTTGGTACATATTGGTACCAATGACAAAGTTAGTGGAAGATGGAGTGTCCTAAAGAATGATTTTAGAGAACTAGGTAATAAGCTGAAGGCAAGGACCTCCAAGGTAGTATTTTCTGAGATACTACCAGTGCCACATGCTAGCCCAGGGAGGCAGAAGCAGATTAGGTAAGTTACTGCGTGGCTAAAGATGTGGTGCACTAAGGAGTGGTTTGGCTTTTTAGAGCACTGGGCTGACTTCTCACTTCGGTACAATCTCTACAGTAGGGATGGATTGCACCTTAATGATGAGGGAGCTTTTGTACTAGGGGATAGGATGGTAGAAAGGTTGGACGAGTTTTTAAACTAGTAGGTGGGGGGGAGGGTCTAGATTCAAGTAATGGGGTAGAAAGTGTAGAGGGTATAAGGGATGAATTAGCAACTCATAGGGGAGGAGATGGGGGAGGGGTAGTATAGTAAATAGGGAGGAAGTACTAAGTAATTCAAGTACAGTGGCAGGCACTTCAGAACTAAAGACTCATAACATAAGGTGTATGCTTGCTAATGCCAGAAGCTTGCCAAGAAAAATGGGAGATTTATAATTATTAGCAATTAATGAAAAATGGGATTTAATAGGCATTACTGAAACGTTGTGGGATGAATCTCATGACTGGACTGTTAATCTGGATGGTTATAACCTATTTAGGAAAGATAGAGGCAATGGTAAATGAGGAGGAGGGATTTGTCTGTATGTTAAGCCTGAATTTAAGGCTATATTCAGAGAAGATATTTATGGTGGACCTAGTGATAAAGTTGAATGTTTGTGGGTAGAGTTAAATCGCGGAGCAGCAAATTCCAAAAGAATATTAATAGGATTATGCTATAAAACCCCCAAATATAGCTGAAAGTGAGGAAACACAATCATTGTTACAGATTGGAAATGCAGCTAAGCACGGGCAAGTTCTAATAATGGGAGATTTTAATTACCCTGAAATAAACTTGATGAATGAGACCAGCAGTTCAGCTAAGGGGAGCAGGTTCTTGAGTACACTCAGGGATCATTATCTGGCCCAGGTTATACAGGAGCCTACTAGAAATGAAGCTATCTTAGATTTACTCATCACAAATAATATTGATATAGTATCAAATGTTGAAATAGGGCAACCTTTGGGAAACAGTGATCACAACACAGTCTCATTTGAGATTGAATTAAAAAAACAACATTTTAAGGGGCCAACAAAAACTTTTAATTTTAAAAGAGCAGATTTTAACAGTCTAAGGGCAGCAATACAAAGTATAGACTGGGAGTAAATCACAACCCATGTGGCTTAACAATGATTTAAAGATCAAGATACAGAGTAAAAAACAGGCATTTAAATTATACAAACAAGAGGGGACAGAGACTGCTTTACGGGAATACAAGGAAATCAACAAGGCTTGCAAAAGCGCGATTAGATTGGCTAAAATAGAAAATGAAAAATGTATTGCAAAAGAGAGTAAGACTAACCCTAAAATATTTTTTAAGTTTATTAATGGGAAGAAGGCGAGGAAGGAAGCTATAGGAACATTAGAATGTGAAACAGGCTGTCTGAAAATTAGTGACCAGGAAAAGGCAGATGAGCTAAATAGGTTCTTTTCTTCGGTATACACAAGGGAGGTACAAGTGGTTGGGACACTGCAACATAATGGGGCTACACTACCTTTGCCAAATAATTGGATAACACAGGAAGTAATGCAAAAGAGGTTGGAAAAAATAAATGTTAATAAAGCCCCGGGTCCTGATGGAATACAACCAAGGGTACTAAGGGAATTGGGTTCTGTAATAGCCAAACCATTATATTTAATTTTTCAAGATTCACTCAACACAGGGTCTCTACCAGATGACTGGAGAAAAGCTGATGTGATACCTATATTTAAAAAGGGAGCAAGAGCAAATCCGGGGAATTATAGACCAGTGAGCCTCACTTCTGTAGTGGGGAAGCTTTTTGAAGGGTTAATAAGGGATAATATACAAGAATATGTCTATTTGAACAGGATTATAAGTAGGAGTCAACATGGATTTATGAGGTATAGGTCATGTCAAACAAATCTAATTAGTTTCTATGAGGAGGTTAGTAGGAACCTGGATCAAGGCAACTCAGTGGATGTAGTCTTTTTGGATTTTGCAAAGACTTTCGATACTGTGCCACATGAGAGACTATTGGGCAAACTAAGGGATACAGGAATTGCAGTAAATATCTGCTCATGGATTGAGAGCTGGCTAAAAGACAGGAAGCAAAGGGTTGTTGTAAATGGAACATACTCCGATTGGACTAATGGTGGTAAGTGGGGTTCCTCAGGGTTCAGTATTAGGACCTCTCCTTTATTAATTAGTTAGAGGTAGGATTGGAGTGTGGGGTCTCCATTTTCGCTGATGACTCAAAGTTGTGCAAGGTAATTCAATCAGATAATGATGTGCTTTCCCTCCAAGGGGATTTATATAAAATTGAGGAATGGGCATCTAAATGGCAGATGAGATTTAATACGAATAAATGTAAGGTTATGCATCTGGGAAGGAAAAATAGCCATGTAATTTATAATCTTAATGGAGCAAATCTAGGTGTATCAGATATGGAAAGGGATTTGGGAGTGCTTGTGGACAACCACCTAGGTAACAGTGCTCAAAGCCAAGCAGCAGCTGCAAAGGCAAATAAAATATTAGCATGTATTAAGAAGGGTATAGAAACCAGGGAAGCAAATATAATTCTCCCTTTATACAAATCTCTAGTATGCACTAATTTGGAATATGGAGTACAATTTTGGGCACCACTTCATAAAAAGGACATTTTAGAGCTGGAAAAGGTACAGAGAAGGGCAACAAAACTAATAAGGGGAATGGAGGGGCTAAGTTATGAAGAAAGACTAACCAAATTAAACTTATTTTCTCTAGAAAAAAAGCATCTAAGAAGAGATATGATTAATTTATATAAATACATCTAGGGTCACTATAAAGATTTGTCAGGGGAGCATTTTTTTGCGTCAAGGTTTTCAACTGACAAGAGGACATCCCTTGAGGTTAGAAGTAAAAAGATTCCACCTCAAAGAAAGAAAAGGGTTATTCACAGTAAGGGTGGTTAATCTGTGGAATTCTCTACCAGAGGAGGTGGTAACAGCGGATTCGATAGATAACTTTAAAAGGGGACTAGATATATTTCTAATTGAAAAGGGAATTCAGGGTTATCATGGATAATTAGGGAGACAGTATTGATCCAAATTTTTTACATTTCCCTTTGAGACAATTGGCTAAGTCTCAATGGTGTTTTTTTTTTTTTTTATAAATAAAAAAAAAAAAAACATTAAATAAATGATTAATAATTAATTAACAACTAATAAATTAATAGTTAATCCACATATTGCAGATCAGAGGAGATCTTCAAAGGTTGAACTTGATGGACTGAAAGTCTTTTTTCAAGCTTAAATACTATGGGCCTCATTCTATTATCGGCCGTAAAATGGCCGCAAGGCTGCGATTCCTTGCGGGGGTTCCGTTACCTTGCAATTCAATTATACGGCAAGGATCTCCTCTTACGGCCGGCCGTATATCTTACAACTGGCCATAAGCTCAGAAATCTTTAAAGTCAAAAATAAATTCAAGACAGCACGGTAAAGCTCTGTAAATGCTAGGGATCATATTGGGGGACATGAGGATTAATAGTAACCCACTCTCAAGCTTGCACATCAGCCCAAATCCGAGTTTACATTAACTGTTTATTTTCCGGCCGCAGCGTGGCCGGGTCTGAGGTGCTCCAAGCACTCTGGACTTTTTACATGGATATTTGACATATATATATAAAAAAAATTTTTTTTACGGATTTGAGTATTGGGGAATGTTGTGCTATTTTTGCTAACACCTATAATCACTTTATAGTCTCCTCAGAGTGCAGGATGGCTTTATTTGGGCTATATTATGTGCTTAATTGGTGCTAGCGGGACCTTTTTTCTGCAAGTAAGCTGCGGCTCGGTTTTAGCCTTGCAGAGAGGTTTCCCGGAGCAATTGAATAGCAAACAGGATTTTCTTGCGGCCGAAACTCTTGCGGACGTTTTAGATCAAAGGCTTTCCTCCGGCGCGTGCGGCCGCAAGGAATAGCAAGGCGCCGGCCGCAAGCCTGCCGGAATCCCCGGCCGGAGGGGAATAGAATAGCCGAATAGCTTGCGGCCGGTCCTTGCGGCCCCGCATCTCTTACGGCCGATAATAGAATGAGGCCCTATGTAACTATGTAACTATGTAAAAGACACACAGGGGAGAGGGAGAAAGAGACACAGGGGAGGGAGGGAAGGAGGGGAGACACAGGGATGGGGGAGAGGGGAGAGGGAGAGAAAAAATTTGAATTATACCATCCTTTTTGACGGGCAATTTACTAGTTTAAAAATAAAAATAAACAATTTTTTGTCAGGTCACTAATTTATTTTTATCATACTCACTTGGTGTTACTGTTCTCAATTTTAGATTAGTGCTCATTCTATAATAATTGTTGATTAGTATAGAAATACTACACAGACTTCTGGCAGTAGAACCTGACATGAATTATTATTATTTATTATTGAACATTTAAGGTCATATATGGTGTTGCTACATATAGAAAGGGACAAAGCATAAGGTAAAAACATTAAGGGAAAACTGATAAAATACTATTATTGTGCCAGAAATGTCAAGTTTAATGTCATTTTACAGTACCAAAGATGTAGGACTTAAAACAGACCTGATGTCCTCTGAATTTCTTATATTTCTCTAACATGTTGTACACTTGAGAACTATTGTGTTCTAGTTACAGCACAGGTGCTCTGCTGAAGTGCAGTGACCAACCGCTAGATGGCACTGCCGATATTTTGCAGCACTGCCGATATGTTAGAGAGGTTTTAAGCTTAGAAAGATAGCCTAACTCTTAAACTAATCCTAATCCTCACCGTTACAGTTTACCTAAGCCTTGACTCTATGATATGGCACAGGAATTTAGGCAGCACCATCTAGTTGTTGGGGACTGGTGGCCATAACCATAACAGGATAGGACCTACACTTGTTCCAAAAGTGAATATATTAGGTAATGTTGGGTTGTAAGACTTTCTACCTATCTACATCATCCTTGGGTGATGTTTCTCATGTCCACACATATGACAGATGAGAACTATTGGGTGCCAACAGTGCTCTTCTTGTCATTCTATAGTGGCATCTGAAGATGATGCGGGTTGCATCTGTTTTGCAGCACAAGCAGCCTTAAAAGGAGGTGACTTGGTTTATTTCATGCAGTTGCCAGTACTCTGTTTGTAGGTGAGATACTTGTGAACATTGCTTCCTAGCGACAGCCTTTGATCTCATTGATCAACCGTATTGGCTACCAGGTACTGGTGTCAGTTCTGTTCATTTGACAATCTATTGGATGTTCTTCTGCAACAATATCTAGAAACCAGTGCAAGACATGATCTGGAATTCTTTACCTCTGTCCCATTGGTACAAATCCTGTTTGCAACCTTGATTGGTTGCATGTTTTAAGTGCTATGAAAAAGTCAAAATGTGTTTCCCTATTTCAATGAATGAGCAGCTTGGATGCTCTTGGAAAAAGCAAATAGACATTAACATGAGATGCATATATACATGTGTATCTCTACACACACATTCCACAGTGGCAGTGGTTCTTCCTGTGCGCTTCCACTTTCTGACCTTATGTAAAAGCAAGTTTTATAGAAAGATAATTAAATATGTTGCTTGAAACAAATATATTCTTCTTTAAATGAGCTATATAGCTTGACTGCATAATGTATTTATTAATACTCTTAAACTAGTTGTGCAGGAGACATTTTAATATATAAATTATGCAGTGAAGATTAACAGTAACCATCTATTTATTTCTCATATTTTAAGGTAAACCATGCATTGCTTTAATAAATATGCAACATAAGCTATTTCTAATGATAAAAATGCTGTTTTGCAAAAAATAAAATTAAAAAACAACCTGTTCCTAGATAGTTTTATAAATACTCAAGTATCTCCAAAAGAAAACCTCACATTTCCTGTTTATAAAACTTGAGATGAAAAAAATAACCATGTTGCCAGAACAGCAATTCAACAGTTCTTGGTAATACCGGAAAAGGGAAGTAACATGCTGCTTAAACAGAGCACCAAGTGGGTTCACCTGTGCTTACTAATTAGCAATACAATGGATGGAGACTGAGTAATGTGCAGGTGCAAGAGATAGATTTAACTCTGTCATTTCTTCTTATGTAAATCTATGACCTGGACACAAATGTATATTTGAATGAATGCAGTAAAAAAAATAGTTAATTTATTTGACTTTATGTGGAATAATATATGGAAAACATGTAATTATGATTTTTTTTAAATTTCATTTAGACATTTACAAACCATGCAGATTTGGCATTTTTTTTTCTTTTCTACTGATGTAGCTATTTCAACACTCTGTATTTAAGTAACATTTGTTTATAGAGCAGTACCTAACATTCTCTCATGATCTGTATTTAATACTACAACTTGCTTTTTGTGCTTAGATAACATATATTTCAGAATTAGCACTGCAGTGGTAAAACTACGTTAATGCAAATACTTGGCTTATGTGCAAATACATTCTAGAGCATGCCATTGTAAAAAATAGTTTTCCTGTAGATGCCTGTAGCTATATATACCCCGAACCTCAGTTTCATGACAGAGCAAATGTCTTATTTTAACCAGCAATTCAATCACTCCAGTTGTTTTCTGACTTTTTCGCTCACATTTTCATCCCCTTCCATCTTTAACTCCTATGTATTACCTCTTATCTGCCCTACAACTTTTTCAGTTAAGATATACTATAACAATCTCAAGACTACAATTCCATGTTATATATATATAACACTAGCGACTTGCCCGTCAAAAAATGACGGCAATGTGATGTATATGTTTGTCAAGTTGTTTAGTTATTAACATATATTTTTGACACTTGTAAGTATTTTAATATGAACGTGTATTTTTGTAAAATGTTGATGTAATGGTTTTTTAAAATGTAATTAGTATCTGAAGAATTGTTAACTTTAATATACATTGAATGAATAGGAAAGCAAAAAGTAAAAAGCCTTCTTTAAACGTCGCAAATGTTAACATGAAGTTTAAAATATATGTAAGCAATAACCTTTAAAGTATATATTTTTAAACTTGAACTTTATTTTTTATGTAAGTTTAGAAGTTGACAAAACATTGGTATAATTTTGAACATTATAAACAGGAACATAGTGAATACATTTTGTAACCTAATTTTTTATTAAAAGTATTAACATTTGAATGTAAAAACAATTGACATTTAAATTAATCAGTATTAAAATTCAGTTTCTATCACAATAATTGTTAACTTGAATATACATTGAATGTAGAGGAAGGCATACAGTAAAACTCTTCTTAAAACGTACGTAATTAAAGTAATTTATTACTGAGCACATAAACTGGCGATAAACATTAATGTAGGTAGTAATCTTAAGATAACAGACAATATTTACATTGTGACTTAAAAGGTGCTTGACCTCTTAACATCCACTTTGTAATCTGTTGAATGAAATAACTTGAAAATATATTTTTTAAACTTGTAACATTAGAAACATTAACATAGTCACTTAACATTTTAACATAATTTTTACTAACAATGCAAGGCAAGTATTTTGTGAGGCGAATCATTCATAAACATGACTTCCATTAATTATGACTGAATTAAACAACCAATTGTTATGTATTTTGCAATGCTTTTAAAAAATCTTGGCATCTTTAATTTGTATCCTTCAAAGTTATAGTACTTCATAGTAGACAATGTTTTTTGTAAAAATACGTCCATCTTCTAATAAATCACCTTGACTTTCATTGTTTTCAATGTAAACTTTAATAGCCTGTGGATTTTTGCACCGTGACAACGCAACGTACAATTGACCATGTGCAAAAACTGGTTCTTCCAAGAAAATACCCACAGATTTGAAAGTTTGACCTTGTGATTTATTAATGGTCATGGCAAATGCCATAATAATGGGAAATTGTCTTCTTTGAAGTATAAAAGGGAGACTACTTTCACTTGGTGCTAAATCTATTCTTGGTATAAAAACTCTCTCTCCTTTATGGGTCCCAGTTAAAATTTCAGCATCTATAAAATGGTCCTTTAATTGTTGAACAATTAATCTTGTGCCATTGCATAGGCCTTTTTTGGGGTTCATATTTCGCAGTAACATGATAATTGCACCTTTCTTTAGCTGCAAAATATGTGGTGGCATTCCAGAAGGAGTTAAAGAGTTTATGAATTCAGTCGAAAAATTAGCCTGACTTTCATTGTCATCAGCAAGTACAGAATCAGCACTGTGATAATTTATTTGTGGTGCATTAATTTTTTTTTAAGATTTCATTATTGAGGATTAATGCATCTTTATTTTTACACGTCAGTATGACTTGGTTGGCAAGCTCGGAATATTCTTCGTTATTTATGCTCCCTTCAAATATAGCCGATATAATATCTTGTTGACAAATCATATGAGGTGGGATCTCTACAGTGTCGTCAGGTAAATTTAGTATTTTTTCTGTTCTGCCTTCTCCAATTTTAATAAGCCAATCATTGAAATCAGTTTGGCCTTCTGATCTCATATTTTGTTGCAGTTGAAGATGGGTAAAATGTTTCCATACTGTACTTGACTTTATACATGTTTCGATAATGTCAGTTCGATTTCCATGTACAACGACAGGTAACGTTTGTCTAAAATCGCCACCCAACAACATTACCTTTCCACCAAATGGAAAAATATTCTCCATGACTTCACGAAGCAAACGGTCAATACATTGGAGGGCATAGCATGACATCATTGTGGCCTCATCTATTATAATTAATTTACATTTCTTCAATTTCTTTGCTTGTAAGGATGTCATGCGAATATCTGACACAGAATTTTCTAAAATAGGCACTGGCAGTTTAAATCCACTATGAACAGTTCTTCCACCTTCTAATAAAAGTGCAGCAATTCCAGTAGTGGCAAACGCCATTGCTATTTTTCCTTGTGCTCGTACTGAACTCATTAATAAATTGTACAAATATGTTTTTCCTGATCCGCCAGGTCCATCAAGATAGAAATAACGCTCTGTCACCATGTCATCATCTATAGCATTTTTAATGGCATGAAATGCTTGCAATTGTAGTGTATTTAAAGTTGCAAGTCTTTCTTCTGTTCTTTCTGCTTGTAGTTGAATGTCATAGTCTTCAAAGTTAATGTCATCTATAAGACCTGGATCAGGCAAATTAAAACTTGCACAACTTAATCCATGAGTTAAAAAGACTTCTTGGATTTCCATTAACGCTTTTAAGTGTGCAATGGGTTCATTGTATCGTCGCATAAAGTCTTCAGCCATATTACTTTTAAAAGTCTCCCACAAAGCTAATGCATTTGGAGCATTTGAGAAGATACAAATAAAAGCAAATTGTTCTCTCATCTGTCGTGGCATTTGACATTGTGCTGCTTCTTCTAAACATCTTTCCCACTCTGTATCATCAGCGAGTAAGTTTCTATGTCTTGCAGCTAAATGGAAGGATTCATATACAATGTCATTAACAGTTCTTAAGTGTTCAAAACTTTGTGCTCCAGGAACATTTAAAAGTAATATCCGTAAGCAAAAATGTTCAACATCTCTTGGACTGACTGTGTAAATTCTTGGAATAATTTTATTGCCTCTGGTTTTTCTTGGTCTCCATAATCCATTCACAAAAACATAGTGATATGGAATTTCAATATATAAGTATTGTGTTGCTTCAGCATCAGTGGAATTTAATGCAAACCATGCAGTTAGTGTAGTGTGACGATCTTCACTTTGGGCCAATGCATTCATTTCATTTCCAGCATGGAAATAGACTAAATGTCGTTGTGGCAAATGTACTGCTAACCTATATACTGCATGTGATCTATCATGCATTTCAAATTTTAAAAGCCGCCACATAGCTTCTGGCGCACTGACATAGCGAGCATCTACATGAGATGCAAGTTCATCATGTACTAACTCACTACTTTCAGGGTTGTCTGCACTTTTGACGACTACAGTAGCTGCATCGTAACCTTTGTAAATATATTTGTAGACATATTTAATGGATTTGATGGAAGTGCAGGCTTCTACGTTGATGTGGGCGTTGTACTTCATGAGTAAATGTGGATTGTAGGGTACAACATATCTATTGTCCACTTTTTTTCCATGAATAATGGCACTATCTCCTTCTCTTCTTTTATAAAGTGGATATCCATCACAATTGGCATAGGTTTTGTCTCTATAATCTTTTGGAAATTCTTTGGAACATTTATTATTTTCCATACATGGTGATTGTGGATTAAGGTCTCCACAGGGTCCATGAATCATGCGATGAGTAACAATCTCATATAGTCTACCATATAGTTCTGGATCTGGTAGTTCAGCAACAATGACTGCATCCACTTTGTCTGAAGTATCTAATTTATCTTTTTCTTGAAGTATTATTAGAAGATGTGCATGTGGAAGGCCTCTTTTTTGAAATTCAATGGTATATACATAAGCAAGACATTTGCCAAATAACTGATTTATAGTGAAGTCACGTATTAATTCATTTAATTTAATCTTAAAAACTCTGGCTACTAAATCTGGTCGATCAGAAGCACTTTGTCCAAGAAGTAGATTTTGTGTGATTTCTGGCCATTGTGGATTACATGTAAATGTCACAAATAAATCGTGTTTGCCAAATTTAGTGACAATAGCCATAGCATCATTGTATCTTTCTCTCATATTCCGAGGAGATCCTTGAAAGGAAGATGGTAAAATGATGGCTTTGCCAGCTGTCATGTCTCTGCTTGTAGCCACGTCAGCAACATAGTCCATTAATCCAGAATATTGTTCTACACGGAGTTTATCTTGTTGATATTTGATAAAGTTTAAATTATTTGCCTCAACTTGCAAATATGAATCAATAATCCATTGTTGTGTTAGTTTCCCACCACATAAAATTGGATTAAATACATTGCGAATGGTAATTTGAGCAACTTTAAATTCAAGCATAGAAACATTATTTCGGATTCTGGCTTTAGCATTTGGGTAACTGGGAAGAGTTAATTTTGGTTGCCAACCTGCTTCTCCGTGTGGGAAAAAGATGGGATATGTCATTGGATCTAAATTTGGACTTAAGATACTCATATTAATAAACGGTTGGTCCTCATTTCTAGGATATATTCGAATGTCTCTTTGAAATGGTGGTTCTCCTTCATCATTCTGAAACACCATTGCAACCTCATTTGATGTTGGCAAGTTATAACGACGTTTATCAGTATGTCTGTCTCTTTTAAGCACCATATTAACCTTCGGCATTGGTAATTGATGTGTTTGTGCATGAAGTAGTTGTTCATTTTCTACTTCTGCCAATTTTTTATAAGCTTTACTGTAGGGATTGTTGTCCATAATGTTATTTAGCTCTATGAAAACACTGGGTAAGCATTTTTTATTTTCTTCCATCTGCATACGTTGGTCAACAGCTTCCATTGTATCTAGGACATATAGTTGAGCGAATTTTCTTTTATTTCCTTCCTCTGGGTGTAAATGGGAAGTGCGATGATAAATTTGTCCTTGGACTTTAAAACAGTAAGGACCATGTCCTGGTACATTAGCAGCTAATGTTGCCCCCATGGATGCAAAGGATATGGCACTATTGTAGGATCTTATGTTTGTCTTAAAATTTTTGTAGTTTGGAAAAGTAGGTTCAGTCATAATATTTTGTAAATAAATTGGAAATTCTTTCCTTTCTGGAAGTTTGAACTTGCCTTTTTGACAACAACTAATAAATTGTCCATCTCTGGGTCTCTCCTGTTTAAAACAATAAGCCTCACAAAACTGACATTGAGTAGTCATGTCCCCACAACTATGAACCTCTACTGCTAAAGACTTGAGTAGAGGACAATTTGCAAAGCATATAGGATTTTGACTTTCATCTTCATCAGGTGAAATGTCATATAATGTTTCAACAACAGGTTCTAAATGTTTTGTTTTTTTCGTTGCTTTTCTTGGTATATGTTGTATTGTTTGAGGTAAAATGTCATGTAATGTTTCATGAAACGGTTCTAAATGCTTTGTTTTCTTTGTTGCTTTTTTTGGTATCTCTTGTATTTTTTCTGGTAAAATGTCATCTGATGTTTGAGCAACAGGTTGTAAATGCTTTATTTTCTTTGTTGCTTTTTTTGACATATCTTTAATTTCTGCAAGTGACAGTCTTTTGCTTGCAATTCTTTTGCGTTCTTTTTCTTGTCGAATTTCCTTCTTCTCCGGTGTCTGCTGGCTGTCTGCTCGCTGTCGTCGTTCTCTAGCTTGGCGTCTTTTCTTTTCTTGTTTACTCTCGTTATCAGCCATGTTAATCTGTAAAAATAAAATAATGTACCATTAGTTTATTTTGAGATGTTAAGTTGTTTTTCATGACAAATAGTTATCAATAGTGTGTTAACATTTAATACTTAATCAATTTCAATGCAGTCAATTGAATAAAAGTCTAAATAAGGCCATCAGATAATTATTTAAAGAAGTTTTTATTTATTAAACATGTATCCAAAAGCAAGTGTTTCAGTAACTAAAAAGGTATTTTCAAAACGATGTTATGTCCTTATTTACAGCACTATTCAATTTGTCAAATGGCAATTAAATTAGGGTTTAGGACTGGAATGTTACAATGACAAATTGTATAGATTCTGTGTTTTTAGACTTTTTTGGACTATGCCAATTTATTTTTTAAGTTTACATTGAAGTTTGTATTTACTGTTAAAGATTATTGGCCCTAAAAGACAAATAAGAGATAGATGATAGATATTACTTTTTATACTGTACCTTGGTTGAAGTTTGATTTCAAGCAAAATTCTTTGTTGGTCCTGTGTTGAAAGCCTTCGTCCGATGGTCTGGTCCTGTGTTGAAAGTCCTCGTCCGATGGTGTAGTCCTCTGTTGAAAGTCCTCGTCCTCTGGTGTGGTCCTCAGTTCCAACTCCTGTTCCGATGTTCTTGACGAAGTATCTGTTATAAAATAAAAATGAAAATGTTATGTTATTTGAATGTCTTTGTATTAATGAAAAAATGCCATTATTTCTGTGTTTTTCTACAATCCTTTTTGGTGCGCCGCAATTTTGGTATGCTTCTGTAGGCTTTTTTCTAAGGCTTATAGGTGGTTAAACATTAAAGAAGAATATTAATTAATTTTTCTCTTTTTTTACTTGTTATACTGTACCTTGGTTGAAGTTTGATTTGAAGCAGAATCTTTGTTGGTCCTGTGTTGAAAGCCTTCGTCTGATGGTCTGGTCCTGTGTTGAAAGTCCTCGTCCAATCGTCTGGTCCTCTGTTGAAAGTCCTCGTCCGATGGTGTAGTCCTCTGTTGAAAGTCCTCGTCCGATGGTGTAGTCCTCTGTTGAAAGTCCTCGTCCAATGGTCTGGTCCTCTGTTGAAAGTCCTCGTCCAATGGTCTGGTCCTCAGTTGAAACTCCTGGTCCGATGTTCTTGACGCAATATCTGTTATAAAATAAAAATGAAAATGTAATTTTATTTGAATGTATTTGTATGAAGTACAAAATGACATTATTTCGGTGTTTTTCTACAATCCCATTTGGTGCCCACCACTTTTGGTATTCTTATTTAGGCCTTTTTCTAAGGCTTATAGATTGTTAAACATAAAATAAGAATATAAATGTAGTTTGGTATGTGTTTGTGTGAGTTTTCGTACAATCCTGTTTGGTGCGCACCACTGTTGGTATGCTTATTTAGGCTTCTTTCTAAGGCTTATAGGTTGTTAAACATTAAATAAGAATCTAAATGTAGTTTGCTATGTGTTTGTGTGAGTTTTCGTACAATCCTGTTTGGTGCGCACCACTGTTGGTATGCTCATTTTGGCTTCTTTCTAAGGCTTATAGGTTGTTAAACATAAAATTAAGAATATAAATGTAGTTTGCTATGTGTTTGTGTGAGTTTTCGTACAATCCTGTTTGGTGCGCACCACTGTTGGTATGCTTATTTAGGCTTCTTTCTAAGGCTTATAGGTTGTTAAACATAAAATTAAGAATATAAATGTAGTTTGCTATGTGTTTGTGTGAGTTTTCATACAATCCTGTTTGGTGCGCACCACTGTTGGTATGCTTATTTAGGCTTCTTTGTAAGGCTTATAGGTTGTTAAACATTAAATAAGAATCTAAATGTAGTTTTCTATGTGTTTGTGTGAGTTTTCATACAATCCTGTTTGGTGCGCACCACTGTTGGTATGCTTATTTAGGCTTCTTTGTAAAGCTTATAGGTTGTTAAACATAAAATAAGAATCTAAATGTATTTTGCTATGTGTTTGTGTGAGTTTTCATACAATCCTTTTGGTGCGCACCAATGTTGGTATGCTTATTTAGGCTTCTTTCTAATGCTTATAAGTTGTTAAACATTAAATAAGAATTTAAATGTAGTTTGCTATGTGTTTGTGTGAGTTTTCGTACAATCCTGTTTGATGGGCACCACTTTTGTTATACTTATGTAGTGTTTTTTCTAATGGTTATAGGTTGTTAAACAAAAGGAATATGAATTTAGTTTGCTATGTGTTTGTTACAATCCTGTTATGTGTGTACCAGTTTGTGTGTACCATATGTTGCATACTTTGGCCCTCATTCAATTGCAGTTTGGCCAATTCAATAGGGTTCTAAATGTGCTTATTTCGAGCCCTATTGAATTGTCCAAAATATCAATTGAATGAGGGCCTTTGGTTGCTGGATTTGTTATATTGTGAGGGCCTCATTGAATTTGTTTTTTCGCAATGGAATTTGGCTCAATATGAGCACAGAGCATCTTTTTTTACAGAAGTTTTTAAGTAAAAACTTCTGTTCAAAAATATGCTCTGTGCTTATATAGAGCCCTATTGAAATGGGCAAATCACATTTGAATGAGGCCCTCGGCCATTAAACATATTTAGGTCCTGAATCAATTGCGTTTTGACCAATTGAATAGGGCTCTATATAAGCACATAAAATATTTTTTGACAGAAGTTTTGAGTTAGTGAAGACCTTGATTTAGTATCGAAGTTCAGTAACTAAAAAATGTCTGTCTAAAAAATCTGTTATGTGCTTATATAGAGCCCTATTCAATTGGCCAACTCACAATTGAATAAGGCTCATGGTTCGGTTCTTTTTTATACTTAATACTTTACCTTGATTGAAGTGTGGAATGACAGAGGGTCCCCTCCTGCCAATCTTAATCCGCCGGTCTTCTTGTAGTGTCTGTTTGAAAAATAAAGTGAAATAGTGAATTATATAATTTTTTATTTGTATTTAACAAAGCATGGCCTTTTCAGCATTTAAAGTATTTTTGTATCTTACCTCTTCTTCTTTGTTGGTGTTCTTTAAAAGGGATTGTGCTTCACAATGCACGGTGCAAATTGTTGAGAGACGCTGTTGATGCAGAGTCTGTTTGAATATTAAAAAAAGTAGAAAGATTGAGCTTTAGGTGATCTATTGAATTGCATTAAATTAATTTCATTGAAATATACTTCTGTAATTATTGTCAATTAACATTATTTTTTGGTGGGGGCTACACACATATGTCACATACATGAAGCACATTTCCATAGTTGAAAGTAATTTTTGTGTGCATGTGACATATCACTATACATGAATCATATTTTAATTGTTAAATTAACCTTATTTTTATTTTTGGCCAACATACATAAATACATATATGTGCGTGTCACATATCAGTATACATGACTCATATTTTAATAGTCCCAACTTATTTTTTTCTAATGTAATTTAAATGTAGTTGTTTAATTAGTTTGTTTTAAGATAATTTTGTTGCAGGGGCAATACACATAAATGTGCGTGTCACATGTCACTATACATTATACGCATAAATGTGCGTGTCACATGTCAGTATACATTATACACATAAATGTGCGTGTCACATGTCACTATACATTATACGCATAAATGTGCGTGTCACATGTCAGTATACATTATACGCATAAATGTGCGTGTCACATGTCAGTATACATTATACACATATATGTGCGTGTCACATGTCATTATACATAAACCTCTTTTTCTTATTTAAATTTTTTTTTTGATGTCCTGTCTTGATAATAAAATGTAATATATTATAGCTTACCTCTCAGTTGTAATTTGCACAATGTAAAGTAGTAAATTAGGAAACAATTATCTTCTCAAGTTTTAGCAGCAGTTATGTCTGAAGTCACTCTGTTCATCACCTGAGGAGAAATGTATTTTTCTCTGTCAAATAGGCAGTATTTATAAACTTGTAGAACATTCTGGAAAGTTAGACCGTTAGAACGCAATACGCATGCGCTATTTGCGTTCCAGCTTACAATTTGCGTTCCATCCGCCATTTTGTGCGAAGTAGTGGTTAAAATGGTGTTTAATATGAGTGTGATCCGTTCCGCATAGTATGTGTTTCATTATTGCGAGTAAGTGTAGTGTAGTGACGTCTGGAGCCTCGTTTTCGTTTTGTTCGGCGGCCATTTTTTCTCTCGCTTAGCCGATTTTCGGCCGTTTAAAGTCTTTGTTTTGGACTTAAATGGACGTGTAAATGAACTTTTGGAGGTGCCGGATGCCCCCCCGTGCTGTAAGTAACCTTTTTATGTGTTTGTTGTGTTTATTTCTTGTGTTTGTGATGTTTTGATGCGTGGCGGTTGGAATGGGTCTTTCGCGGCCGTATTTTTTTCCGATGCGGCCGTATTTTGTTGCGATGTTGCCGTATTTTTTTGCGATATACGCGGTTAGCTTTTACGTGTACGACGCAGTGTATTTGTTTCTAAGTCGTGCGTATGTGTGTTAAGAGCCTGTGATGGGCCTTTTTTACTGTTTTTTTGTTAAGTCTTGCGTCTGTGTGTCTGGGTGTAAGCGGGTGTGAGGCGACTGAGTTTTTTTTTGTTATGAAGTTGTGTATGTGTTAACACAGCCGATGTTGGGATGCTCCCACCACCGCAAATGCGGACCCTCGCTTCGCGAGGATCCGCATTTGCGGGGACGTTGTTGGGTTTTTGTTGGCTGGGCGGTTGGGTTTATTCTGTTAAAAAGTCGTGTGTGTGTATGTGTGTGTTAACACAGCCGACGTTGAGCCTCCACCTCCGCAAATGCGGACCCTCGCTTCGCGAGGATCCGCATTTGCGGGGACGTTGGGATGCTCCATCACCGCAAATGCGGGCCCTCGCTTCGCGAGGACCCGCATTTGCGGGGAACTGCGTCCCTCGCTTCGCGAGGGACGCAGTTCTTGCGGGCTCGCTACGCGAGCCTGCAAGCGTGAGCAACGACCCGTACGCTCACAACTATATATGTGATGAGTTCATCTGTCAAGGATTTAGATACAGTGCATGCATCTGAACATATGATTCAGATGTCACAGAGCATACTTTGCACGCACTATACCCAATTCCCTTTCCTCAATAATGACAACGTAATTAATATAGATTTACTCTCACAACACCTTCTGGATCACTGCTTTGTCATTGTGAAGGGCTTGTGTACTTCAATGAAACTGTGAGCTATACCATGTACGGTCACCCAAGATGGGCAGGTCATAGCAAAAGGGTTTCTTATGAGGATAAACTTAAGCAAAACAAGTTTATATTTTTGTATGATTTTGTTAATAAACCTTCAATGAACCCGTTTGTGCCATTTTGGAATATTTTTGTTGGTTTTATTTGCTAAAAGCTGACTTTTTCAGAATGACTGTTTGCAGAGAGGCAGATCGTGTTTTTCTGAGATTCCACAAACTGGCCTTTTAGAGCCTTAAATAGAACTACAATTTAATTTTTGAAAATGTGATTATAACCCTTTAGTTCATGGTTTTATTTTTTTTGTTGTTAAAGCAATTTCTTTGTTAAGGCAGAGCAGTGACCTTTCAACTCCATATTAATGCATTTGTTTGTAATGTTTAATAGCTAAACAGTGTATTTGTAACAATTTAATTGTAACAACTTGCAGTATTATTAAAGAAACTATCATATTCTGAAATATTATTTGTGTCAATGTATGTATTAAGTAATATGCAATCTTATACAAATAAAATGTGTTTGCATAAACAAAACAACACATGTGCTTAATTAAAGTGTTTTCCCCTCATATTGATTGGTGGTAACTGCTGCTTAATGAATGTGTATTTTTGTTTTTTGTTTAGAAATAGTTTTTACTGCAGCTAAGAAAAATAGATTTCACTGAGCTAAGAAGCAAAAAGGCTTCATATATGTACACATATAGACATATGTGTATATATGTTTGATCTGGTCCTGCATGACTGCTGCCGGCACTGGGGAGCTACAGCTCATTGATGGAACCATGAATGCCAACATGTACTGTGACATACTGAAGCAGAGCATGATCCCCTCCCTTTGGAGACTGGGTCGCAGGGCAGTATTCCAACATGATAATGACCCCAAACACACCCCCATGATGACCACTGCCTTGCTAAAGGAGCTGAAGGTAAGGATGCTGCTAATCAGACCAAGCATGTCACCAGACCTAAACCCTATTGGGCATCTGTGGGGCACCCTCAAATGGAAGGTGGGGGAATGCAAGGTCTCTAACACCCACCAGCTCTGTGATGTCATTATGGAGGAGTGGAAGAGGACTCCAGTGGCAACCTGTGAAGCTCTGGTGAACTCCATGCCCTTGAGGGTTAAGGCAGTTTGGGCCCAATTTGGACATTTCCACTTAGGGGTGTACTCGCTTTTGTTGCCAACAGTTTAGACATTAACGGCTGTGTGTTGAGTTATTTTGAGCGGACAGCAAATTTACACTTTTATACAGGCTGTACACTTACTACTTTACATTGTAGCAGAGTGTTATTTCTTCAGTGTTGTCACATGAAAAGATATAATAAAATATTAGGGGGTGTACTCACTTTTTGAGATACTGTACATAAAATATCTTGGTATTAACATTACCCCAAACATATCAGATTTATATAAATATAATTACCTTCCTTTATTTAAAGAATTAGCTTCATACCTTGAAAAATGGTCAATTCCAAATCTCGTGGACTGGTAGAATTAACACTATAAAAAGGAATATTCTCCCCAGAATTTTATACTACTTTAGATCTCTACCTGTAAAAGTGGACATGAAAGATTTAGATAACTTTCAAAGGCAAATTTTCAGGTTCCTATAGCACTGTAAACTGCCTAGAATCACAAAATCCATAATGTATAGACAAAAAGATAAGGGTGGGCTCTCCTACCCGCAGCTGAAGCTGTATTATAGAGCTGCTCAAATTTCTTTTGTTCCACTAGCCCATTCGATAACTCATTTGGGTGCTTTTAGAGAATCAACAACTGAACCCTCTTTCGTGGGACAAGATAGCCTGGCTCCCTAAAACCCAACAAACATATATTAAATACCCTAACCCAATAATCATGCTCTCTCTCTTACAAGCTGGAAATGGGCTAAAGCTAGATGCCAATGAATTCCTGATCTCTCCCCTCTTTCATCTATCTTTGCTTCCCCACTTTTTTGAGAGATTTTTCAATAGAGTCAAATACATGGGGGACCTTGTAGTTGTAGCCTTCTATTTAAAAAATAAAGCCCCAAGAATCAGCTAACTGCTTTAGAGGCTGCCCAGAATTGGGCACCTTTATACACACCTGGTGTACATGCCCTAAAGTTCATGCTATTTGGACTAAAATAATCCAACTAACATCAAATCTTTTTCAAACACAGATTACACCTTCTATAAAATTATGCCTTTTGGTAATTCACCCTACCCTGTCAAACTCCCAAAACAAATGACTTCAGTTTATTATGTTAGCAACCAAAAGCTATATCGCCAAGAAATAGAAAGATACAAATCTTATCTTTCAGGAAATAATCAGCAAAATTAATTTTATCATGATAAGTGAAAGACTTTCACGCATAATTTCTGATACCTTTCCCACCTTCCTCTCAAACTGTGATACATGGGTGATTTCCTCACATAGCATTGCTATGAAATGAGAGCTTTTGATACTCTATTCTATTGGGGCTGACTGGGGAGACGTGATCATGGCGGGGACCCTGGAGACCGGACAAGATTCACTTTATTATTTTCATTTACCCCCCCCATGTACCTTCCTATTATTTGTCTTCCCTATGGGAAAAAAAATGTAAACTGGTATCACTTGAAAAATGTACTTATATACTAAACACATACTATATTTTGTTTACCTTTTCAAGTTCTCCTTAGAGAGTAAATTATATTTACAATTGTATGTTGATATTTCACAATGTGAGTAAATAAAAAAATATAGAGAAAACATAAAAGTGAACCTGCCATCTGCACTGGAAGGCTGTGTCATTTTTGTAAAGCTGTACTTTCTCAAATTAGCATTGTATGTTCCAGCTTCCAAATTTGTTCGCTTGCTTGTTATAGTAAATGTTAGCTAACTATTGAAGATAACTATTATGATATTTACATTTTATTTTGTATCTTTCAATGTTTGTTATTATAGTCATAAGCTGTCCTGTGTGTCTGTGTGCTCTCTCTGTGCACTCTTTCTCTCTGTGCACTCTTTCTCTCTGTGCACTCTTTCTCTCTGTGCACTCTCTCTCTCTGTGCACTCTCTCTCTCTGTGCACTCTCTCTCTGTGTGCACTCTCTCTGTGTGCACTCTCTCTCTGTGTGCACTCTCTCTCTGTGCTCTGTCTATCTGTTTGCTCTCTCTGCATATATATATATCTTTGTCATGTGTGTCTCTCTCTCTATCCCTTTTTCCTCTCTCTGTCCTGTCTCTCTCTGTCCTGAGTGTGTCTCGCTCTCTCTGTTCTGTGTGTCTCTCCTTTCTGTCCTGTGTGTCTCTCTCTGTCCTATGTCTGTCTCTCTCTCTGTCCTGTGCCTTTGTCTCCCTCTGTCCAGTCTCTCTCTCTCCCGTGTCTCTTTCTCTCTCTGCGCACTCTATCTCATCACTTGCTCTCCTTAACACGGTCTCTCCTGTCACTGTCTCTCCCAATGCTGTACCTACGGGCACTCTCTCTCCCGTCGCTGTGCTGTGTAATGTCGGTGGTGACCAGTACCCCAGTACCCGTACATTTCATATGAATCGACTTTTTGTTTGCTGGATTGAATTTCATGAAGATTGGCAAAACAATTCAGACCCTCAATCCCTTCTAAAATATAATTGTAAATAGATACACCAAACCAACACAAATGAATACGCTTCTGAAAAAAGAAGTTATAATGGCTGTGCTCTAATAATAAGTTTCATCATAAATAAATAATTAACTCCACCCATAAATCAAAATCACCCAATCACTTCTCTGCACTAGGTCCAGTCAAAAGCCTCCTTCACCCATGCTGTCTCCAGGGGATGCCTTGACCTATGCATATGTGACTTGGTCCGCTACAATCCTATATGTTAACCCCTGCAAATAAAGACAGACACACATAATATTTTTCTTGGTTATTACCAGGTCACAGCTTTATTTAACATAATGTATTGAAAATAATAGCAAGAGATAACTGTACACCGCCCCATAGATGGAGCTCAACCCCACCCAGAAGGCCCAGTGGAAACTTGTGTCCAAGAGACTTCTGGAACCAAACAACACTGGATACCATATGATATAAGGAGCTCCAACCTAAGGTAATGCAGCAACCCACCACCCGCAAGCCCCTCTGGCTCAGCACCGCCACAACTCACCATGGCCTGAATAATACTCACCTTTAGCGAGTAATTAAATAAGGAAAGACCACCTCATTAAGGTGTACCCCAAAGTTTTTAGAAAAATGTATTGGCCTCTGGGGTTTCCAGGTTTCTGTGCCTAATGGAGAAACTACCCAACTTTTTTATGATCCAATCCACAAATGCAATGGAGACCCTGAAATTAAACATCAACATAATATCAAGAAACAACATTGTTTATTACACCTATTCATATATATCACTAATTTAGTTTCTGAAGTGTATGTAACGCTCCAGAAACTATTTGTACAGAATTTCCCTACATGGTTCAGTGCGCACTGCGCGGCACTAGCACTAGTACATGGTGCAGTGCCGCTCTGCACAGAGGGGGGAAAGGGTGGGGGAAAGAGACAGAGGGGGAAAGGGGGAAAGAGACGTTGGGGAGGGAGGAGGGGGAAGAGACACAGGGAAAAGGGGAAAAGAGACAGAGGGGGAAAAGAGGAAGGAGATATAGGGGAGGGAGGGGGGAGAGACAGAGGGGGAAAGGGACATAGCGGAGGGAGGAGGGGGGAAAGAGACACAGGGGAGGGAGGAGGGGGGAAAGAGACACAGTGCAAAGGGGGAAAGAGACAGAGGGGGAAACAGACCCAGGGGAGGGAGGATGGAGAAAGAGACACAGGGGATAGGGGGATAGAGACACAGGGGAGGGATGAGGGGGGGGAGACAGAGGGGAAGGAGAGGGTTGAGAGACACAGGGGATGGAGATGGGGAAGAGACAAAGAGGATGGAGAGGGGGGAAAGAGACACAGGTGAGGGCGGGGAAAAGACACAGAGGAGGGAGGGGTGGGGAAAGAGACACATCTAATATTATACCGTTATTTATGATGAGCAAACAACTAGTATATACTAGAGAATTGCCCGTCAAAAAATGACGCCAAGGAAATTGTAAGGTAGCTAATGCTGTTTGGTGTATAATAATGAAATCTATAATACAATAATAAATAAATATACTTTACCTATTTTGAAGCATGTGTTGAAGAGCTGGCAATCTGTTTTGATGTTGCTGCAGCATTAGTGGTGTGGAGCTGCTGTGTAAGCGTGCTGAATGTGTGCAGTGTAATACAGTGCGTGCGCGAGACCAAACCGTGTCTCCATGCCAGAAACTGAGGCCCTCGCCCGCGGCCCTCGCTACCTGCAAGCATTAGCAACAACTCGTACGCTCACAACTATATATGTGATATATAAACCTCTGCATAATCACTCAGGCAGTACTTATTTTTACCCCATGACGACTTAACTGTTAGGATTAGCTTCCCAGGCTCCACATGTGATGTGGAAATGGCGTAGGCTCTGGATCTGCTGCAGGTGCTAATTTCTTGAACTTTTCTTAGTCAAATCTTGACAGTGCATCAGCTATGACATTCTTTATCCTGGTATGTGTAAAAACCTAACTCGAATATTGAATTGCAAGCATTTCAATAGCAATTGCCTCAGCAATCTAACAACTGGAGGCGAGGAGGCAGTTGTAGAGTTGATAGCGTGAACAACGCTCAAATTATCACAATTGAATACTACATGATGATTTCTTAAACCACCCCTCCACAGCAAGATAGCCACCACGATAGGAAACAGTTCTAAAAAAGTAATATTATTGTTTTTTCCACCGTGATGGCCATGCTTCAGCACACCAACGACCCCTAAAGTAGGTACCAAAACCAATTGAACCTGCCGCATCAGTATACATTTCTAAAACTTCATTGACAACTGGCTCCTTCAGAATAATAGTGCAACCATTGAAGTGCTCTAGAAAAAGATACCATATGCATAGGTTTGCCTTGTGTTCCGCTGTTACTCTAATATGGTGATGAGGTTAGCATACACCTGCTGTAGCCAAGGACAATCTCCTAGAAAAAATCCTGCCCATTGGGATAATACAGCAAGCAACATGTAGTTTACCAAGCAATGACTACAACAATCTTAAAGAAACTTTCTTAACTGCCATGACCGCTAACATTTTTATTTTTAAGTCAACCAATATGTCCAAGGGGAGTCTACATTCAAAGGTCTCTGTGTCAATTTGAATCCCTAGAAAACTAAATGAGTGACAAGGGCCTTCTGTCTTCTTGTCCGCTAGTGGAGTACCAAACTCAACTACCATACCTTGAAACGTCAGAAGTAACTGTGAGCATTCTGTAGTATATGCTGGCCCCACAAATAGAAAGTCATCTAAATAGTGTACCAGCTAGTGTAACCCAGCTTGTTTACAGACCACCCAATGCAAAAAAGTACTAAACTTTTCAAAATATGAACATGTATTAGAACACCACATGGGTAAACACAAATCAACAAAATACTTGTTCTGAATGTAACACCCCAGTAAATGATCAGAACCCGGATGGACTGGTAACAACCTGAAAGCAACTGCTTGTTTGAAAGATGCATAAGTGACCGATGACAGGTCCTTATCAATCCCGTCATTTACCAATAAACCCTTTGGATATAACAAATGATGAATAAGTCTAAAAGATCCCACCTCCTTCTTGGGGACCAGATCTAATTGAGAAATCTTTAAATTCCTAATGGGAAACGAATCTAAAGGCCCAGCCATCCTTCCCTTTTCCACCTCACCTCAGATCCTACTTTACTGTTGATGTGAGGTGTGGTTGTGGTAACCATATTTTTTTGAAAATGTTTATGTCATTGGATCGTTGGCCATATGTGTTCCCGGCACAGTGATTGTTACATGTGTGAGTGAAGGATAAAGCTTGAACAAGTTAGTTGCATCAACATAGTGCCTGCAAGTGCCTTTGCAGTCCATACACGGGAATATATATGTGTGGTCCCTGTTTTGTTTTATAAGCTGTATAAAGGGTCAACAATCACATTAGCAAACATAAATATAGTATTTGCACAGAAAAGCCTACATTTATCAGTATCTCTAGTTTAATATAATTTAAAATCCTAGAATACGTGCAGAGACATAGGGGGGCAGAAAATATCAATTTTTCTTTTGAATAAGGGAATGTTGTACATATAGTCTAAAAACACAGCAATTCTGATTTGCATTTATTTCTCTTTTTTATTTATTTTTTACTTTGGACTTTTTTTGTTCCTTGTTGCAGTCCCTTGAGATAAATTCTCTACTCATAATCTTCAACTGCATGCTACTGTGTCATGCTTGACTGACTCCTAAGTATAATTGATATTATTAGTTTTTGCATGCAACATTAATCAAGAAAAGGATGATACAGGATCACAATTTTCATATAGTGATTGAATTTAGTTAAAAGTGATAATGGAAATAATAGTATATATTTGTACAGCAATTTGCATTTCTGGAATGTGTAACATGTTATTTGACTATATTATCACATCAAATCTATATAATTTGATTCACTTATGTGTTTGCTTAAATAGTTTAAAGCAGTGGTTTTCAACAGGCAGTCATTGAAATCTTATCTACAGGTCCTTAGATGAAGAGAGCATAAACCCTTTATACAAACCATCACATTAGTTATAGAAATAGGCAGATTATAGAGGAACTCATCTGCCGTTAAAATGTACCATATTCAAATTGTTGCAAAGCTAAATGAAAATGTAATGTTTTACAGAGTAATTGGTCTTACAACAGGTCCCCATGAGCATTGGTGGGTAACTACCAGGTCCCTAGACCAAAAAGATTAAAAAACCTTTGATTATTATTTCAAATATAAAGATGTCATTATCTAAAATGTCCACTAGATGGAGCTCTATATTCTCAGATTGTATTTTTATGTTTCACCTGCTGGCTATAAAAACTTTTTGGTAATTTAAGTGATTTTTGTGTGTTTAATTTAGTTCAGGCCTATCTGTCATGGGCAAAGACCTTTACATGTTTAGAAGATTTTGTTGGAAGAAAAACTAGTTCCTTAGATTTAATCTATCCTGTGCTGATTTGAAAACTCATTATTAGTTTAAATATAGAAAGAAAGAGAGCTCAAAATGACAAAAAGACATCAGAATAAAAATCTGTTATGTCACAATATTCTAATAGTGAAAAAAATAAATAAAACCATTTAGGTGTTAAAACACAATAATCTACTAATATTCAAAGTGCAAATTTACAAATAAGGTGCTAAATCTGCTAAAATATCAAAATTGATTGATGACAAATATGCAGTACATAAAGTGAGATAAACAAACACAATACATATGCAGAACCTGTATAAGAATATAGACCCACAAAGCAATTGTCACAAGTACTCAAATACAAATGTCCTTGGAGAGGACACATATATATATATATATATATATATATATATATATATATATATATATATATATATATCAGGTGTCTAACACAAACCAAACCTTAAATGAAGCATTGGACTTAATTATCCATGGAGCTGTAGTTGAACTAATTTACTAATTATCCTCTGAACATAAAGATATATGTACATCTTTAAGAACTCTATTATGCGACCAGTGGAACTGAGGTTATAATCTTAAAATCACACTGTATTAGAAATATTTAAAACTGATTAAATATACAAAATAGAGTAATAACCAAATCTAGGAGGGTCTGCAACTTCTGTTCAACTATAATTTATGTTGTTACTTTTAGTTCCATTACTGTGGGGGGGGGGGGGGGGGGGGGTGACAAATCCCCCCAAGTTATATGAGACAAGATATTGCTGTTTTTATAAGGCTTGATAACAAATTGTATTTATTTACATTTAAATGACAGCAAATGCAATATTGACTTGCATAGAGGTGCTGCAGTCAGCAGAATCTTTGAGATATTCTCCTGGTTGTTACAATATAATCTTCTCTCTAGTACTATGTGTGCTATAAATTTTTAACAAGATATATATAAACTGTTATATTCCAGTGCAAGACAAAAAAGACTTAGCAATGGTATTTTATAGCCTGTGATATATATAAAGGGCTCCTAATAGTTTGCTGCAGTTTCATTTATCACATCAGAGTTAGTCAAGATTGATCCATAAACAGATAAACAACATTTGACCTGCTGATGGTTTAACCATTTCCGGCCCTCTTATAACTCTTCCTTGCAGTATGAAGTAAAGACTATCCTCTTGATAACCCAACATATGTTTCTTTGCTACACACTGAGGATTCTTCGATCCTCACACCCTCCTGACGACCAAGGGTTGGGAGCTACTATTCTAAGAAAGACGACTCGCAATCACTGAAGGTGTCCATCCATTATCTGTTTGGTTAATGTCAGGAAATATTTTTTATTTTAAATACCTCTGCCAATTAGAGAAACTTCAAGAGTGTATAAAAAACACTTACACTAGGGAGAAAAACTTTGCCAGAGTGCCAACACTTTGAGATTGGCCCATTTCCTTGGGATAAAGATGACAATACAAGGAATGTATGTATAATTTGTTTCCATACAGCTTTTTCTTAGTTTTCAAAAAATTACAAGCATTGTCCCCAAGCCCATTTGAAAAGGACAGAGGTTTGGGTGAAGGGACACTTGTTGTTCCCATGAGTCACAATTGTAGTCTTGATCCATTGGGTCAGCTCATTGGGGATCCATTGGGTCAGCTCCCCCTATCTTTCCAGATACACATATTAAAACTAACATTATATTAAACCTTGTATGTAGTCTACCTGCTGAAAGTAAGTTTGTAATGATACTTCAGCTGTCCTTTTAAGTGTTACAGGAATGTCTCATGGTATTGAAAACAGACAAGCTTAATTTCCAAACGCAAAAAGCACTATTGGATTAGTAACAGTAATGAAGATGCTCAAATGATTAACACTCTTTTTCTTTTAGTGCGTTTTTCTCATTTGATAATTTGACATTTGTAGCAAATTAGTTTACCTCTTACAAATCAGCTTTAAGGGATACAAGCAACCGTAGAATTACAGTTTAACCTTCTAACAGTTAGAGAGCGTTTTCTAATACTACAGATCAGTTATTTTCTGTCAAGGGCATAAAAGCCAATTTGCAATCCAGGAATGCACTGAAATAAACAAGTCATCTCATTAATGGTAGAGAAGAGGTAATGTAGATTGTAGATGCACTATCTGAACTGCAATTAGCTTGTCATCATTAAAATAAATGGAGCAATTTTTCGTACACGCTCTTGTTTACGTACATTAGGAAGCATTCAAATCATTATTTCCAAAATCTTTAAACACTTGTATTTTTCCTGTCATGGACTTTGTTCACAGGAAATCTGCTTCATGAGTAATTATTAGGCAGAGTAGTATAATTTCATAGTGAAAACAATACTATATAAATAACAGGCAATTTGTTCCAATTCTTTCTGTTTGGGGATATTTATTTAGGCGTGAAGAACAAGAAACTGGTTTGACAGGGCAGCACATTTTCAAAATCTGTTAACAATTAGTATGCACTTGTCTGATTGATATACAATTGCATGTTTTTTATATTATCTAAATTACAGGGTTAATTTATATGCAGCACAGATTTTTCTTGTACTGGGAAGCAAGCGATACATAGTTTAGTTTGATTCGCTTATTAAAGTGTAACAATTATGGGTGTGATGCGTAAATTATACTGAAAAATAGCAGAGTGAAAATTATATTAAAGAACCCCTGTAGTTTGGAAACAATTTCACATAATTATGAACTATGTAACAAACTAACATCATTATCAGCTATATAAGCCAGGAGCATAACACCATTTTTAAAGAAAATGGTTATGTAACTGACTCAGCTTATATCATGGGGGATTCCACCTTGGATTGCTAGTCTGATTGTAGCTTGAGGGTAAGGTCATCCTATTGGGACTTACTCTTCTATTGAGTTCCATTGTCAAGTGACTATGTAAAGGGACAACCTTTCAATAGTACAGAATAGAGATGTTGTCTGAATAAATAGGCCTTGCAGGTTTCTAATCCTGTTTGAAACAATGACAAAATGCATGTTGCCATTAAAGCAATAATGAGTACAACATTTCAAATGCCTGTTTTTATTTTAAACTTTAAATAAAGATTTTGTCAAATTCTTCAAAAGAGCATATTATAATTATTGCACTTCTGTGGCCCTTTGAACTGTATATTATCTAAACATATACATTACGCAGATCACTGCTTTACGTTTATGATTATAGAACATTTATGCTGTAAATTTATTTCGGAAAGGAAAATAAAGAGTGAAATATACAGTACTATGTGTTGGCCTTCCTAACAGTTTTTTTCCATCGTATGGATAACAATAGAATGGCAGAGCTTTTCCTATATAATGAACTTTGGAAAGCATATCTAAGATTTAACCTTATGTTTTAAGTATAAGGATTTGGAAATGCAGCACCTGCCAGATTACAGATTCTTTTGCAGGTAAATTTCCAAATATGGCACCAAATGCAGTTGTCTCTGCACTATTCCTTAATGATATGGTTTGGTGTGACTCACAAGAATGGATAATGACAAGTATTCTAGGCCCATTTCTTTTCTGAGCCTAAGGCAAAGTAAAAGGTGGATGCTGCTATGCTTATCCCTCAGGGCTGACTGACATCAACATTCTGTGGATTCCAATTAACACAGACTGCTGAGGATCTGCTCAGGGATGGAGGTGCATTACCCTTTCCCAAGTCTCTTTATGCCAACTTACTTTTTTTTCCATTAATGCGAAGTGACATACTCAGGATTCACTAACCTTCACAAGGACTGTAAGAAAATAGCTGAAGGCTGCTATGTTTATTTCCTGTGGTGATTCAGTATTCCAATATAGGTACCTCCATACACACAATGAAGAATACAACCCTAACCTTCATACTGTAAGTAAGCAAATGTTTCTACTCCTACCTATAGGAATCATTTGCAGTAGTTCACCTTCAAGGTTACAGTGAAACAAAGGGTTCATAATAAAAAAAACAGGCATTCTTTTACCTTACACTAGACTCTTATTCCTTTAGGTATAACCTGGTATATATATCAAGATTTTGAGTTCCCACTACAAATTATTAGCAGTGCTGAATGGTATATATGCTAGAGAGTCCCTATAGAGAAACATATGACTGCTTGATTAACCTTTCCAATGACAGATGCCCACGGTGGAGCAAAGAGGGGTGGGGGGGGCTTTAACCCTTGTGGCCTCATCATTTCCTTCCACATCTGTCACTCTATATCCTGCAGCATCCCCCAATTTCCTTCCACTTTCCATCTTCCTTTTCATTCCCTCCCCTGCCCCTTATAAATCCTCTAAACCCACTCCCCTGCCTCACATATCACTTGAGCCTGCTGCCTCCAACTATTCAGCAAGAAGATCCAGCCCCTTGCAAAGCTTAGCCCTGGTCCCTTAATTCCTGCAAGGAGGAAGCTTTCCCCTTCTGCTGGCCATGGGAGGCACACAGTGAGGCCTGTGCCTAGATCCTCTGCCACATCTGGGCTGATTACTCAGGGGAAGGTTTTCACACATGGCCTCTCCTGCTACTGCCACCGATAGGAGCCGTCCAGAAGAAGAAATGTCATCTGCACTGCATGGCCATTATGGAGCACAAGGCCTGCCAGACTCTCCACCAGAAGTGACGTCAGAGCGTCCAGTGGCAAAAAAATGGAGTTGGAGGGCCCCAGTGCCCGGCCCACCTGGTAGCAACTAACTCCGTGCCCCTACCCCATGCCTCTTCCCATAAGAGCCCCCTTTGCTAAGAATCTTTCCCATAATAGCACCCTTCCCCAAGGGGGACCTGGGTGGGGATACCTCTACAGTACACTATATATATATATATATATATATATATATATATATATATATATATATATAAATCATTTAGTGTATGGTGAGCACTAGAGTGAGAAAAGCTGGATTTTACACAAACCAAGAATCACTCATATACAGGCCTGTTTCAAGCTTTTGGCTATCATCACAATGAGGTAGATTCTGGTTTGTGCAATAGATTTTGTAGGATTGGGTATTCCACAAAAATCATTTAGTGTAATCACTCATATACAGGCCTGTTTCAAGCTTTTGGCTATCATCACAATGAGGTAGATTCTGGTTTGTGCAATAGATTTTGTAGGATTGGGTATTCCACAAAAATCATTTAGTGTATGGTGAGCACTAGAGTGAGAAAAGCTCTCCACCGTACAGAGTACAGAAAACTAATAATACATTAATTTCAAAGAGACTTAAATGATTTTCAAACTGGCAACATCTTTAGAAGACCTAAAAAATACAGAGACTCCAGACAAAAAAATGAAGAACCACATACATCAGAATCTGAGTGGTCAGACATAGACACTAGACCCACGGAGACATTGTCAATGGAGACTAGATCCAATATGAATTTTTTAGATGGAAAGCAAAAACTAGTAGGGGTAAGAAAAGCACCAAATATATTCAAACCACCCAAGAGACCAAAAAATAACTAAATTCTCTACAGGTATTTAACCTCTCTAAATTTCAGCTCTCAAGTCACCACATATCTGTATTACAAAAAGGATTGAATTTCTCACCTACAGATGATTTTAATCTATTTGAGTGGGTTAAAGATGTACACTTATTTGCCAGGAAACTTGCTCTTAAAAAACTTTTCTCAAAAAAAAGTAACAATATGTATTTAAGTAGTTATGATCAGAAAACTTTGAAAACATTAGAATGTCTACTAGCGGATAATGAAGAAGTAGAGCTAACAAGACCCTTTCCCAACTTAAAATCAAGAGTAAATTCACTCCACCATTGCATATAAGCCCAAATATAGAACTATTTGTTAAAAATATGGAAAAGGACCTGGAACAATTAGCTCTAACTAAGACTAAATCTTCAAATCTAACCAAACAAGAAACACAAGCCCTACAAGAATTGAAAGTCAATAAGGACATTATCATAAAAATTGCTGACAAAGGGGGCAATATTGTCATTTTGGATAAAATAGATTATGTTGAAGAGTGTCTTAGATTGCTCAATGACAAAAATTGTTACATTAAATTAAGTTTGGACCCCACAGTAAGATTTCTAGAAGAACTATCAGAGATACTCCATAAAGGCCTAGAAAATAAAACCATTAATAAACAGGAATTTTAATTTATGCTTAGTAAAAACCCTAAAGTGGCAACTTTCTACACCATACCAAAAATTCATAAAAATCCCCAGAAACCCCCAGGATAGTATCGGGCATTGGTAATCTAACCGAAAATTCTAGTAAATATTGAGATCAAATTCTAAGAGAATTCGTATTTAGCCTTTTATCTTATGTTAAAGACTCTAAGGAGGTACTGACTAAATTAGATGGTATACAATCTAAGAAACATGCCATACTGGTGTCACTTGATGTAGAAGCTCTATATACTAGCATCCATCATGTTAAAGGAATATCTACAGTCAAGTACTTTCTAAATAAACAAGGCAATCAATACGCTACACTTAATGAATTTCTCTTAGCATTACTAGTATTTGTCTTAACCCATAATTATTTTATTTTTATGGATACATTCTAGAAACAAATTTGGGGAACAGCGATAGGCACAGCCTGTGCCCCCACTTATGCAAATTTATTTTGGGGTTGGTGGGAAGAGCAAATGGTTTTTAGTGAAGAAATGGAGATATATACTTCACACATAGAACTCTGGGTCAGTTTTATCAACGATATATTAATACTCTGGAATGGCTCAATTCAACAGTTACAGAACTTTATTAAAACCCTTAATACCAATAATTTAGGTATTTATTTGACATCAGAAATCAGCTATGAGTCCATTACATTTCTGGACTTACAAATATTGAAAACACAAGATGGTACTGTTGGTACAAAAACCTATAGGAAACATACAGCCACTAACAGCTTGCTCCATGCTAAAATTAGTCACCCAAAGGCCCTGATTAAAGGTATACCAATACTTGAGAGAAAAAAGAAATTGCTCTAATGACAAAGACTTTGAGAAAGAATCTCAGGATTCACAATCTGGCTTCTTGGAAAGAGGCTATTCAAAAATACTCTGAAAAAAGCCTATCAGAAGAGCTAAAAGCACCAAGAGAGAAGATCTACTTAAGGATAAAAAGAGAGAATAGGATAATACTGTCAGATGCATTGGAACTTTTAATAATAAATGGCATGAGGTTAAAAAAATCTTTAATAAACATGGGGTATTTTATTGGATGATAAAGATCTCAAACCATATTTACCCACCCATGCAGCTATTACCAGCAGACGGTCTAGAAATCTAAGAGATTACCTCTCAAAAAGTCATTTGGATACAGGAAAGAGCTAATTATGGTTTAAATGTCATTCATGTAAAGCATGTCAATATGTAAAACCGACAAAATATGTTCTTTCAGAAAAACAAACATATAAAATAAAACACCTTATCACATGTAAAACAGAGGGTGTTATCTATTTAATAACATTTTTGTGTGGAGCCAGATACGTAGGGAAAACCTGTAGAGAATTCAGGTGACGAATTCTGGAACACAATTATAGTGTCAAAAAAGAATATGATACCCCAATAGCTACAGTATGCATGTCAATAATAAACACAAGGGTGATACTAAAGTTCTGACATTTACAGCTATAGATCATGTTGAAAAAATAATAAGGAGAGGTGACATAGGTACAGAATTATTAAAGAAAGAAGCCCAATGGATTTATCTACTTGGCATTAAAAAACCTAAGGGCCTTAATGAAGGCTTCACCTTCACTCCTTACATCTGAAACCCCATGAGCCCAGATTATAATAATACCCATAATTAAAGTCATATACTGGAATGATATACAATTTTGCCAATTTTTAAAGCAATACTGAGAATATATGGGCCTCATATTTGGTAGGTTTTGTCATATGGGGAATAATAGTAATATTAAGTACAAAGGATGATAATAATACAGGCAACTGGAAGTTAAGTATAATTTGGTTTTACATACCAATTATATTTACTATATGTAATAATAGACAAATGCCTTGCTATAATTCTGTTCATCTAATAATATAATAATACTTAATATTAGAAAACCCAATAATTTAAGTTATATTATCTCAAAGACTTCTTTATCTCACATATTTAACATCAGACTTCTAAACAAAGAGACTACTAATTTAGTTTTTAATTTTGAGATAATAATACTATGTATTTTATCACACTTAGTTTTTTTTATCCCCGTTTTATGTTGCCATGACTACGCCAGCATTTAAAAAGGTATGATGGGAAGGCAGGCGTAACCCTTGATGAAATTCAAGAAACGTGCGTCGGGTCTACGTAGGAACGCCGTCGCGGGTCAATGACATCATTTGTTTGAGTGCAAGGCAGAGAGCTAGCGTTTTCATATCAGGCCCATAGTTTAAAGTCCCTTCCCTGAATCTACCATTTATGCAGTCTAGCTAGTTTACTAGTAGAAGGGAGGTAGAATACACGCAGAGGGGTCCTGGTTGCAACGCTATAGTTTTGGGATAGTATTAAACTAGATATGCAATATAGCACTGAGGCATTTATCACTCAATAGCTATTCCTCTACTCTATAGTTTTTTCTACTCGTTACTTTGGTAAGACATTTGCTATATCTTCATATCATCAGCATATAGCTGGATAATAGAATCTTCTGCACCTTTGCAGCTTTCTATATACTGAATTTATTTATAGTTTCCACTTCCATATAGTTATATACTATATGAACCATAGCACTTGTCACTTTATATATTAAGCACTTTATTTTGTACACTAGTCACTTTTTTTCTGTGATTACATTGTCACTTAGCACTTTATATGGTTTGCCTATAAGGGGCAGAATCTACAATTTTGAGATACCATACTTGTCAATCCAATATTTTTGTAACCTCTCTTCAACCTGTGTTTATATATTTTAATATGGATTTTAACAACCATTAAAAGTTAAGTTTTATACTTTAGTTTATTCTCTTTCTTCTGAGATTAGGATTATTAGGTGTGCCCTATAATAGGATCTTTTTTCTCTCTCCGCACAATACCCATTACTGCTGTTACCTGAACAATAGTGCCTTTCCAGTTGAGTACAGTAGCAAAATGTCCTAATCCCATGCAATCACGGGGAGCTCTCTTCTTCACACTTTTCTCCTTTCACATCACTTATCAATCAGGGAATAAAAATACGAAGGCTAATGCTCTGTCATGTATTCATGAATTCTCTCCTTCCCAGGCCTGAGAATCCCAGCCAATTCTGCAACCTAACTATTTCATGGGCGCCCATACTGCCTTAAAGGGCCAGTTAATTCAGCACAACTTGGAGCACACCACTGTAATGTACTCCTGAAAACATGTTGAAATACTGTTTGAATTTTTGAAATAAATGCCTTTTCCACAGAAAAAAAAAAAAAATTCTGTTTGCATGAGAATTTGGCAAGTCCCCCAGGAAAAACTGACAGCAAGAGCTCTGTACAGAGAGCAGAGCATAAATAGGGTTAACCCTTCCCAAATTCATCTGTGCAGGGAAATGACTGCTGGAAACTCCTAAATATGTTACTTGTGGTTTAACTGATGACTGTTTACATTCCTGAAAGCAGAGTAAAACAATAATTCTTTCTGTTCATAGAGCTTGCAATGGCCATTGTCGGCAGATGCTGTTAATCATAGAACAGTCAGGAGAGTGTCTGTAAACAGACCTAAGACTACAAATGTGTAGCTGTTATTAGCATAATAAAAAAGCAATATATCATTTTAACATAGAATCTTGTGCTCTTTCACACCATGAAGAGCACATATTGTGAGGTAAATGGCCCTTTAATAGAACAATTCTGCAAGACTCCCGTAGCCATCTCCATCTTGTAGTGGGACACAAACCAGACAGACTTTACTACCATGGTGACAACGTTTATGTGCCCTCTCATCTTAATATTCAGGTTTTGCAGAAAAATCATGACTCTCTACTAGCAGGACACCCAGGCCTACAGAAAACTTTGGATTAGTCAGCCGGCAGTTTTGGTGGCCAGCCCTGCAGTTATCGGTATTTAACTAGGTGTTCTCTGATAATGTTTTTAACCAGGCCAAGGCCTCCCGTTCAAGCCCTACTGGCCTTCTTCAACCACTGTGCATTACTATTCATGTTTGGTCTAATTTCATTGTCGATACTCCCCCTTCACGGGACCATACTACCATTATGGTTGTAGTGGTTTGTCTCAACAAGATGGCACACTTTTTACTATACCACAAACTACACAAGAGACATCTGATCAGATAACTGATTTGTATTCATGGCATTCCTGACCAAATAGTGCCTGACTGTGGTACACAGTTCATGTCCAAGTTCTGGAAAGCTTTTTCTTATATCCCTTAAAGTTGAACAGAATCTCATGTCAGCTTGCCATCCCCAGTCCAATGGGCAGATGAAATGAACAAATTTTACTCTAGAGCAATACCTGAGATGCTTTACTGTTACTCTCAATAAGGCTGGTTTCAACTCTGTCCTGGGTGGAATACAGTACATTCTAGTAAGATGACCCCTTTCTATGCTTACCAGAGAAACCATCCATGTTCTGATCCTGATGTTCCTGCCTGTTCCTCAGTACAAGAACTCCACAAACATCTTCATTAATAAAACTCCAGTTAATGGCTTTGCAATGTGCCGTTCAAAGATCCCGTCACAATATAAAATCTATGCTGACCAATTACGAAAAAAGGACCCTTAAGGTGGGCGATCATGTTTGGTTATCTATGCACAATAAATTTGCTGCTGGGTGTATTAGTCCATATCCTATTGTGGCAAAAATAAGCAAGGTGGTCTTCCAACTCTAACTATGTTGTACCATGAAAATACATCTAGTGTCTCATGTTTCTCTACTCAAGGTTGTCACGAAATACTTTTTTCCTAACAGGCATCAATAGCCTCCTCCACCTGATCTCCACATTATTGTCTGTGATATGCCAATTAATTTCCTGTTGCTAACCTTGGCTTATTCCTTTGCGTTGATCTCAGCGTCTCTGCCCCCCACCCTTATATCCATCAGTTTCCAGAGCAATAGTAGGCTTTTATCTACCACCCTTACACCATAACAGACCTATACTCATCCTGTAACAGAAGAGCATTCTTACAGCCACACCTATGCATGCCTAGCATAATCTAATACCCCCATGCACTGGCAGAGACCACGACCATCCACTGTCCCCATATCCAATAACTGACTTACATCTTCCCAAAAAATCCCATTACACACATATTTATCAACATCCTATCCTACAATAAACCTACTTGTGTGAATATATATATATATATATATATATATATATATATATATATATACACACACACACACATTACAAATAAGGATAACAAAATATATTAAAAATAATTTATGTAATCCTTTAAACTTGTAGACTATATGGCTAATGGTATTTTTATATACTGTGGGCCTCATTCTATTAGCGGCAGTAGGAGATGCAGCTATTCTTTTCCCCTCCGGCCGGGGATTCCGGCAGGCTTGCGGCCGGCGCCTTGCTATCCCTTGCGGCCGCTTGCGCCGGAGGAAAGCCTTCGATCTAAAACTGCCGCAAGAAAATCCTATTTGCAATTCAATTGCTCCGGGAACCCTCTCTGCAAGGCTAAAACCGAGCCGCAGCTTACTTGCAGGAAAAAGGTCCCGCTAGCACCAATTAAGCACAAATTATAGCACAAATAAAGCCATCATGCACTCTGAGGAGACTATAAAGTGATTTTAGGTGTTAGCAAAAATAGCACAACATTCCCCTATACTTAAATCTGTAAATAAATAATTTTTTTATATATGTCAAATATCCATGTAAAAAGTCCAGAGGGCTTGGAGCACCTCAGACCCGCCCACGCTGCGGCAGGAAAATAAACAGTTAATGTAATCTCATGTTTGGGCTGATGTGCAAGCTTGAGAGTGGGTTACTTTTAATCAGTGGCGGCCCGTCCATAGGGGCGTCGGGGCAAGCGCCCCCCCCCCCCAAATATTTTCGTGACCCTGCAATAAAAAAACACAATAATTTATTAGTAATAAACAAAAAACAATTAAATATAATGTGTACATCAGCATTCAAGTGATATTACAGTAATAAATGAAGCAAACTATTCCCTGGGACACTGTCACTTTAAGATAACCCCTTGCCCTTGTGTGTATATACATTAACACCTGTGTATCCATTGTAGCTTTCCCTGCATCCCTGTGTGATCATATTACACTACACTAGTAACCTTTAGACTCTATGAATGAGTCCTGACCGTTAATGCATTCCTCCCACCAGCACAATGACGATATGCATGGGCAGTGATAATGTATCCATTTCAATGACTGACAGTCTTCCATCATTGACCAATCAATGATGGAAGGCTGTACAGTTGTCAGGAGAACCACCTAAACCCACCCAGACCGTTATCTCAGAGCGCCCGCCAGCTAATAGAGCCTCGAGTTTACTTTTTGATTGACAGCCCCTGTTAATAAAACCACCATAAGCCAGTCCCATCCCTCTTTTCGTTTCCTGCTCCCACTGAGACTGACTGAGACCTCCCTGGCTGAAACTACTCACTCAGACTGACCCAACCTAACAGTAAGTCCTAACTGCCCTGGCCAAACCCCTAGTCCCCCTAATAAAAGGAAGGGTCCCCCAGTTACCCCACTATGCCTGCCTGCCACCCACCCACCCACCAACCTACCTACCTAGGCCTGCAATGCCTGGCCAATCACCCCCGCAGTGCCAGTAGGCCCAAAAGACCTGTGCCACCCCCGATCACCCCCATGTGGCCTGTGCCACCCCATGATCACCACGATCACCCCCATGTGGCCTATGCCACCGCCCGATTACCCCGAACCGTGACCGGGGTAATCGGGCGGTGGCATAGGCCACATGGGAGTGATCGGGGTGATCATGGGGTGGCACAGGCCCCATGGGGGTGATCGGATCACCCCCATGGGGCCTGTGCCACCCCCGATCTCCCCGATCACCTCCATGTGGCCTACGCCACCGCCCGATTACCCCGATCACCCCCATGGGGCCTGTGCCACCCCCATGGGGCCTATGCCAACCCCCGATCAACCCCCTGTAGGCACATCGGGGCCTGGCCAATCCCCACCCCAACCTACCGAACTACCAACCCACCTACCTACCCCCCTGACCCAGTGACCCAGTGACCACACCTGACCCCACCCTGACCCAACTACCAACCCACCTACCCCCCTGACCCAGTGACCACACCTGACCCCACCCTGACCCAACTACCAACCCACCTACCCCCCTGACCCAGTGACCACACATGACCCCACCCTGACCCAACTACCAACCCACCTACCCCCCTGACAAAGTGACCACACCTGACCCCACCCTGACCCAACTATCAACCCACCTACCCCCCTGACCCAGTGACCACACCTGACCCCACCCTGACCCAACTACCAACCCACCTACCTACCTACCCCCCTGACCCAGTGACCACACCCAACCCCACCCTGACCTAACTAGCAACCTACCTGCCTATGTTAACACTACAGTTAAACACTAAAAACAAAACACAACCCCCCCCATATTTTTATTCCATTTTTAGAAGTAACAGGCAATGTATCTTTAACATTGCAGTTAAAATAAAAATAATAAATTGCCTGTCACTTTTAAAGATAAAATAAAAATAAGGGAAGGGGAAAAAAAAAAAGAATAATAAAGTAAACAACAGCACATACTTACCTGTCAAATTGACCCCTCCAGCGGTGGCCTTCTGCCCTGGATAGTCGGGCATTCCAATCAATTTTGATTGAAGCCCATGTACTTCCAACTTGATAGAAGCCCTTGTCTCCTCATCTTGATTGAAGCCATTGTCCATCCATTCTGGCCCATTGCAAGAGGCCTCCACCTAAAAAAAAAGGTCGCTCTAAAAAAAACCCCACAACAATCTAATGGAGCTTCTCCTACAAGGAGCTCCCTCCGCGACTAATTGATTTTTTTCCACGCTCCGCCTTTTATACTATTTTTGAAGGACTCTGATTGGCTGAAATTTTTTGATTGACATTGATTTCAACCAATCAGAGTCTTTAAAAAATTAGCAAAGCAGGTATGGAAGCCTGTAAGGGCAAAAAAGGTTAGTGTGAACTTGTGTGACCCTGTATGTATTATACATATTACAGTGCTATTTATTTGCTATACATGTTACAGGATATTATCCTGTAACATGTATATCACATAAATAGCCCTGTAATATGTATAATACATAATGTCTAATACTAATACATGAGCAATAATCAAATAATTAATAAAGTACATCAATTATTCAATTAATAAATATAAATTAATATATTTTTTTGTTTTATGTATATTGCTTTATGTGTGTTGATTGATTGATTTATATATTGATTGATTTATATATTGATTGATAGATATATTGATTGATATATATATATATATATATATATTGAGATATATATATATATATATGTATTGATATATATATATATATATATATTGATATATATATATATATATATATATATATATATAATTATATCTATATAATTAATTATATATATATATATATATATATATAATCAATATATATATATATATATATATATATATATATCTCAATATATATATATATATTTTTTTTTTGTATTTTTATTTCATTTTTTTTAATGTACAGTTTGGGCCTATATGGTTTTGATTGGTTATTTAATGTTTTTAAGGTGCGGTTGGGGCCTATATGGTCACACTTGGTCTTTTAAGGTTTTTAAGGTGCGGTTGGGGCCTATATGGTCACACTTGGTCTTTTAAGGTTTTTAAGGTGCGGTTGGGGCCTATATGGTCACACTTGGTCTTTTAAGGTTTTTAATGTGCGGTTGGGGCCTATATGGTCACACTTGGTCTTTTAATGTTTTTAAGGTGCGGTTGGGGCCTATATGGTCACACTTGGTCTTTTAAGGTTTTTAAGGTGCGGTTGGGACCTATATGGTCACACTTGGTCTAAGGTGCGGTTGGGGCCTATATGGTCACACTTGGTTATTTCATGTTTTTAAGGTGCGGTTGGGGCCTATATGGTCACACTTGGTTATTTAATGTTTTTAATGTGCGGTTGGGGCCTATATGGTCACACTTGGTTATTTAATGTTTTTAAGGTGCGTTTGGGGCCTATATGGTCACACTTGGTTATTTAATGTTTTTAAGGTGCGGTTGGGGCCTATATGGTCACACTTGGTCTTTTAAGGTTTTTAAGGTGCGGTTGGGGCCTATATGGTCACACTTGGTCTTTTATTGTTTTTAAGGTGCGGTTGGGGCCTATATGGTCACACTTGGTCTTCTAAGGTATGTTTGGGGCCTATATGGTTCCACTTAGTCTTCTAAGGTATGTTTGGGGCCTATATGGTCACACTTGGTCTTCTAAGGTATGTTTGGGGCCTATATGGTCACACTTGGTCTTCTAAGGTATGTTTGGGGCCTATATGGTTCCACTTGGTCTTCTAAGGTATGTTTGGGGCCTATATGATCACACTTGGTCTTCTAAGGTATGTTTGGGGCCTATATGGTCACACTTGGTCTTCTAAGGTATGTTTGGGGCCTATATGGTCACACTTGGTCTTCTAAGGTATGTTTGGGGCCTATATGGTTCCACTTGGTCTTTTAAGGTTTTTAAGGTATGGTTTTGTTCTTGAATGGTCTGATTGATTTGCTTGTTTTCTTTCAACCCCAGGTGCAAACCCTATGTGGCAGCAGATTTGTTTGTACTCGTTGGTCAACTTACTGAACGTGAATACCCTGAGAAGAAGAGCCGACTAATGGTAAGTGTCACTGCTTTAATTTTTCTGTTAATGCGTATAGGTGCAATTATGATATTGCTATAGTCTTGTCACATGAGTTTTTTCAATCTATATTGTATACCAATGAATTTAACACATTGTTACTTTACTTCTTGACATTGCTGCATTGCTGATCATGTATTTCAATGGGCTTTACAAGTATAAGGTCATTGGGCAGGGCTTATAAAGGTAATTATGATATAAAGGGGAGGAGTTATAAAAATGGGTGTGGTTTGAAAAGGGGGAGGGGCTACATTTTGCTCTGGCGCCCCTACAACTTGAAAGTTCACCAGCCGCCACTGCTTTTAATCCTCATGTCCCCCAATATGATCCCTAGCATTTACAGAGCTGTCTTCAATTTATTTTTGACTTTTAAGATTTCTGAGCTTACGGCCGGTAGCAAGATTTACGGCCGGCCGTAAGAGGAGATCCGTATAATTGAATTGCAAGGTAACGGGACCCCCGCAAGGAATCGCAGCCTTGCGGCTGATAATAGAATGAGGCCCTATGTGTATATGTGTATATATATATATATATATATAAATACAGGGCCTTGCAAAAGTATTCACCCCCTTGGCATTTTTCCTCGCAACCTAACCTGGAATTAACATGGATTTGCATAATTTAATTTACAGAACATGCCCACAACTTTGAAGATGTTTTCTTTTTTTTTTATTATTATTATTGTGAAGCAAACTACAAAAAGGACAAAATAACAGAAAGAGTCAGTGTGCATAACTATTCACCCCTCTAAAGTCAATACTTTGTAGAGCCACCTCTTGCGGCAATCACAGCTCCAAGTCGCTTTGGATAAGTTTCTATGAGCTTGCCACATCTTACTACTGGGATTTTTGCCCATTCCTCCTAGCAAAACTGCACACCACAGATTTTCTATTGCATTGAGGTCTGGACTTTGACTAGGCCATTCCAACACATTTTATGTTTCCCCTTAAACCTCACAAGTGTTGCTTTCGCAGTGTGTTTGGGGTCATTGTCCTTCTGGAAGGTGAACCTCTGTCCTAGCCTCAAATCACTTACAGAGTGGTACAGGTTTTGCTCAAGAATATCCCTTTATTTAGCACCATCCATCTTCCCAGTCCTGGCTGCTGAAAAACATCCCCATAGCATGATGCTGCCCCCACCATGTTTCCCAGTCACGGCTGCTTGTATTCTTTGGGTGATGTGATGTGTTGGGTTTGCGCCAGACATAGCGTTTTCTTTGATGGCTGAAAAGTTAAATTTTAGTCTCATCAGACCCAAGCACCTTTCTCCATACATTTTGGGAGTCTCCCACATGCCTTTTCACAAACTCAAAATGTGCCATTTTGTTTTTTTGCTGAAAGTAATGTCTTTCGTCTGGCTACTCTGCCATAAAGCCCAACTCTATGGAGCATACGACTTATTGTCATCCTATATACAGATACTCCAGTCTCTGCTGTGGAACTCTGCAGCTCCTCCAGGGTTACCTTAGGTCTCTGTGCTGCCTCTCTGATTAATGCCCTCCTTGTCCGGTCCCTGAGTTTAGGTGGGCGGGCGTCTCTTGGCAGGTTTGCTCTTGTGCCAATTATAACTGTGTGATATGGTTGTTAGCAGGGGAACTCAGGATGTATGGTCAGTGACCCTAGTGTGTTTGGTATCCAGGGGCTCGGTTCTACTTGAGGAATACGATAAAGCCAGGGGTCTAAGGAACAGCTGCAAGACTTCTATGAGCCCCAGAAATTCAGTTAAATGTGGGGAAATGGAGATCTAATTAACTGTTATTTTTCCTTTGTGACATATAGTCGTTATCACTTCAGGAGCTTGTCACATAGGCTTGCAATCTCTGACTGCAGTCATGCTTTCATCTCAGTGAGAGCAAGGATACATAGGCCACGAGACATAGTGTTTCCTTTCTTAATTAACTAGCTAGCCCTCCAAAAAAAACAGAACAAAGGCAATTCGAGGGACGGGTGCAAAGAGGGGACGGGGCAATCATACCATCATTTTTATCACTCTACCTGATAAATTACTTATTTCTGTCCCATAAGTCTAACTTGAGACTATTGTTTCAAAATCTACTGTGCTTCATATGTTAAAGGATCACTGTTGCCAAATATAAAATGTTTGTATATAGTCTAGTAAACAGCCTTTGCATTTATCATCTTTTGTACAAAATTATTCTTTATTACAGACATCTACAAGCAAATTTTTCACATGTTAAAGGTTTTGTAAACAAGTAGTGTCCAGATGTAATTTTATTTTGAACTTGTATTGCTACATAATCCATTTTTTTGACGTTCAGCAATTTTAAGAGATTACATTAGACTATTCATTTTGTATACCATGACACCAAGTGCTAAATTATAGAACTTGAATTTTTTTTGTAACTTACTTATTTGATATTTTTAATTATTAGAATATTTGAAAAATGTACATGTATTTATTTAAGACTAATTAAGTCATATGCAGTATCTGTATATGCTGTGTTCTCACTCAGCTTGACAAAGAAAAGGTCCAGAACATTGATGTGTGGTGGTGATAGAGATATATATATATATATATATATATATATATATATATATATATATATATATATATATATATGAAATATTTTAGTGAAAGAAATTTGCTTTTAGATTATTTTTGTATTATTAAAAGGTTTTTTTTCTTGATATATTTATACAGTAGTTATTAGACATTCTTTATATAGATGTGGGTAGCCTTATTGTGAACTTACAATTACATGCACAATCTTCTGAAATAAAAGCAATTTAGAAGTCATAAAGTACTGTAGGTCATAAGCAATGCTAGTCTAAAAAGCAACATCAGTCAAACAGGTTAATTGGATTTACTGGAGTAGTTTCTGATTTTGACAGCTCATAAAAAGATGACTGAAATATGCAAGTCCCTTATGTGAATGAGCTTATGTATGAGGTTAACTTTCTGGCTACTACACATAAAATATATCAAATGTAAAACAAACAGTTTTCATCAACAATGTCTAAATATACAGTATCTCACAAAAGTGAGTACACACATCACATTTCTGTAAATATTTTATTATATCTTTTCATGTGACAACACTGAAGAAATGACACTCTGCTGCAATGTAAAGTAGTAAGTGTACAGCCTGTATAACAGTGTAAATTTGCTGTCCCCTCAAAATAACTCAACACACAGCCATTAATGTCTAAACCGTTAGCAACAAAAGTGAGTACACCCCTAAGTGGAAATGTCCGAATTGGGCCCAAACTGCCTTAACCCTCATGGGCATGGAGTTCCCCAGAGCTTCACAGGTTGCCACTGGAGTCCTCTTCCACTCCTCCATGACGACATCATGGAGCTGGTGGATGTTAGAGAACTCGCGATCCCCCACTGTCTGTTTGAGGATGCCCCACCGATGCTCAATAGGGTTTAGATCTGGTGACATGCTTGGCCTGCATCACCTTTACCTTCAGCTTCTTTGGAAAGGCAGTGGTCGTCTTGGAGGTGTGTTTGGGGGCCTTATCATGTTGGAATACTGCCCTGCGGCCCAGTCTCCATTTGAGGATTCCCCACAGATGCTCAATAGGGCTTAGGTCTGGAGACATGCTTGAGGATCATGCTCTGCTTCAATTATAGAAAGCTCTGGGGCACTCCATACCCATGAGGGTTATTTCCACTTAGGGGTGCACTCACTTTTGTTGCCAATGGTTTAAACATTAATGGCTGTTTGTTGAGTTTTTTTGAGGGGACAGCACATTTATACTGTTATACAGGCTGTATACTTAGGAGATATAATAAAATATTTACAAAACTGTGTGGGATGTACTCACTTTTGTGAGATACTGTATGTGGTAATGCTACAATAAAAAACAAGCAATATTCATTATTAATAGAAACATAACAGAGAGGCCTACGAGTCTAATTTCTGTGTAGAATTGCATATGTGAACTTGCAGACTCCCTCTTGTGAAGAAACAGGTTAACTCTCATCCTTGCATAGGATTCCTTTCTACAACTCACCAGCTGAAGCAGACAGCAGATTTTGGTAGTTTTTCAGTATTTCAAACAAGCACAAACAGAACATGGAAATCCCAGCAGCCAGAGAAAAAAATATATCTCTACCACTTATGGCGTACGATTCCCTTTATTGAACAGGGTACAGTATATAAGGAAAATACAATGGTAACTAAACCCATTAACAGTAATTAAACAGAGGTGCCATTAAACACTATTACTTGGTAATGTAATTAAGATTAGAATCTTAAAATGTGCAAAACTTTAATTTAATTATTTAAAACATAGAAACTATGCCGCACTTAACCAATATCTAGATGGATGATAGAAAAATAGGAAAAAAATATATGGATGAAATCATGAACCACTACAATATAACCACTTGAATAACATCAAAGAATGGTTAAGGTAAATTAAAATGATATCACATTTACACAGCTAAAAACAAAGTCTTAGCCTGACATTAATCCCATTGGCAAATCAACAACTACCAATGTACTGAAGGGTTTGAGATAATTTCCCTTACATATGTAAAGCCCAATTGTGGATAATTTTTTTAGCTTATCACAAGTAGTGTTACATGATAGTGATAATGAGCATTCTGACGGGTATTACTATCCCTTTTTATCTTGTATTGACGGTCAAAGGCTAAATTGCTAGGAATCAAGAGCAGAGTTTCTAGTGACTTTAAATACCTTTAGGACATGGAAAACTGAATTGATTGAGTGCCGATGACATCACGCGCATGCGCAGTATCGTGTGTATGCACAAGCACGCCTGCGTGCGCAATGACGTCAATCGGCTTGCGTGCGCACATTCGCTCGCACATGCTCATTGAACCTAATACTTGATAATAGAACATTTCAGGCCAGAGTGAGACAAATGAACCAGCGGGCATACGCATAACTGCACCAGCCATACAGCACACCAATAATTGTATTTCTTAAAACACATGACTTCATATTAAATACACATATTATGAAAATTAGTACCTCAATGGACCATTTCAGAAAGAAGCATTAAATTATATGAATTATGTCTTCATATTGAAACTAACTAGCTAGTATAAAGGGCACATGTTTTTATGAATATATCACATTCTATTTTGATATAAAAAGCCCATGAGAACGTAATAAATACAGTGCAACTAAAATACAAGCAAACAAAAACGAAAAATATATACAAAGAAATCTTGTTGTAATATACATGGAAAGGAATAAAAAGTGTGTGGAAGATGCGATAATGAATGAAAAAATATGGTAAATAATGTGCTGTTAATAAAAAACTCATGATTAAGGATAAGTAATTGTAAATGCGAGAACGTTAATGGCTCTTACTAATACTAGCGAATAATATATATAAAAATAGGTGATTTAGACAAAGGGCAAACAAACATGTGTATTATTATTATTATTATTATTATTATTATTATTATCGTTTATTTGTAACGCGCCAACATATTCCGTAGCGCTATACATAAGTTAAGTTACAGGCAATGACAAGTTAAAGATACATACATTGCAAAGAGTGGGTGGCCCTGTCTTTGAGCTTGGAATCCGGTGTCCATAGCGCTTTCCCTAAAGCACTGCGCAGGATTGAAACTCGCAGACTTACAATCTAAAGGTTAAAGTTTTATGTGGTACAGTAGGGAGAGAGTAGTGCTGAGCATGTTAGGGAGGAAGGTTATAGGCTTCTTTAAAGAGGTGCCTTTTTATTGATGTTTTGAAGGATTTAAGGCAGGAGGATAGTCTGGTGAAGCGAGGCAGGGAGTTCCAGAGAATAGGGGCAGCGCGAGAAAAGTATGCAGACATATATACTGTAAGTGCATTCCCACCATGCACACATATACACACATGCATCCACATACATATATGCCCTCCTGCCCATATATGATAAGACCCTGATACTTGTGATTATACAAAGCGAAACACTCTAATATGTGAATCATTTGTAAATGTGAGTGATAATAAAGACAATGAGTGATATATTAAATATCTATATTTCTGGATACGCATAAACACATATAATATAAGTGAAAACAAATATCACATATAATAATTGTCAAACTACGAGGCCGCATTTGCGGAGGTGGAGGCTCTACGGTGCCTCACCTCTGTAACAACAACCCCCATAAAAGCCTTAACTCGCAGCACTTAGTCCTCTCCCTTCCCTGTGTCTCTATTCCACTCCTCCTCTCCTTACCTTGTGTCTCTCTTCCTCTCCTTACCCGGTGTCTCTCTTCACCTCCTCCTCTCCTTACCCTGTGTCTCTCTTCCTCTCCTTACCCTGTGTCTCTCTTCCCCTTCCCCTCTCCCTCCCATGTCCCCCTCCTCCTCTCCCTCATTGCCTGCAACCGAACATTACAAGCTGCGGGACTTCAGAAAAAAAAATACCCAAGGTCTCAAAACAACGCACTAACCCCCCGAACCGCGCAAACCGAAAAACACACTGATAAACACAATAATAAAAAAAAACATTCACCCACAGTACAGGGGGACAGCTAGGACGTCTGGAAGTGAGGTTACACGCAAATTTAACCTGAAGTTCCCCAGTTTCGGCACTCGAAAATCGGCTAAACTAGAAAGAAAATTGGCGGTCGAAAAAAATTAAAACAATGCTCCAAGACCCTGGACCACGCAGAACACTGCCAGCCACGTACAACTTTGCCAAAAAACATCCGAGATAAGCTCAGAACCCCACATTAACCCCTTGCAGAGATCCGAGATAAGCTCGGAACCCTGCATTAACCCCTTGCTATGGGGATCTTATCGGACCCCCGATGTGTGCCCACATTAAGCCCATACTGGGGGACCCCATGGGGGACTCCCGGCATTGTCCCAACATTAAACCTCGCAGTGGGGGTCATGATCGTGTCCCCCACTGCATTTAAAAGGTGTCAAGTCCCTGCCGCGGGTCCTTAAAGGGCCCGTGGCACACAAACAGTTAAGGCCGGCAGTGGAGGTACTTGAAGTACCCCCACCGGCACCTAAAATTAACCCCTCAAGGCTAGGGGCACCATCAGCCATTAAATAACCCTGTCACTCATGGGGACAATACAGTCCCCATATTTCCTTAATTAACCCTGTCAGTCATGGGGGCCAATACAGACCCTCATAAGCCGTTCATTAACCCTGTCACTTAAGGGGGTCATTACAAACCCCCATAAACCCTTAATTAACCCTGTCACTCATGGGGTCAATACAGACCCCCACAATCCCTTAATTAAACCTGTCACTCATGGGAGTCAATACAGACCCCCATAAGCCCTTACTTAATCCTGTCACTCATGGGGGTCAATAAAGACCCCCATAATCCCTTGTTTAACCCTGTCATTCATAGGGGTCATTACAGACCCTCATAAACCCTTAATTAACCCTGTCACTAATGGGGGTCAATACAGACCCCCATAAGCCAATAATTAACTCTATATAGACCCCTATAGGACACTAATTAACCCATGTAATAACACTATAAGTGCCATGAGGGTCATCCAGGACCTATACCCCATTAACCCAACCCTGGGCCTATTTAATCCTATCAGTACACATTCAACCCTAACAGTACCTATGTAACCCTAACTGGGCCTATTGAACCCTAACTGGGCCTATTTAATCCCATCAAAGCCTATTTAAAATGGTCTTTTATGGAGATCTATACAGGCCCTTATAAGCCTCTATGTAATCCCATCAGTCCCATAAAGGTATATAAACACCCTTATGGGGCAGTTACAACCCTAACATTAACAACATAAGTGCCATGACAGTCCTCATGACACTAAGTACAAAAACTACACTGCACTATACCCCCCAATAAACCATTAAATCTAAAATAACCTCTCCTCTACACTAACCTATTAACACCTACAGTACCTACCTACACTACCTACTGACCCCCTAATAAACCCCCAACTCACTAATTACAGAAAATAATAAAACCTAACTCTCCCAAAAAATAAAACCTAAGTCACAAAAAATGAAAAATCAACATTACAGAAAATAAAAAAAAATACATTACAATCCCCCACTACAGAAAATAAAAAAAATTACACACCTGAGAAAGAAATACATACTAAATATACACTTTACATTACATTACAAATCAAAAACAATACAATACCCCCTATCTAAAATACATGAAATCCTATCTAAAATACATACATACCCCTCTATCTAAAATACAATGAATCCTATCTAAAATACATACTTACCCCTCAATCTAAAATACATTAAATCCCATCTAACATACATGCATACCCCTCTATTTAAATACATTAAATCCTATGTAAAATACATACATACACACTATCTAACATACAATAAATCCTATCTACATAGACAAACCCTAAATCTAACCTAAAATAATAAGACCACTTACCTTCAGATCGCCCCCCTAGGAAAAAAAGAAAAAATTAGTACAACACATTTACGCACAATAAATAAACATTCTAAATATTCTACTCACTTTTCCAGCATGTCCCCATGCTTCTTATTTTCTTCTCTGGCGCGGCCCCTTTTAAAAATAAACAAAAACAACATATTCACACATAAAAATTCAACATACCTCCCCAAGAAAACATTGTCAATAAAAATTCAGCCAATCATAAGGTGCAAAGGTGTGAGCCAATCAGAATGGGATACATAAAGCCTTCTGATTGGCTAATGCACCTGTCAATCTTTTTTAAACCAATCAGGAGGCTTTATTGGCTTCAGCCAATCCCAATGGGATACACCCCCACAGGAGACATCTGCGTATTCTGATTGGCTGCAGTCTAATTGACAGTAACAGCAGCCAATCAGAAGGCGCTATTGCCTTCAGCCAATCACAATGGGATACACACAAACAGAGTGTTTGGCTGAAGACATCTATGCCTTCTTATTGGCTGTAATCTGATTGGCCATGACAACGGTGAATCAGAAGGCGTATGTGTGTATCCCATTGTGATTGGCTGAAGGGAAAAGCACCTTCTGATTGGGTGTTGTTACTGCAGCCAATCAGAAGGCACATATGCCTTCAGCCAATCACCCCATGGGGGTGTATCCCAATGTGATTGGCTGAAGGCGATAGAGCCTTCTGATTGGTTTAAAAAAAGATTAACAGGTGCATGAGCCAATCAGAATGGGAAATGGGGGGTGTATCCCATTCTTATTGGCTCACACCTTGGCACCTTCTGATTGGCTCAAACTTGATTGACAGCGTTTTCAGCCAATCAGAAGGTACCATTGCCAATTTTCTTGCTGGAAAGGCTCTAGAAGACTCATTAGTGTCAGGGAGGTCCGCGAGTGCGTACCTCTATTATTATTATTATTATTTTTTTAGAGCGCGTATTCTTACAGGGCTCAGCCGGGGCAGAAGAGGAGGAGGCCGGGGACATTGCGCAGAGGTAAAGTAAATTTATATTATGTTTATTTTATTTTGTGTGTATGTATATTGTACAAATGTAATGTTTATCTTTAACAGGGGCCATGCCGGAGAAGAGAATAAGAAGGACGGTGACATACTGGAAAGGTGAGTAGAATATTTACAATATTTAGAATGTTTATTTATTGCATGTAATGTGTTATACTATTTTTTTTTTCTAGGTCGGTGATCTGAAGGGACATCTGCAAAGGTAAGTGGTGTTAATTATTCTACTTTAGGTTCGATTTAGGGTTTGTGTATGTAGATAGGATTTATTGTATTTTACTTAGAGGTGTATTTGTGTATTTTAGATATGATTTATTGTATTTTAGATAGAGGGGTATGTATTTTAAATAGGATTTATTGTATTTTAGATAGAGGGGTATGTATGTATTTTAAATAGGGGCTATTGTATTTTATTTGATTTGTATTGCAATGCAATGTATATATTTTGTATGTATTTCCTTTTCTGGTGTGTAATATTTTTTTATTTTCTGTAGTGGGGGGTTGTAATGTACCTTTCATAATTTTTTGTAATGTAGCTTTTTTTATTTTTTGTAATGTAGGTTTTATTATTTTCTGTAATTAGTGGGGTGGGGGGTTTATTAGCGGGTAGGAAGGTAGTGTAGGTAGTGTAGGTGTTAATAGGTTAGTGTAGAGGGGGGTTCGTTTAGATGTAATGGTTTATTGGGGGATATAGTGCAGTGTATTGTTTGTACTTAGTGCCAGGAGAGTCTTTGAGGACCCTCATAGCACTTATGGGGTTAACCCTAGGCTTCTAACTGTCCCATGAGTGTCTGTATATACCCTTATGGGACTAATGGGCTTAAATAGAGGCTTATAAGGGTTCTGAATAGAAACCCATAAGAGACCGGGTTAAAATAATGTAGTGCTTACACTTTATGTCATGAGGGTACTGGATGACCCTGATGGCACTTATAGTATTATTACATGGGTTAATTAGTGTCCTATAGGGGTCTATATAGTTGAGGCCCCAGTACACTCCTATTGTGTGACAAACAGCATTTCAATACTTTTTTATCGCCGCCATTTTTGATGGGCAAGTTGATAGTATATTATAAAAAAGAAAGGAAAAAAGAGAATAAAGTGACCTCTAAGAAATGTGAGATAAAATTAAATTGTAAATTGTGAAAAGGGTTGTAAAAACAATTGTTAAGAGATATATTCTAAAAACCCTAAGACACAATATATATAATCTTAATAGATATATCTATAGAGTTATTAATAACGGAACAAATATATCTACATCTAACAATTTGGGCTTTCTATTAGATTCAAATGGGGGGTCAGGAACAATGACTATGGTCAAGCATTTCCTTATTTGCGGATAACCACTAGAAAAGGAACAAAGACGTAATACACTTGACATCATTTGACCTTTGTCCATTAAAACAAAGTGTTTCAATTGCTAACTGGCAGCTTATTAACACTAATTGATTAGATTGGTAGATCTCCCATAGAAGTCCAAAGAGCCTGATCTACCGCTTACAAAGAGTTCGGATCCAGCCAGGAACCTAGCTCAGCCCTGGGATTGGGAGCGAAGTCAGTATCTCAGTTTGCTACTGGGAGTGACTACTGTTCACCCTTACAGTGATACTACCCTCAAAATATTTGTATTGTCACAATACAATTGTTATACCCAGAAATATGTTATACACATAAAATTATTGACCCCAAAAAACTCTAGGATTGGGTGACCTGGTGGAAATGGTTCTTGGGGGCCCAGGGCATATAATCAGGGCTTATGGAAAAATCAGCAAACAATAATTTAACAATTGAACTTTAGTCCTATACCAATAACATAGTGATATAGTCTTTTTAGGAGTGACTTTTTGGGCTATTACAATAGCCTTTGTCCAACATATGAGCTCAGGCTCAAATGTCCATTGGTCCTGCGGTTTGTGACAACCTCCATGGACCAGATCTCACAGTATACCTTGTATTACAACAAAACTACATATAAAGCATACATTCAAATATCTGGCATTTTTTAACATGAATATAAACACTACAACAAGCTGTTACCCACAAATATAAAGCACACAGTATTACAGTATCATAACACAACCACCTCTATAGTACAGTGGATATATCAAGAGCTGAAGATTGCATCACCAGTACAGTGAATCCCTTAGATTAGAGGCTTAGTACAAAGAGAATACTCCACAAAGCTTGACTGTGATATGTTGGTTCGTGACACCCTTTAAGGAGCTTTCAAAAAGGTGCCCCTTCAAATTTAGAGGTTTTTATCTAATGCATTATTTGTAAATCAACTTCAGCAGTGGAGGGGGAATGATTGCAATCATCTCAAAGCACAATGTATCATGATTTCATTCATTTAATTATAATTAAGCATCTAATAATCCCAGTTACTATTACATTTATATGAAAAATATATTCAGCGATCCTTCAATAATATGAATATTCATATGAATCATTTCCTGTTCAACATAATTTATAAATTACCCTTCTTGGCCGTAGAAAACAGGTTGAGACAATGATTTTTTGATTTTTTATTCACTACTGTGAATTTCATAATGGCGCCTTAATATAGTCATATTTTACTTATTCTTTCTTTCTTTCATTCTTTATTTTTTGGTAATCGTGTTATGCCTGCAAAGATCATACACAATGGTGCTCAGCGCGAGGCTTGCAATGAGCGCCGAAGGATCTCAGACCACCAAAAAAATGAATGTCTGTGGCAAACAGCATTACCTGCCTTACAATTTTATTGCCCCGTAATTTTTGACGGGCAAGTCGGTAGTAATATAATAATAATATAATACATGATCCAGTCACATTATTATGACCAATCACGAATAACAGCCATATATCATGAATAACAGCCATGTGCAACAGCAGCTAGACAGTGTGGTAGTAACTTCTTTCCTATATACCTGACTTCCTTCCTAACCTTGCTACTCTTCCCAGGTCTCTGCCTCTTCCATTACCTTTAGATTGTAAGTGGCGAGTGTCTAATCTTGTGGGGTGCTTTTGGTAAAAAAAGCATTCCTTACAAGTCTTGCAGCTCAAAACAGGGCCTTCCATTTTCAGCTTGTTGTCATTATTGTATATTTCCTTGTTCTTCTCCCCTATACAGAGCTACGGAATATGTTGGCGCAATACAAATAAAAGTTAATAATAATAATAATAATAATAATAAGTCAATAAGATGCTGGAACGTTGGCTAGGGTATCTGCAAACTGCAGCTGCTGATGAGTATGTGGTGGAGGAGCGACGAATGCAGTGATCGGTGTGGTCACACAGGTGCTAGATGGGGTTAAGCCTGGGTAACATGGAGGACAGAGAAGTACTTGTAAGTCTTCGACGTACTCCACCAACCACTCCTGGACATTTCTGGCCATATGACATGTTGCATTGTCCTGCTGGAAGCTCCCAACCGCCTCAGCGAAGACAGTCAACATAAATGGGTGTACTTGATCTGCAAGGATGGATACATAACACATTCAGTTGAGAGAACCTTCCAGAGGTATGAGTGGACCCAGACATTACCAAGAAAATATTCTCCAGAACATAATGCTGCCGCTTCCAGCTTGTGTTCTTCCAACAACGAGTGTTTATTCTCTGAGGTTTCACGTCTGATACACCAAGGTCAGTCCAGAAAACCGTCAGCAGCTCAACTGTAGCGTGTTGGTTGCCCCTCACAACCTTTGCAGCCGATGTTCACCTCTGACATCAATGGCACATGTTCCTCTGCAGTTTCCATGTTGTTTATTCACAATGGTGCTGTTTGTCCAGTCACGGTACACTTTAACCACAGCAGGACGCAAACACTTCACAAACTGTGCTGTTTTAGAAATACTTCTAGCCTTGGCCCGAAAGCCAATGACCATCCCCATATTTCATTGGCTACGCGCTGCTGATGTCAAAAGTAGTCATAATAATATGACTCGACCCTGTAGAAATTAATAATAATATATATATATATATATATATATATACACAGTATAGATAGATAGATAGATAGATAGATAGATAGATAGATAGATAGATAGATACTCTGTGTTACAATTCTAAGCCTTAATCAGTATTGCTTCTAACGTGCAACTCTCGAAAGCTTGTCACTCTAATTAAAATTTTTGTCCAATAAAAAAATGTATTTCTTTATTCTTTGGCACATACATCACAAATATATTGTTAAATTACTTTATCCATACACAAGAAACTTATAATTCCATTTATATAATTTAATTTTAATCTGTATTTAACATTTCAGTGTAATTACCTGGTGATGGGTAGTAACAGGTACCATTCATATTTTGTTCTGAGCATTGTATTTTTTTCTTTTGAAAACCTTTATCAATTCCTTAAAATTAACTTTTTCTACATTTTTTAAAATTGATTTTAATAGTAAAGATAGTACAGTTACAGGTACAAAATAGAAATACAGGTACAAACGTAAAGAACATATGAAAAGAATATGGCATATGAGAAGATGGAATACATTCTTGAGAGCTATAAATAAGAGAATTAGGAGCATGCTGAGTTTTTGATGGAAGCCATTTAGTGAGTGGTTTTGTTCCTTTCAGGACCTAAGATGTTTGGAAAGTTGGATCTGAGAACTCCTGCATGTCAGCATGCACAGAAGAGTAGGGTGGTGCACACACAGTGAACTTTACATTTTAAGAGGAAGTCTTACAGTGTGCTGCACTATAGTAAAACAAACAAGACAAGGGAATGCATAAACAAATATATTGTTATGCAAATTAAGTGTCCTTTCAAAGAAAGTCCCATTATCAGATGTAGTTAACAGGGAACAAGTGGGGATGCACAAGTATAATAGCAGCTAAGTGGAGTTAAGTGGAACTAAAATATGAAACTAAAATATGAAATCTCAGAAAACATATAACGGGGGTATATTTAATACATTTGTGCAAACCACATATGGTGAGTAGTTATGTAAGTAGCTGCTGAAGATGCATTTATTACAAACTACGAATGCCTAGGTCCAAATTAGCTATTTTAAACTGTATCAAGATTTGTTTGGGAGATGTGCCTCGTTTAATACTTCACTCTAGATGCACTGCAAGCTTCCTTTCGGTGAGAGTATTAATCACCAACCAGACCCCCACATAATAGCGATAAATCAAAAAAATGTTCAGAAGGAAATGATTTTAACTATTTCTACTAGTTTGTAATTTTTCTAAAAAGTGTAGATGTTGGATGTAGGATAATAAAAGGGGACAAATTGTGGATTCAGATAAAATCTCTGTTCAATTCTGTTGAAAAATAGCAAACTTGACAATAGAAGTAAATGGAATAACAATTCTTTATAGGATAAACCTACCTCTAAAGCAAAGATAGACTACCAGTTTAACATGGAATAACCCATGACACATGCAATGTCATCTTAATATAAAATTATCTAAAAATGCTTTTATGTGCCTGTTTTGCATGCCCACACCTGCTAATGTTATTTTGTTACATATTTCACAATCATTTTTTTTTTTTTTTTAACCAAATAACTACACGTACCCTGTTATACATCTTATTGAGCAATGGATGATAAGCAGCCTATTCCCAGATCAAAAATGTTGAGAGTCACTGCTTTAATGGGTGTGTGACACAGAACTAGGGGTCCCTGACAGCTGTATCAGTTTAACTGGGCCAGGTGTGACACTCAGGGCACATATATAATTCATTACAACTTATTTGTAATAAGGGCCATACAAACAGCATGATTGTGATCAAATGTGATATCTATAGAGCAAAATGTTTGTATGATGAACCTGTGTAACTTAATATAATCACATGGAAGGGATGTGGCTCATCTGGTAGAGTTGTTGAGGTTAGTAGTAAATTGACAAATAATAAACCTAATGAATTTACACTTGGATTTACTCATATTGTTTATGTATCATAGGTCTCTTTGCCAAGGTTAATATTACTTTATTTCTCTAAAAGTAACTACAGTAGATTCTTAGTTAACTCAAACAACCAGAAAAAATTGAGCACCGTACTTTAAATAAAAATGTAAAGGTACGTGGCTCAACAAATGCCAGGTTGTCATGCCACAAACTGCTTACAGTCACCTAGATTTCATCCACTGTACGTTACTGCAATTCAGTTTTACCTGCGAGCACACAAGCCTGAGTGACTGAGCCAGTGCAGTGTTGGCATTACATTCCCCGTGTTCAGCACCGCACCCTCCAGCCGAACGTACCTGTGTGTAAGTAAGGAGTGAAAGTTGCTGCTGCTAGAACAGCCCTCACTGACAAATATACGTAGCAGAGCATCCTATGTGCAGCTAATATAGGCCTATTTTAATAATAACTCTCAAGCAACCAGAAACTAAATTTATCTGGCATCTACCAATTCCCATGGGTGCTGGGTAACTGAGAGTCTACTGTATTTAGAATATTAACAGCCTTATTAAATTGCTCTATATAAGCACATAGCATATTTTTTACAGAAGTTTTTAGTTAGTGAAGACCTTGCTTTTGGATAGAAGATCACTAACTAAAAACTTCTGTAAAAAAAATATGCTTTGTCCTTAAATAGAGCCCTTTTAAATTTACTGAATCGCAATTTAATAAGGCTGTTAGTTTATAAAGTAAATCTGTAAGTAGTTTTGATGTTCTTATATTGCTTCCTGATTTATTTATCAGGCACCCATAATGAAAAGCTGGTAGGTGTCATAATGGGATAGCACTTACCCATAGTTTTGCCACCTTATCAAGATATGAAAATAAAGATAAAGCACTGTAAACAATCAAATAATAATGCAAACTTATACAGTGAAGAATTAATTGAATAAATCAAGTATTTATTCGTTTTTTTTTATTAAACTGATTATAGTATATTGGCAAATGTTTTGTTATACATGAACATGTTACTTCCAAAACAGCTTGTCATACAGTACTTGAATATAATTTAGAATTGCAGGCATTGCAGAATATACAGTGCCACCTACCTACAAAGTTATGTAATTATCTCATTACAAGGCTTTACACTTAGTCATTGTAATTTCCAATGCCTTAAATTATGTGATTTCTACATATATCACAACGAAAATCATTGAAAACAGACAGTAACTTGGACTAGATTTGTATATTGCTATGCACTTCTCAAGGCATCTGTACCCTTTGCTTTTACACCAGTCATACAGCTGTAGTTTTGGGATATATGTAAAATGAGGAATTGCAATAACTATATCCCAACCTGAATTTCTTCTGCTTTATTGCAGTTGTTTTAATGGTTTATTTAGGTTTCAAAGATTGTGAATGCATCTGAAAGAGCAGGGGTGGGCAAGTTCGGTCCTGGAGATTAGAGGATATCCCTTCCGCGCACAGGTGAGTCAATCGTTTTTTCAGCCATCCTGATTGACTCACCTGTGCACAGAAAGGATATCCTGAAATCCAGGCCTGTATGGGGCTCTCCAGGACCGAACTTGCCCATCCCTGTGATAGAGGAAAATCAGTTTTGTATGAAAACATATTTTTGCATGAAACCCCTCCCAGAGTAAACATTAACAAACTTACCCTGATGTTTGCTGAATTTTTGTCAGTTTTCTGCCACTTGATTTTTTCTGCCACTTGGTTTCGTGCCCCTTGAAAACCTTATCTAGATTAGCATAACATTCTGAATTCATTTTGGCCAATCATAGGCAGCTATAACATTGTTGCAATCTGTGGGATGTCGGTTTCTGCAAGAGCATCATGGACTGTGTGGGCACTATAAGGAAGCAAGAAGGAGCTTAGACATTGCTATGTGGATTTCTGCAAGATAATTTTTATCAAGGGCAAGGATGCTCATTCAAAGCACAGCAACCAAGGAAGTTTGCTTATATGCCTGACCAAAATAATATGCACATTTTACTATGATGAGTGTTGTTTTGAGATGGTCAATCTTTGATGGCATTACAGAAACTATTAATAAAAAATATATCTTAGTAATTCTTACTAAGAAAAGGCATTCTAGATTTTAGAATTTGGAAATTAAAATAGCACACATTGTGATGGTTAGGATTCATCAAAGGTTGACTCACTGCAAAGCATAGTTATTGTGTGTTCTGACAATTTAAGTCATCTTTCAGAACATCTGCACATGTCCTTTTCTCATACTAGATCTGTCATGATAGCAGGTTTAGATATTTCAAGAATAACATATGGCTCATTGTTGGTCGTAAAGAACAACAGACTGCATAACAGATGTGAATGCAGATTAACAATTCTATGCAGAAGTCCTATTTATAATATGTTTTAAATGATATGCTAGGCTTTATATAAATATAATTAAGTATAAAGTGACATCCCTTTCTTGTTTTTTTTTCCTGCAATAGCATAAAAAGGACAAAGAATCAATCAAATATGTAAATGGAAATTGTAACTAATATATATACATTGTGGTTATCTCTTACACTATGTTCTTAATTCCCTGTATGAAATGTAGAATATATAAACACTAGATGGCAATGCTTCTGCAAAAATCTCTTGTTGCACAAAAATAGTTTGGACTAGCAGTAAAATCAAACAAGTACGGTAACACTCAACTGCCTTGCATCAGCTTGTTAAATGTAAATTAATTATTGCAACCAAAAAGGAATTATGTGACTATCAGACAAAGAATAGCCTAATTTACAAATCAGGACACTAAACGGAGTGATTATTTTTATTGTATTTCTATCCAATTTTACTAGAGCATTCAACTCTGGCAGTCATTAAATTCTCAATTTATTCTTTATAGTCCTGCTTTACGTTGGCTCTATTACTAGTAATAATTTGGGACTCTTTGCCTTGTTTTTTCTCGTTTTAGTAATTGTGCATATCTTACTCTTTCTGCTTTGAGAGTATTGATAAACATCTTTACAGCACCTTGATTTGAATATGAGCAGTCCTATGAGCAATATGGCTGCTTTATATCTTGCCTTATTTTATCTGCTACACCTACAATGGAGCTCATGTACAACAAATGGGAATATGATACTAGACAATGTATAATATAATTTCTATTCATGAAAGCATATCAAATTAGAGATGTCGCGAACAGTTCGCCCACAGACTATTCATGCCGATTTTGGCATGTTCACATTCGCATCGGACGGCGAACACATGCGCTTTTCGGTTCGCCTCCTATTCTTTATCATTGAGGAAACTTTGACCCTGCACCTCAGAGTCAGCAGACAAATTCCAGCCAATCAGCAGCATACACTCCCTTCCAGGGCCTTCAATCTGAAGGACAGCATACATTTTAGAATCATTCTGAAGCTGCATTCGTTGTGAGAGGACAGATCGTGTAGCTGCTGGAGATTTAATAGGGAAATAGATAGCCAGGCTGTGTATTTAGCTTCCACTACAGACCTGAAGGACTAAATCTAATTTCAGCTGTCTGCCTGTGTCAGGCTCACAGCTTATATTGTGCTCAGTGAAATAAAACAACACTTTTTTGACTGTAATAGATTGAATAGCAATTGCCTGCCTACAGGCGTGTGTGTGAAGCCTATTGCATCTACTCTGCCAACTTTTGGCAGTGCACAGTGATACGTCATATCTGGTGCAACCGTAGTGTACAGTGACATAAAACAACACTTTTTTGACTGTAATAGATTGAATAGCAATTGCCTGCCTACAGCGTATGTGTGAAGCCTATTGCATCTACTCTGCCAACTTTTGCCAGTGCACAGTGATACGTCATATCTGGTGCAACCGTAGTGTACAGTGACATAAAACAACACTTTTTTGACTGTAATAGATTGAATAGCAATTGCCTGCCTACAGGCGTGTGTGTGAAGCCTATTGCATCTACTCTGCCAACTTTTGCCAGTGCACAGTGACACTCATATCTGGTGGCACCTTAGATTGCACGCGCAGTGCCCCAAATTTGAAGTAGGAGGTCCGACCAAGCATCTTTTTCCATCTCCCTGTTCCAAAAATCAATGCCATATACACGTCCCCTAATAGTGGACGTAACAGGGATTAAACCGATAGGAATAGTACTACTTAACAGTACACACCTTATAATAATGCAGACAGAGGCAACGCAGAGAGAGGAGTCTGAAGAAGAGGAGTCAGAGGAGGAAGGTGGCTTTGAGGAGGTGGAAGACCAAACATAGCAGGCGTCCCAAGGGGCTTGTTGTCACCTTTCGGGGACCCTTGGTGGCTGGGTGGAGGAAGAGACCTTCAATGACATCAGTAAGGACAAGGAACGGGACATGGCTAGCTTGGTATCCAACCTTGTGCAAATGGGGAGTTTGCGGTTGTGCAAAGGGACTGTTTGCGGTTGTTTGCGGTGCATTAAACGGGGAGATTGGTCTGTTACTGGGAAGCGGGTGTAACCCTTACACTACCTGATCGATACAACATCATACCTGATGTTTTAAAGCATGTTATTTCAAACAATTTAGGAATGTCAGGTGATTTATGCCCTTTATGGCTTAAAACCAGACTCTGCATCAACTATGTAATTTTCCGTGGGAGTTTTGCCATGGATCCCCCTCCGGCATGCCACAGTCCAGGTGTTAGTCCCCATGAAACAACTTTCCCATCACTATTGTGGCCAGAAAGAGTCCCTGTGGGTTTTGAAATTCGCCTGCCCATTGAAGTCTATGGCGGTTCGCCTGGTTCGCCCGTTCGCGAACATTTGATGGAAGTTTGTGTCCGCTGTTCGTGAACCAAAAATTTGATGTTCGCGACATCACTATATCAAATTTATTTTTTTATTCACCAATATTAGTTAGCCATCCATAATTACTGCAAACTTATTTCATTTCCTAGTGTCAAGCGCAGGGATGATGTTCCTAGTTTGATAACGGTTGCATGATTGTTTTCATTGCTCATTAAAATTCTACTGTATGTTCATATTTACACACAATACTATTAATGATTATTATTGGACAGAGGCATATCTAGGTTAATGCTGCCATAAACTCATTCCTGTATGTCTGCCCCCATACCTCTTTCACAAAATCCTCCTTAAAGACAGAACCATAAGCAAGTATAAACTTATGATAGTTTTCAACGGGTGCACCCTGCTTCAGAGTTTGTTGGATGGCATCTGCTTGTTCTTTTACAGTTAAATCACACTGTGGGAATACAACCCTGCAATATAGAGTTAATATGACATTTAAATTGCACATAGAACTGAAAGCGAGACCTCTAGAGTAGGCCCTCCATACTTCAGTTCAAAACAAGAACTCTATTTCTAATTTGTTGCAACATAAAAATGAAATCTTTATTGTAACTATTAAAAAAACGGTAAAAAACACTATTTCTATAAAAAAATATATACTATAATAACCTGTACCGGGTGATAGGGCTGCTATTTAATTTCCCATAAATAATTTTATAGCTGTGCAGTGGCACCTTCACAATTCAATCATAATATGACTTGACAACTTCTAGATATACAGTAGTAATAGATACATAATACTTGATGAAATGTATCCAGTTGAAAAGATACAGACCAAACAATGTTGCTTATCTTTCTCTGCCCTTGGAAAATTATATTAGTGCTGCGCTAATAAATCACTGCACCAATTCAATGATCCTATGTGTTTTGTTCTTGTCCCTTAGTAGCGGCAACACAAAAATGAAAGTCCCAGTTATAACAGTCATAATGAGGTCACTGAAGTGTCATAAATGCAAAGTGACTAGTGCACCACTGACCTGTCTGCCGTCTCAATACCACAAGGGAGAAGCAGTGCCTGTCCATCCAGTCCACGCCCGATGCACGTTTCTCCACTGCCAAGTGCGGTTTCCTCAGGGGAGATGAGGAGATGCCTTCCCGCCTGTTTTTTAAAGGCCTAAAAAAATGACCATCTAGTGACGTGTATTATGACACAATAGCGTTCTTGCGAGAATTGGCAAAAATAGTGTGTGTTGTTGCTATTCGTCTATGAGTTTATTCCTGATGTGACTGGGCTCCAAGTATGGTTAAATTGTAAAGAATAGCTAAACTAGCTATTTTGCTTTTACCAATTGTTAAACACTGAGTATGAATAAATGACTTTATAACATATTCAAATAGTTAATTAATAAGTATATAAAAAGTTTGACTGAGCTGAAAATAATTGAAGCGACAGGACAAGTACCGTTATTAACTAAGGGAAATGCCTAGGATAGTTGCTATATGTAAACAATATACTGTCAATGCCCCTTGCATAATCATTATCTTGCTCTAAATAATGCTTCAAAATACTTATCTGAATAATACTGCTCAGATAGTATACTTACTTGTTAAATCTACCTACTTGTTTGAAACTGAAGAGCGGACAATTCCACTATTCAATAGGAAGTAAATTAACTTTGGTACAGTATTATAATATGCTCTAGTTGTACAAAGTGCTTCTAGAATAGCTAGACCCCAGTACAAAAGTAAAAGATGGGAGTCTAACTTGGCTCACAGAATAAAGATCCCTGATTTGGGTATTGATAAGAAATCGCTGACTATTTACATAAATCGAGCAAAAGTAAATTCTTCACTCAGGCACTGTGGGCCCAAAGTTCTCAAATGGAAAATCCATCTTGCTTCTATTTGTTGGAGTTTAGTCTCAACATTACCCCTTCTATTAGCCAAGGTGATTTTTTCAATTCCACTGAAACGGGGGGGGCACAATATCACCTTTGTGATATTGGTTAATATGTTTGGCTAATGCCACATTGGTTCCTTATGAATCACTAAACCTCTAAGTGGTGGCCATATGTAAGCAAGCCGTACAACGTTTGCAGGGTCTTGATCCTACCAAACCTTGAGTAAACCAATTGCTCCCCTTGCTAATAGGGTTAATATAGTGACTGTTATGGACTGGGATCCGTACAAAATGCATAACTGTATTCGTGCACCTACTTATATATCTTATCTTTGCAGTATTGTCGAATAACCAAAGTTTTATTAACAATGCTGAATCATTGTATACTCTAAGATGGAGGATTCATTACTTCCGCATACAAGATGCCGGCAGCACTACTTCCGGTCTAGCAGGGATGACGACAACTACCACACCTTGGACACTAAGAAGGAGAGCGCCATCTTTCCTTTGTCTTGACGCTTGAACCAATGAGAAGATAGACTCATCCCCTGTGGGATGAGACCTGGAGACTCCCTAAGGTCCTGACCCAATACATGTCTAAGGTCCCGTAAAAGTGGACACCTTAGAACCAATGAAGTGCTTAATTAAACCTGATGTTTTGCTTAGTTGCAACTTTTATCTGATTATTAAAAACTATATAAATGATGACTGACGTAATAAAATTAGGCGAGAGAAAGCTTTATACCAGAACTCTGTGTTGGTGTATTATTATTTCTCTAAGGTGTGCACACTATACGTATATTGGTAATTTGGCCAGGGGCAGATATCTCTGAAGAATATTTTTGTTCTCCCAATACATGACTATGGACTAGTTTGTCTTTAAGGCTAGGTGCCTGCCTATATGTCACAGCTGGATGTTCACTCAACACTTTCAGATCCTTATCGGATAAAAGGATATGCCATTGTTTATGCAGTATCTGCTTGATCTTTTCACTATGTGGATTATAAGTGCTGATTAGTCTTATATGATTGGTACTCGTTTCTTACATGTTTTGTTGAGTATTTAATAATACTTCTCTCTGTTTGTTTTAGCTCTTGCATATGCCTTTTTTTAGAGTGTTATGAGAATAACTCCTCTATCTAAATATTTTGTAGAGGTCTTTAGCTTGTTTTTCAAAATCTGTTTCCAACAAACAATTACGCCTTATCCAAAGATATTGACTGTTTGGGATGCTTTGCACTAAATGTGGTGGATGGTGGCTGGTACCCAGCAATAGACTGTTGGTAGCCGTCTCTTTTCGATAAGTATAGGTGACAAACATATTATTTTCTGTTTTGAGGATTACTATCTATTACAGTTAACTGCATATGGCATTGGTTTGCTGACGTGCTAAACACTATTTAATTGCTTTGAGGATTGAATCAGAAGTAAAGTAGTTATCAGGCAACCTCCACTGCCCTCTCCAAAGTCTTTTACCTTCCCACCCATTCCAGACTATCAGCTCCTTGGTATTTTCTGTGCTTTTAATTATATTGTTATTATTATTTCTCTGCCACATTTTTACATTTATAAACTAAAATGTCATCTATGTTTCTTCAAACATCAGAACCATTGTGTATTGAAAGAAAATTTTAGAGAGTATCATTTTGACCATGCCAACCAACTGATCATTGTAGTACATCAACGTTTTCTCACCCAGGTGGCAATTATCCTAAGCTCATTCTTGACCATAAGTGTATGTGTATTTATACATTTATACAGTACTGTATGTCAGGAAGTGTCAGGTATTATACAGAAATGTCACTGCATAAAAACATTTATGTGCATAGTAACACAGTATCAGATTTCACTGCATAGACGATTTGAAGCAGAGTGTACCCTAATAATGTGACACCATAAAACATCACCGAGTATACTATATACTGTGCTAATGACAGGAGCCAAAATGATTGCAAAGGAATTCTACACAAATGCTTTTGCAATATATTGAACTTGTCTTTACAGTACACTGCAATAATTGGAAAGATAAACAGTAGGGGAAAATAAAAAAATACTTTTTTAATAGCTTAACATATACAGTATTAAGAGCTTGAGTCCAGACCTTAAGGAATCTCCTGTCTTTCCATTATATTTTAGCAATCTAGCAATGTTCCATCATTTGGCTTAAGAGTAAATCTAAATGGCAAGAAATGTATTTATATAGTTTCTTCTGGTGTCAGACATACTATGTGCATATATTTATCAGTAATACTACCTATGTCCGTAAGTTATATTTGTCACTTTGTGTGTCAAAGACTGATTGTACTTAATGGTTCCATGGTGACTTTGTTTGGGTACATAAAGCATTATCATACAAAAGTGCACATCTGATTGACTCCAACAAATCATTCCAGTTCATGAACTTTTTTTCTGATACCACTTTCATCTTGTTGACATAAGTAAAATGCTTATGCAGTTGTACACATTTGCAATGAATCATTCATTCAACATTAATATTTCATCTGTGCATTCCACATATCTACACATAAAGTGACGGCCAGTGTCAGAAACAAGACCTAGTTAGTAAAGCCATGTGCTTAGTTGTCTGTGTATAAAATCTAAAGGGGCGTAACTAAGATTATTCACATATAAGCAGACAAAGGCAAAAAAAATAATAATAAATGTTCCTTTTATATCTTCTGATGCACTGGTGATGTAGTCTTCAAATACTGAAAATGCTAAACAATAGTTAAACAGTAAGTAACTGGATTAAGTAACTGGATTTAATATGCCCATTTGTCTATTACATAACCAAACTTTACATAGTTGTTGGTCATTAGTATGAAGATATAATACCTCCTTATGTCTTTCCATTTTAGTGTTACAATTGGTTTTCAGTTTAATTTTCAGCAAAAGGAAATTGTATCGTATTTCTCTTTTTGTAAAGTATAAGTAAAAAAAAAAAAAAGTACAGTAAATTAAGATTAAAGTTAAACTTGTGTACTTTTGGTTGCAAGATCCCTATTTAACCTATGTTAAAATGACTCCATCTAACACTGTTTTTTAGCACTTGGTCTTCTAGGAACACATCTACAGCATTAAACAGCATATGCCTTTTTCCATAGTGCAGTTTAATAACTGTATATATACATATTATAGCACCCACCTCTCCAAATGGCCATAGCAGGCCAGGCAGGGATGGGACCCAGGGGCTCCTACACTATAGAAAAAACAATTGAATGTGAAAACAATAATTACACATCACTGGTCCCCCCCAGAGAAGGGCCCTGGTGCACTGTATCACTTGCACCACTGGTAGCTCTGCCACTGCACCACTGCTTAATTTGAAGAAATGGCTCAGCACACTATCCCAGCTCCAGGCAGGGAAAAAAGGCATTGTACATTTACTATTTAAGACCCTAGGCACATGCAGGATCTGCTATTATTCATGTACATGGACTGCATTAGACTTTTGATTTAAAAGAATACTCACAAAGCTTTGTATATCCTATTTTTTGTTCATTACATTCGTTTTGCAACTCCACCACTAAAGGGTCTGAATTTTTAGGACCCAGTTCCTGACACATACACTGCATTTGATTTTCTGTTGTGCTGTGTGAGGATACAATTTTTAATTTTATTATCTCTTTATTTAAATGGTGCCAACATATTCCATAGTGCTGGGGTACAGTACAGTATATGGGTATGACAATATATAGTTAGACAGATACAAAAAGGAGTTGATTACCCTATCGTTCAGCTAACCATCATACACATGACACATTTATACAAAGTGGATTGTAAGATTGAGAGCTGCAAGCGTACAGACCAGTGATGATCATGAATGAATTAAAAGGGAGAATCAAGTGTTTGGCTGGATAGTTAGAGAGCCTAGGCAAAACTGGAAATTATGTCTATGTTTGAGAGCTAAATATAAAGAAAAAGGTATACATTTCTTAATGTTGCTGTGGTATGTTTCAATGGATTAATTGCAGAAAGAGAGTGAGATAAAATGTGGAGAATGTTTGGAAAGCGAGTAGATAATAATGAGTGATTATGTCTGTGGGTGTAGCAGTTGTGAGAAATAGAGATGATAGTACAGAAATCTGAACAATAAAATAGCACAAATCATAAGTTGGTGGGTTTGGAAAAGGTAGGTGGAGCAGGAGAGATCAGTTCAGAGGCAGCAGATGAGATGGTAGTGTATGTGATCTTGGGTCTGGAGGTAAAAAAAAGCTTGCTTGAATAAGGAAGCATTGCAAAAATGCAAATTAGAGGGTGGGGGTATTAGGAGTAAGGGATGGAGGAGGAGTCAATACAGAGATGGTGCTACATGTAAGATTAGCTAACAGGCTATAAATTATAATACACTAGTCATTAATATAGAAATTGGGTAGTATGAAATTGAAGGCTAAACAAAAAGAGCATTGCAGTAGCAGAGATAATCACCTTGTAGATTCAGGGCTCAGTGCTCAAGCTCAATTCAGAAGCAACAGAGGAGGTCCTGGGTCTTGTAGATGTAAAGGTAAGTGTCCAAGATCAGATCACATGCAGTAGAGTATGTGGTGGTGTATGAGGCCCTGACTCTGGATCTTGAATTTTGATGGACAGTTTGTGTGATTCACAACATAGGCTATGCATTCAATAAAATTGTTAAGTTATAACTTCTGTTAAATATTTCTTGGATTCATTAAAATACTGTCCCTGCATTAGTTATAATAATTATCCAGCTTTATGGGGAAACTAAACCCTTGCAGTTCTTGGGGTAATACACTTCTGTAAAGAAAATATGCTCTGTGCTTAAAAAGAGCCCTATTCAATTGGCCGAATTGCAATTTAATAAGGCTGTAATTCCTTAACTAATTGCAGTATCATAATATAAAATAGTTAACACTTATCTGATGACCGCCTCAATAGTTACCAAAATGTAATGCTCAGCTCATGCTTAGTCCGGCTACTTTACTCTTCCTACATCTGCAACTGCTCCTCATCTACAGTGGATATAAAAAGTCTACACACTCCTGTTAAAATGTCAGGTTTCTGTGCTGTAAAAAAATGAGACAAAGAAAAATCATTTCAGAACTTTTTCTACCTTTAATGTGACCTATAAACTGTACAACTCAATTGAAAAACAAACTGAAATCTTTTAGGTAGAGGGAAAAAAAATAAAAAATAAAAACAATGTGGTTGCATAAGTCTGCACACCCTCTTATAACTGGGGATGTAGCTGTGTTCAGAATTAAGCAATCACATCCCAAATCGTGTTAAATAGGAGTCAGCATACACCTGCCATCATGTAAAGTGCCTCTGATTAACCCCAAATAAAGTTCAGCTGCTCTAGTTGATCTTTCCTGATAGTTTCTTAGTCGCATCCCACAGCAAAAGCCATGGTCCACAGAGAGCTTCCAAAGCATCAGAGGGATCTCATTGTTAAAAGGTATCAGTCAGGAGAAGGATACAAAAGAATTTCCAAGGCATTAGATATACCATGGAACACAGTGAAGACAGTCATCATCAAGTGGAGAAAATATGGCACAACAGTGCCATTACCAAGAACTGGAGCTCCCTCCAAAATTGATGAAAAGATGAGAAGAAAACTGGTCTGGGAGGCTACCAAGAGGCCTACAGCAACATTAAAGGAGCTGCAGGAATATCTGGCAAGTACTGGCTGTGTGGTACATGTGACAACAATCTCCCGTATTCTTCATATGTCTGGGCTATGGGGTAGAGTGGCAAGACGCAAGCCTTTTCTTACGAAGTAAAACATCCAAGCCAGGCTACATTTTGCAAAACCACATCTGAAGTCTCCCAAAAGCATGTGGGAAAAGGTGTTATGGTCTGATGAAACCAAGGTTGAACTTTTTGGCCATAATTCCAAAAGATATGTTTGGCGCAAAAACAACACTGCACATCACCAAAAGAAAACCATACCCACAGTGAAGCATGGTGGTGGCAGCATCATGCTTTGGGGCTGTTTTTCTTCAGCTGGAATTGGGGCCTTAGTTAAGATAGAGGGAATTATGAACAGTTCCAAATACCAGTCAATATTGGCACAACACCTTCAGGCTTCTGCTAGAAAGCTGAACATGAAGAGAAACTTCATCTTTCAGCATGACAACGACCCAAAGCATACATCCAAATCAACAAAGGAATGGCTTCACCAGGAGAAGATTAAAGTTTTGGAATGGCCCAGCCAGAGCCTAGACCTGAATCCGATTGAAAATCTGTGGGGTGATCTGAAGAGGGCTGTGCACAGGAGATGCCGTCGCAATCTGACAGATTTGGAGTGTTTTTGCAAAGAAGAGTGGGCAAATCTTGCCAAGTCAAAATATGCCATGCTGATAGACTCATACCCAAAAAGACTGAGTGCTGTAATAAAATCAAAAGGTGCTTCAACAAAGTATTAGTTTAAGGGTGTGCATACTTATGCAATGATATTATTTTATTTTTATATTTTTTCTTCCCTATACCTAAACGATTTCAGTTTGTTTTTCAATTGAGTTGTACAGTTTATAGGTCACATTAAAGGTAGAAAAAGTTCTGAAATGTTTTATCTTTGTCTCATTTTTTTACAGCACAGAAACCTGACATTTTAACAGGGGTGTGTAAACTTTTTATATCCACTGTATATGTACTGGGCATGTTATGCTTTTAGTGTCTGGAAGTTGGGTTACTCTCTATTTGGCCCACATTTTGTACATACTTAGTTTATAAATACATTGTCTGTTTTGGAATAATTTGTGATCTGTTGTATCATGAACAAGCACTTCTCCTTGTACAGAAACCCTGTCCGTGAAATGGCTTTGTATGTAGAGTGCATGTGGACCAATGGTACCAGCCAGGCTCGTTTACTTTGAGTGGGCATTATCTACTTTAAACTATTGTATATGTACACAAATATGCACATTGCTTTCTTGTATGATACCTATTTTGGTGGCAGTGTTGTATTAGATACAATTCTGAGTTGTTTTTCCACTTTGATTGCAATCCACTTATTTTATATGTTCTTAGAAAAATGGATATTACTTTTTGCATCATATACAGTATTGTATAGTGCTTTATATATTCTGACTTGGGGAAGGAACAATAGGTTTTAGAGTTTTTTCTCATTCTGAAAATCATATCCTGAATATCATATCATGAAATGTGTATTATATGATGCTACTTCAAAAGTAAAGAATGAAACAAAATCCATTAGAGAAAATAAAAAGCCAACTGCAATCCAGGTCTAGTGCTTTGTCCTCCATATTTCACTTTAACATTTACCTACTTGGTATCCATGGTAGCCAGCAATGATATCGGACCTAATGGTAAAGCATTCTAGTTTCTCCTTGTTCAGTGAATAAAATTGATCTTATAAGCACTGTGCTTCTTTTCGCTGAATGTCCCCATGTACCTCTGTGGGCCTTTTAATTGGTTCTCTGTAGCTATCAATGCTTATTTAAATATCTGTGAAAATATACCAACCTTTCTTTAATAGGTAAAGCAGATTATTTATACTTTGATGTATTTTTTATTGGCAGTATGTCAAGTATGAAAGTTCTTCAACGTAATTATTTACATAAACACAAATACTTGTACTTAGTTGTATGACTTAGATTCATTGGATGACTAGTTGCTTTGTCAGATGACCCCCATTGATGGTAATGTGGATTACCATAGCCCTTAAGACAATTTAAGATTGGGTATTGATATGGCACATGCATGTATTCCTCCCGCATCCCTCACGATATGATCAGTGTTTTTCTCCAGTTTCATATTTATATTCTACTTGGAAAGATTTCTTCACAATTTAGACGGTGCACTCCATGGAATAACAAATATATAAGAATGTTCTCTCCCTCTAATGTTTGTGAATAAAGGCCAGAAAATTAAAGTCAAAACTAAAAGCTTTCTCACTGCCAGGGGTTTATAGTCACCCCGTAAGTAAAAGCTTTCCTGCAATGAAGTGAAACCTCTCCTGTTCCTATACTATTCTATCTTTCTATCTGTATAAGGAATTTTAATATCTCACCTTAATAGGGGAGCACCCTTAGCTTTCTAAAATCTATTTTTATGTTTGTTTGTTTTTTAAATTTGGTAACATAAGCTTGATGAAGTTCTCCTTTTTATCTATTTTGATATTTTTGGAGGTTGATATTTGACATATTTTAATGGAATCAATCAAGGTCATTTGCATAGGAGTTCTATAATGAGCAATGTAAAGACATAGAAGAAGATAAACAAATGGGAAAGTCAAGAGATGTCTTCAAGAAAACGGGGGATCTCAAAGGAACCTTTCATGCCAAAGTGGACGTGACAAAATACATAAATGGCAGGGACCTAACAGAAGCAGATCAGAAAAAGAAGAGGTGTTAGGAATACAATGAAGAACTATACAGGAAGGATATTAACAGCAGTGATGACCTCAATAATTTGTACAAGGAGCTGGAGCCAGACATCTTGGAGAGCGAAGTGAGATGGCCCTAGGATGCCTTCCTGAATCGTGACATTGGCGAAAGCTGCTGAGAGTACCTTGGATTGCAAGAAGATCCAATAAATCAGTACTATCAGGAAATCAAGACAAACTGTTCACTTGAAGGTATAATAATGAGTCTGAAGCTCATATATTTGACCATATCATGAGAAGACAGGATTCTCTAGAGAAGGCTCGGATGCAGGGAAAGATTGAAGGCACTCAAAGTATGGATAGATGAGTAAATGACATTATTAAAGCAATGAACATGAGCTTGATGAAGCTCAGAAGGGTAGTGGTGCTTGGTGTGCTTCCCTCCATAAGGTCATGGTGAGTCGAACACAACTGCTAATTATATATATATATATATATATATATATATCACATATTATAATTGTCCAACTGCGAGTTATCGTCGCGCTTTGCGGCCCTCGCAAAGGAAGGGCCGCAATTGACGATAACTCGCAGTTTCACCATGGCTCCCATCAGCCCTACTGCAGGCGTGCACGGGTAGCCGGCAAGCGTGCGCGCGCACACGCGAAGACGTCGCGTGCGCGGGTAGCCGGGCAGACAAGCATGCGCGCGCACGCGAAGACGTCACATAAGCGTGCGCTCGCGCGCATCTACAGCAATGAGGTGAGGGAGAGAGACACGGGGGAAGAGTGACAAGGAGGGGAGAAGCAGGGGAAGAGATACATGAGGGAGGGAGAGGAGGAGGGGAATAGAGACACGAGAGGAGGGGGGAAGAGAGACACAGGAGACAGGGGAAGTGAGATACAGGGGAGGGGAAGAGAGACACAGGGGACAGGGGAAGTGAGATACAGGGGAGGGGAAGAGAGACACAGGGGAGGGAGAGGAGGGGGAAGAGAGACACAGGGAAGGGGGAAGAGAGGCACAGGGGAGCGAGAAGAGGAGGGGGAAGAGAAACACAGGGGAGGGAGAGAAGGGGGAAGAGAGACACAGGGGATGGAGAGGAGGGGAGGAAGAGAAACGGTAGGGGAGGAAGAGAAATGGGAGGGAGAGGAGGGGAGGAATAGACATGGGGAGGAGACACAGCAGAGGGGGGAAGAGATGAGGGTCAGGGGGTGGAAAAACACAGGGGAGGGATGAGGGGGGCAGAGACACAGGGGAGGGAGACGGGGGTGAAGAGACACAGGGGAGGGAGACGGGGTGAAGAGACACAGGGGAGGGAGACGGGGTGAAGAGACACAGGGGAGGGAGAGGGGGAAGGAGAAACAAGGGAGGGAGAGGGGGAAAGAGACACAGGGGAGGGGGAAGGAGAAACAAGGAAGGGAGAGGGGGGAAAGAGACACAGGGGAGGGGAGAGGGGGGAAAGAGACACAGGGAAGGGAGAGGGGGAAGAGACACAGGGGAGGGAGAGGTGGGGAAGAGACAGAGGGAAGGGAGAGGAAGTAGAGGGCGGGAGAGGCTCACAATGAGTTCCAAAGCCACTCATTGCAAGGCCTGAGATGAGCGCTGAAGGAGCTTATCGCAAGGCCAGTAAAGTAGAGGGGGGAGAGGTTCGCAATGAGCCCCTCCCGTGAAGTAGAGGGGTAGAGAGGCTCGCAATGAGCGCCAAAGGTGCTCATTGCGAGGCCCGTGATTAGCGCCGAAGGCGCTCATAGCGAGGCCAATAAAGTAGAGGGGGGGAGAGGCTCGCAGTGTGTGACAAACACCATTGCCAGGCTTCAATTTATTGCCGTCATTTTTGACGGGCAAGCCGCTAGTACTGTATATATTGTGGCAGACTGCCACCCTCTATTTAATTCTAAGCCATATATCTGACACTTTTCAGCAGGACATAATACTCAGTAGGATTCCATGTGACTGTCGTTTTATTAAACATATTTGCCAGTTACAAACAATACTCAAAACAAAATAATAAAACTACAAATCTACATATACGTGCTGACTAATATCAGGAACACCCTCTCTGAAGCTGGGCAGCTTGTCTGCCACAGGAGGAAAACACTGCATGTGCCAATAGTCTCTGTTTCCTGTAGAGAGGAGCACTGGCCCACCATTAACTCCAAATACTCCACCTCAGGGCCCTTAGTTTTGCAGTTCTTGTTACTGCACAGAAAGTACAAACCCGCAGTCTCTTCCATGGGGTTTAATATGGAATATAATTCTGTACCTGAATTTAGTGTCTATGTCAGTCTTGGTTGCTCCAAACTGGCAGAAGACTTTTTCTCTTCATTTGTCTTATCTGCTGGCAGCATCTGTGAATCATCTGCTCACCAATTCTTTTACTTTCTGTGATCTTGTAACTCCACACAGGTAGCTAGCAGTTTTTCTGCTTGCACTTCCTCTGTTTGTATGAGGCCCTATCCTTGAAATCTATGCAGTTCCACTCAGGTAACGATCCCCCTTTCTCACTCCAAAATCTGAATTCTCAATGCTCAATTTCTTAGTCACACAGACCATAATCCAAAATGGTAGCCTTACACAGAGGCTGTAAATCACTGCTCACTTCAGAGCTTATTGGTGGGCTACACCCACCTCTCTGTGTGTCTGTCTTAAAAGGCTTAACACACCTGCATCTAATCAGAGCTGCAACAGGAGTTAACTCTTTCATCTTCATCATAAGTGTGTAACTTCCATCAATCTCTTATAGTAATTGCTATTCTATAGTTGATATTGTTATGATTACTATAATTTAGATTTTCTCTGTCCCTCTAAAATATATTTTGTGTGTGATCAGGCCATGTTTTACATCTTGCCGCTTCAATTACAGGACCAGAGGATGTCAGATTTCACCATGATAGGCATTTCACCATACAAGGGTAAAGTTGGATGAGGAGGATTTTAGGAGACTGGTGAGGGAATTCTCTATGGAATATGTTGACTTGTTACAAATAAAGGATAATAATAAAATAATAATAATTACCGTATATACTCGAGTATAAGCCAAGTTTTTAAGCCCTTTTTTTAAGGCAAAAAAGGGCCCCCTCGGATTATACTCGAGTCACTCTCCCCCCCCCCGTGTCTCTCTAACCCCCCCGTGTCCCTCTAACCCCCCGTGTCTCTCTAACCCCCCGTGTCTCTTTCCCTCCCCCCTCCTCAACCTAAACCCCCCTCAACCCCCCTCCTCCACCTAAACCCCCCTAAATACCTCCCCCCTCTCCCCTCACTTACCTGCTTGTGCTCCGGCCTCCGCTCCTTGACCCGGCGCCGGCAGGGATGTGACGTCACATGCGCGCCGCGTCATTAGCATATACCAGGTGCCGGCACCCGGTATATGCTAATGACACGGCGCGCATGTGACGTCACATGCACGCCGAGTCAAGGAGCGGAGGCCGGAGCACAAGCAGGTAAGTGAGGGGAGAGGGGGGAGGTATTTAGGAGGTTTTAGGTGGAGGAGGGGGGTTGAGGGGGGTTTAGGTTGAGGAGGGGGGTTGAGGAGGGGGGTTGGGGTTGAGGGAGATTGAGGGGGGAGGTTGAGGGGGTTGAGGTTGAGGAGGTGGGTTGGGGTTGAGGGGGGTTGAGGTTGAGGAGGGGGGTTGAGGTTGAGGGGGGGGGTTGAGGGGGGTTGAGGAGGGAGGTTGAGGATTGGGATTGAGGATGAGGATGAGGGGTTGAGGAGGGGGTTGAGGATGGGGGGGTTGAGGAGGGAGGTTGAGGAGGGGGTTGAGGATGAGGAGGGAGGTTGAGGAGGGAGGATGAGGAGGGAGGATGAGTATGAGAAGAGACACAGGGAAGGGAGAGGGGAGAAGTGACACGGAGAGAGAGGGGGAAACAGAGAGCACAAGAGGGACACAGGGGGCAGCACATTTCCCACCCTCGGCTTATACTCGAGTCACTCATTTTACCCAGTATTTTGTGATAAAATGGGTGCCTCGGCTTATACTCGGGTCGGCTTATACTCGAGTATATACGGTATCCATTTTCCATGTTGAGTATAGTATATTTGATAGTGTGATTTTTTACTGATGTATGTGAGTGGGACACAATAAAAGCATGTGCTAAGATGTCTGCAAATATTGAACACAGAAGTGTAAATTTTTTAATTTAAAAAGATGGATAATTAGGTGGAGGCAAATCTTAAAATATCCATCGGCACTCATGCCTTCTAAAACCTTTATAAGGTTTTATCCCGTCTCTCCAGAAGAAACAAAAGAGTAGTTTGGTATTTATTGTTTTCGTGCCTTCTGGAACAAATTAATGACTAGTGCCGAGGTACCACTATATATGTGCCTTTTGACTCTTAATTTCCTTCCCATGTGAAACTAACAATGTAAAAATATGTGTTGCCAGAAACATGGGCCAGTCACCACTAAGCAAATAGCAAATTCTTGTTTTTTTACCATAACAATTACAGCACCTTCACATATTTTTGCAATTAAGGTGTGCTCATTTACCAGAGTAATGTAAACCTATCTCTATCTTGAACAAGAGATACAGCTGATATTTATTTTTAAGATAGATCGCAATAAGGTTTCTCTTTAAGACGTTTATGAAATATAATATTTCCAAGATGATTTTTAATCAGTAACCCTGTTATATTTGCATCCATTTATTCAGCTCTATAAATTGTAAATTATAGTCATATTGTAGCATATATATGATATGTCAATTTTGATTTTATACGTTTAAGCCTGACAATGTTTATTACATTTACTATTGACTTGCCTGTCAAAAAATGACGGCAATAGGATTGTAAGGGCGGTACATTTTGTTGCTGTTCCAAGATGCTTCGGCGCGCATTGAGAGCCTCGCGCTGAGCGCCTTCATCACGTGGCTCACAATGAGTGCCTTCGGTGCTTATTGCGAGGTTGTTTGTGTGCTATGAGCATTGTTTTTTTTTGCTAATGCAAATGAAATAATAAAATAATACATCAATATACTTTACCTATTTTGAAGTACTATATGCAGGAAGCATTGTGCAGAAGAGCTGGCAATCTGTTTTGATGTTGCTGCAGCATAGAATGTGTGCTTTGAGTGCTGTGTAAGTGTCAGTATTTAGTGCAGTGTGTAATGTAAATAGTGTGCGTGCGCGATCCAAATCCGTTAGGGTAGCTGTGTACTTCCACATTGTGTAAGTTAATGTTGTAAAATGGCGCCTAATGTGTGTACGCGTCTGTGGCTGATTTAGCGTCCTTGTTCTTGGATGGCGTCCGTCTTTTTTGGAAAATCCGTAGGTGTTTGGTGGTGTTTTGCGTCTTTAGAGTCCTGTAGCCTCGTTTTCGTTTTTTTCGGCTGCCATTTTTTCTCTCGCTTAGTGGATTTTCGGATGTTTAAACTCTTGTATTTCAAGTGAAATTGAGGTGTAACTTCAGTTTTCGAGGTCATGGGTGCCCCCCCCCGCCACTCAACCTTAAGCCACCCACATACTGTAATTACTAATAATTACTGATTATACTCCTAGGACACTGAGTCCATTGTCCTCGGTGTAGCTCATGAAAAACAAAAATCTAGGATTCCAGGGAGCATGCTTACTCTTGTTTTTCACACAGGTTAATTCTAAAGACAATGAACTCAGAGACGTAGGAATATAATCAGTGAGATTTTTTGTAATGATCTATCTTGAACAATAGATACAGCTGATACCTAAGGCTGTCTGACAGGAATCCCATATATAGTTGTGAGCATTGCGGGTTGTTGCGAGTGCCGGAGCCGGTGGAGATAAGCGCCGTAGGTGCTCATCACTATGACCCACGGGATCAAAAGAAAGCTCAATTATATAATTCACAATGCGGGCCCCATTAGCAGTTTGAAAAAATAGCGGGGAAAATTACGGCCTGTAACACTTTGCAAAGGAAAGCGGGACTTAGAAGAAAAAATTAAGAAATTAAAAAATACGGAGTTAACGGCTGAACAGCGCACATCCAAAAATAAACACAAAATTAAAAAAAACATTAAAAAAAATCACACAAAGCACGGTGGGACAGCCAGGATGTCTGGGAGTGAGGTTGTATGTGCATTTAAACCTAATTTGGAAATCGCCTAAGCGGCAAAAAAAATGGCGTCGAAAAAAATTCAAACGAGGCTACACGACCCATAACTACGCAAAAGACCACCAGGCACATAAGACTTTTACCCAGGAACGTACGAGGAACAAAATAAACTATTAGGAAGGACAGACAATTCTTGAGATCCTCGAAACACATACACAATCGCTGCCATTTTACAACACTAACTTGCAATTAATAACATTACCATTCTAAAATGCCGCTTTACCCAACTAAACAAACAGTTTGGCCTTGCGCACGCAGCAACAGTCCAAATGTACATTGTATGCTGCAGAAAAAATCAAAAGAGATTGTTAGCTCTTCAGAAAAATTGATTGCTGGATGTATTAATTAGAAATAGGTAAAGTATATTAATTTATTATTTAATTAATTAATTATAAAAAAAAAAAAATCTATATGTAAAAAATAAAAATAGCTGAGGAGAGGCTCGCAATGAGCGCCGAAGGCGGTCAGCGCAGGGCTCACAATCATCGCATAGGGTGCTCAGAGGAGCAAAAGTACACAAGGGGAGAGGCTCGTAAAGAGCGCCAAAGGCGCTCAGCTCGTGGCTTGCAATGAGCACCGAAGGTGCTCATACGAACAAATGTACACCAGGGGAGAGGATCACAAAGAGCGCCAAAGGCACTCATTGCGAGCCACGCGATGAGCACCGAAGGCGCTGAGCACGAGACTCGCAGTGATCGCCGAAGGTACTCAGAGGACCAAAAGTCTTACATTGTGTGGGAAACAGCATTACCTGCCTTACAATTGTATGACAATATGGTAATTCGCTAGTACATTATAATCTTCAATGTTTCAAGGTTATCATATAATTTTTGATAACATTTAGTACTTATTATTTATAGTTATAATTTATATCATACTTTCACTGTATTACTTTAAGCAAACAACATCTTACTCCATTTTCATTCAATTCATTGGAGATGATTTGATGTTTCAGATATGACTCTGGTGAAAACAGAATGAATGAACTTTAGCACATCTGTATCTAAGGCCTGGAGAGAGGCCAGAGTGTATCCAAAGAATATCCTATATACATGTGAATAATTAATTGCAAGACGTCAGTGTTGACAGCAGGCAAGAGAGAGGTAGGGGTTACAGTCTGGGTAACATCTAATACAGCAGAGAGAATATATCACATAGATATCACAGCCACACATGTGATTTGAGAGCTACTCTGTTCCTCTCAGGCTCCCAATCTTCCATTGCACTGGAATGAGGCATAGGATGAGTCAAAGTAATACAGCTTAGGCACGAATGCAGAATAAAGCAACCAAGGTAAACTGTGTTATGAGGTTACATTTGCTTTGGGTTGCCTCCTGAATTGACCATTTGGATTGTTTTCTTTTCTTTTTCATTAAAAACTTCCATTATATTAAAAATAATGGAAAATGCAAGGTCTTCTAATAAATTTGACTCGTAAGGGTACAAAACTGTAAGATAACTTAAACGAAGATTGAAAAGACTATGTAACAACTTTATCAGTAATATGATGATACATCTACAGGGATAATGATTCTTCATAAAGTATGGGAAATGTCCTGCTCAAAATAAAGAGGTACCTCAATATATGTAGCAGTAAAATGTGAGAAATTGTTTATCAGAAGTTTGTTCATGCTGGGCCCCTGCTACCAATCTACTCAGTGCCCCTCCCCAAGATCCCTTCCTATAACAGCACCGTTCCTCAAGACCATTTCACATTGCTGCTCCCCCCAAAACCCCTTTCCATAGCTGCTCCCCTTTCTTCCTGCCTGCGTAAAGCTCCACTGCCTGCGGCATAGCTGCAGGACATGCGCACTACTGAACTCCACTTTCCAGGAACATCCTCAAAGGGAAGGTAGGGGGTGCTGGTGCAGCTGAGTGAGTTTTTGGGTTATGTCCTGCACTACACTACATAAATATCACATATATAGTTGTAATTATGCGAGCTGTTGCTAACGATTGAGGGCTTGCGCAGCTAGCCTGCGGCCCTCACTTTGCGAGGGCCGCAGTTGCTGGCAAGGAGCGCCAAAGGCGCTCATTGCCAGCAACTGCGGACCTCGCTAGGAAAATAGGAGACACGTTACGACCAATTACGTCCTCGCAAAAATCGGCTGCAACCCGCGCACATCAAAACATGAAAAATACAATAAATACACACACAACAAATACATAAAAAGCTTACCTACAGGAAGAGGGGGCATCCAGGACCTCGAAAACTGAAGTTACACCTCAATTTAACTCAAAATAAAAGAGTTTAGACACTGAAAAATTATCTAAGCGAGAGAAAAAATGGCAACCGAAAAAAAACGAAAAACGAGGCTACAGCAGTCTAAAGAAGAAAAACACCACCAAACACTTATGGAATTCCCGAAAAAGACATACGAGATTCGAAAACAAGGACGCAACCTGCGCGACCCCAAACACATTAGAAACACAATAAATACACACAACAAACATATAAAAAGCTTACCCACAGCAAGGTGGTGCACCCAGGACCTCTGCAAGTAAAGTTACACCTCGATTTAAGTACAAATTTCGGAGTTTAAACACCCGAAAATCACCTAAGCGAGAGAAAAAATGGCTGCCGAACAAAACGAAAACGAGGCTAAAGCACCCTAAACACGCAAAACACCACTATAAACACGCAAAACACCACGAAACAGCTACGGATATTCCGAAAAAGTCGGACGACATGCAAAACGAAGGACACTAAATCAGCCACAGCCGCATACCGCACATTTGCCGCCATTTTAGAACAATAACTTATGTAATGCGGAAGTACATAGCTACGCTAACGGATTTGTCTCTATTACACTCCACACATTCATTACGCTTACACAGCAGCTCCACAGCACTAATGCTGCAGCAACATCAAAACAGAATGCCAGCTCTTCCACAGAATGCTTCCTGCATATATTACTTCAAAATAGGTAAAGTTTATTTATTTTATTATACACCAAACAGCATTAGCTCACTTACAATTTCATTCCCGTAATTTTTTGACGGGCAATTTGCTAGTATATATATCGAAGGCCATTTTTTCTCTCGCTTACGGGATTTTCGTGTGTCTAAAATCGGTAAATTGGACTTAAATTGAGGTGTAACTTCACTTGCAGAGGTGTTGGGTGCCCCCCTTGATGTGGGTAAGGTTTTTATGTCATTTTTGTGTGTATTTATTGTATTTTTAATGTTTTCAGCTGTGCACGGTTTGCGAGTTCGTAATGTTTTTTTTTCTAAGTCCCACGGCTTGTATTTTTTTAATGTAAGTCCGTATTTAGTCATTGAGTTTTAGATGTATTTTTTCAAAGTCCCGCTTCTGTGGATGTTTGTAACCGCTTGTGAGGCACTGTAGAGCCTCCACCTCCGCCAATGCGGCCCTCGCTCGCTCACAAAGTGTGAAGATGTTTCGTAGTTTGACAACTTTTATATGTGATATATATATATATATATATATATATATATTTATATATACACATACATATACACACACACATATATATATATATATATATATATATATATATATATATATTTATATACATAGCACCCAGTCCCTCTCAACATCCACCCTCACCCAGCATCAACTCCTCTTATCATCCATCCCTACATAGCACCAAGTGCTCCCCTCTCAGCATTCATCTCACACACCAATAACCCCTCTGGGAACTTTCAGCACATAGCACTGATCACTATCTCCTTTGCTCTTTTCTCACAGAAGCCACCTGTACTGCTGTCATTTTGTAGACCTTGTTCTCTCACTTCTTCCCTGATGCACATCCCCAGCATGCTGAACTGCACCGCACTGCCAACTCTTGGAGCTTCAGTAGAAATGCTGTTTTTTACCCAGACACATACCAATTTCCAGCCTTTGTGGCCAAGGAGGCCCAGGAGGTCGTGGTATGTTGAGCCTCCCCATACACTACAGAAACCAAAATGTAAATGCAAAAAAAATTATAATAAACTCCTGTCATAACTTTGCCTACACCTATTATTTGTTGCATTGTATATTATACTTAAATTCATGCCTTGTTACCCGGAGCTAAGCCAAACCAGTGTTGCACAGTATACAAGTACAAATTATTTCACCATCATTATCATTTATCCCTTCTTACAAAAATGATGACATCATATTTTTAACCATTTAAAATTAATTCAGCAATGTACAATATACATACATATTCATATTTCTAACTAAACAAGAGGCAATTATGGCTTAGTTAAATGCCTGCTAATCTATTTTTGTTAGCGAGGATAACAGTTATCCACAGCTTGAAAAAAAAAAAGCCAATTTTTAAACAGGCTCATCTGCAGGGGCTTTATCATATTAAGATTTACAGTCAAAGGCAAGAGGTAATGATAATAAAAGTAACCTGTGAGGATAAGAAAAAAACAGGCTATTTTTTAATTAGGTGAACTAAATCTAATTTATCTTTTAAGGAAATGGTTCCACCTACATTTAAGTTTATTTTATATCAAAAGAACCTCTTAAATATTAATAACTGTGTAAAAGCTATAACACTTTTCTATTTTGCCAGTTTCCCCCCCTTTTTTGTCGAGAGAGGAAGCTACAATTTTACGCTTCATTTTGACACTAGGAAAACTGAGTTGATTGGGTCAGAAATTCAAGACCCAACTAAAAAGCCAGTGAAACTGCATCTGAGTTCTAGGATGTGTTGGTTGCATTCTAAGCTATGATTGTTAGCTCTCATAATCTAACATATAGACGATTTCTAGATATAAAATGGAGCTGCTACTTCTTTAACACATATTTTTGAATTCTTTCATAAAAGGGTGACTTGTTTTTTGGTGAAATCTACCCTTTATAGACTACCTAGAGACATTATTGGGCTAATGTGGGTTTTGAAATCACAATAAATGAACAATGTCTATCATAACTACAAACATTCATGTTAACAATATTTTGAAGCAGGGTTTCACTAGTCATTATTATTTCATTACTAAGTAAGAACAACACTGATATGAAAAACCATATACGAAAATTGCTTTTGGCAGGAGATTTTTTTTGTCAGTTACAGTATATTGAGTCAAAGTCTGTTGCAAGGCAGTGCTCTATGAATAGACCAATTCTTCTCAACCTCTTTTACTGTGATGATAATAACAAATTTTACAATAAACAGGATACCTTGGATTTTCTATTAGTGTATTTTAGTCAAAACAAAAACAAAAAAATGGTTAGAATAGATAATACATTAGATGAAAAAAATGAAAATTTATTAGAACAAGTTTTAGAACAAATGATTATTTTTTTTACTTTACTCTGATTTTCAATGCTTGTTTTGATATGTTGAATTTCTGCTACCCTTGCAAATAAGCACATCACTATTTCTTATGTGGTGTGTGTATGGAGTAGATATGTATGTACAGGGCTGGATCTACATTTTTGGAGCCCCTGGGCGGTGAAGTGGATGAGCCCCTGCATGTGCAGGGTGTGATGTCATTTACAGTCTTCTCCTCAACTCTCCCTCCACAAAAAAACACACCCTCATTAAGTGATGTAACAAACACATATGGATTCCTATACTCATAAACAGAGCATACAAAAATTGTGATTTTCCCAAACACAGAGATACACACACACGGATATACACAAAGTTACACTCATACACACACAGAGGTACACACACACAGAGGTACACACACAAACATAGATATAAACAGAGGTACACACAAAGGTACACACACACACAGAGAGGTACAGACACACAGGTACACACACACACGCACAGATTTACATCTCTGGAGCCTGTAGGCAGAAAATACCAAGCTGCCATTATAATGTTGGCGTGCTGGGACTGTCACGATCTGCTTCTTCAAGGGGGCTTGATATGAACCTAGTTCAAACCTACCCCAGCAGAATCATGTAGTTCCTGTTCTCTGTGGCACAAAAGATGGCTTCTGAAGAGGGCAAGGCCCGAAAGCTACAGGTAGAGAATACTGGATCCAGGTTACTTAGTGGCCCATGGCAACACCACTCCCCAAGTCAGGATACAACACACATAAATAGTCTCACACTTCCTCCTCCTCTGCTGGGGTGCCAGGAGATCTGTTACATTAGCTGGCAGTGGTGGGATGGCGTCCTAGTGCGAGGAAAAGCAGCCCCGAGACACTGGTAACGTTTGGAGTTACAAATTGAGGGCAACGCTAGTATCCGTACAGCGCCCCTGGCTACAGCAGGATGGAACCGGCTAGTTTTCGGACAGCATTCCATGATGAGGAGGAGGAGGCGGCCGCGGACTACAGGGATGCAGACAGAAAGGAACTCTGGTATGATGCGTTGGAAGATGCCCAATGACGGCGAGGTGAGAGTCGCCCCAGTGATGAGCAGCGGCTACAGAAGCGTGTGGCGATGTGGATGTATCTATTGGAAGAGCAGCCCCTGGATGAGTGGGTGACAAGACTAGAGACCCTGGTATGGCGAGAGATCTGGCTAGACAACGCATACCAGGCCCTCTGGTGGCATACCGTTCAACTTACCCCCTGGACGGATGAACACGAGTTACCGGAGGGGGATGATTATGATGGCCCGGGTTTATTATGGGATGCCTTGGAGGACGACATTGATCTTGGCAGCACGGAGGGGTCTAGGTTTTGGGACATCTACGACTACCGGATGGGCATGTATGTCTGGGTTGACGAAGGCGAGGTGAGCAAAGACATGACCCACCTGGTAACGAGAGAGTGGGAGCTGGAGCAGGACTACCAACACCTGCTCAGCTTCATGCACCCTAACCTAATCGACAAGCAGAACCAGACCACATTGACTGGTTCTGGGATGACCTCCAGATGGCAGGTAGAGATGGGACCGAGGAAGCAGAAGGTGCCGTCCTTCCTCCCCTGCGACAGTGTGTATCCCAGGGAGCAGAAGGTGCCGTCCTTCCTCCCCAGCGGCAGTGTGAACCCCAGGGGGCAGAAGGTGTCGTCCTTCCTCCCCAGCGGCAGTGTGAACCACAGGGAGCAGAAGGTGCCGTACTTCCTCCCCAGAGGCAGTGTGAACCACAGGGAGCAGAAGGTGCCGTACTTCCTTCCCAGCGACAGTGTGTATCCCAGGGAGCAGAAGGTGCCGTCCTTCCCCCCCAGCGGCAGTGTGAACCCCAGGGAGCAGAAGGTGCCGTCCTTCCTCCCCAACGACAATGTGTATCCCAAGGAGCAGAAGGTGCCGTCCTTCCTCCCCAGCGACAGTGTGTATCCCAGGTAGCAGAAGGTACCGTCCATCCCCCCCCCAGTGGCAGTGTGAACCCCAGGGAGCAGAAGGTGCCGTCCTTCCTCCCCAGCGGCAGTGTGTACCCCAGGGGGCCGAAGGTGTCGTCCTTCCCCCCCAGTGGCAGTGTGAACCCCAGGGAGCTGAAGTTGTCGCCCTCTCCCCCCAGCGACAGCTTACCCTAACAAGGGGAGACACCAATCTCCCAGGCGGCGCAGATGGGACCGTGGTCTCTGTGCCTGACCTACCGGGATGCTGAACAGCCTGTCCAGATCCCCAACTACCCTCACTGGGACAACCGGAGGAGGGGGTAAGTACAAATTCCCCTCCCCAGCTAACTCCTAATGTGGCCCCAGGGTTAACAGAGGAAATGTTTACCCCCATTGACCCCCACGTTTCCCTGGCTACTGAGCCGGAATATGTCCCAAGTACCCCAGCAGAAGAGCTGACAGCGGGGCAGAGTGCAGTCGGCCTCTGCCCTACCTTTGTCCCTTGTACAGAGCAGGATGTCCTGCAGGTTATACCAGCAGAAGAGCTGGCATCAGGGCAGAGTGCCGCTGGCCTCTGCCCCTCAAGTCCCCTCAGCGTGTTGCCCCATCACCACAGCGAATTATCCAGGTGCAGTAACTGTTTGTTGTGGGTGGGCTGCTCTTGCACTTTGTTGTTGTCGGGGGGCTGCTCTAGCACTGGTTTATTGTGGGTTGGTGGATCGTCTAACGGAGGCACTGACCGGCAGAAGGTCAGGTGCCTGGTTAGACTTCCCCCCAAAGGGGAGATGTGTGACGAAGTGCCCTTCGCCACCTTGTCCTGGAGAGGACTTATTGCCAGCCTCCTGCCCTGCGACTATGGCCCTGGGACATATTGCCCTTTAAAAACAGTATTCGGCCATACCAGAGTGTATGTCACTCATTCTGGCCCTTTAAATACAGGGGGGGTCATTCGGTACTTGCCCTGTGTGAGCGGTGATACCACAGATAGCTATGCCATGGAGCCCATTCATATAATGAAAGACTATGAGAAAGACTTTGGTTCCATGGCCATTGAACTGTATGTATGTGGTCTGAGCGCCATTCAGTAATAATGTGTGCTCAGACCTAAGCTATCTGCAGATATGTTCTGGGTTATAATATGTTGTGGTTACATCTGTAAAAATATTGTATTGTGTGGTATGCAGTCAAATATCTTTGGTCTCATACACTTGGTCAGGAGTTGCCCATCTGCCTCTTAATGGTATCTGCTAAAACACACAAGAGATAGCAGAACAAAAGGGTTTTAGCAGACAAGATGGCACCATGAACAATGGGGGTAAGGACTCTTGAATAATGAGATGGCCTGGGGTTTCCCCATACTCCCAGCAGGGGAGTAAGTGAGCCTAGGGATGTTACTCTCTCCACCGCCAGAGGTAGAATGAGCAGTTAGCCACGCCTAGTGGGTGGCTCCTAGGGGAGGGGACTCCTGGCTCCCACGCCTTAACCCTGTCTGATTGGCCAGAGGTAATTAGGGGTTGACCAAAGGTAGTCACTGCCCCTACTGTGTATGTGAAGTGTTTAAAAATGTGTGTTGTTTCAATAAAGGGAGTTCTACTTGACCCTGCAAAACATAGCCTCGTCTCGTTCTTGGAGGGAATTGCTATATCACACTGAGGATTGCTATGCGCTGCATACTCCCTTGAGCTTTAACTACTGAACTCTTGTTCCTGATGTACTGTCTTGGGTGGAGAGGTCTTCCCCACACGGTCCTGCATGCTGGAGATTCATACAGGGTGGAAGGAAGACGTCGCGGCTCCAGTTAAGCTACGGCGGTTGTGGAGTCTGTGGTGGTTGTGGTGTCCGGTGCGGTGCTTGTAGTCCCCGGCGCAAGCTAGGAAGCGTCCATCAACGGAGGTACCCAGTCGGGGTGCCAGCAGATCCGTTACAGGGACCTCCTGCATATATATACACATGTGTATGTATATACACACACACATATTAGAGATATTGTAGAAACAATGACACACACAAAAATCCCCCAAATTTTGCGGAAAAAAAACAACATTGACTTCAACACCTTGTTGCTCCAATGGTTGTGCCATTATATTAGGTCTTTATATGTTCAGACATTTATCTTTTATATATTTATTTTCCTTACCAAGGGGCCTTTTTAACATTGGCAAAAATATACATCTGATGGTTATTTCTGCAGTTAAGAGGATAATCTTGGAGCATACATGGGCTCTTTATATATATATATATATATATATATATATATATACAGTATATATATGCACCAAAACTAAACTGCAATATCAAATATGTTTATTCCCAAATTTCTATATTATAACAATTAACAATTAATCCCCATATTACAAAAATCAGAGGATATCTAAAAAAGGTTAAACTTGATGGACTAAAAGTATTTTTTCAATTTCAAATATTAATTAAAATAGCTATGTCTGCTTCCAGGTAACATTGCAGAGACTTACAGTGGATGCAATCGAGGTGCCTGTAAGCATTTTGTGGTACGACAACCTGGCTCCTGGCATTTGTTGAGCCCTGTAAATTTTAACTTTTATTTAAAGTACAGCATTCAGTTTTTTTCTGGTTGCTTGAGTTCTGGTTATCTGAGAGTTTACTATATATATATATATATATATATATATATATATATATATATATATATATCCCTAGGTCAGATGTAGATACATAGTTAATTATTTTATATATCCTCTCTATAATCCAACTGTATGTATGCTATAAATCATCACTGCTATATTAGGAACATTACGGTATATGCAATCTTATTTTGCACATTATTTTGAGTTTCAATTGTTAATGGCTAAATAAAATGTATTAATTTAAAAATAACACTTTATTCTTTACTACATATAGCATTCCATTATATTTTAGCTGGCTTAGCAAAAAGGCACTCTTTCCTCCCGCCTACTGTATGGACTGCTCACTGCAGGGTTCGTTAACCTGTTTAGTGCTTGGGAATGCCATATGTTTCTTCCAGCGAGGTTTCTTCCACCTTCGGCGCTCATTGCGACCGTTTCTCCCGTTTACTGTACGGACCGCTCATTGCTGGTTTCGTTAACCTGCAATTTTTGTGCCTGGGAATGCCATGTGTCTCTTCCCACCATCTCCCCACTGTCCCTTCCCTGTGTGTTTCTACTCTGTGTGTCTGCTGAATGTTTGCGTGGCACGCACTGACTGACGTTTGTTTTATTTTCAAAGTCCAGGGTGCCTGGTGTTGTTTGTGTAAGTGTTACTGTCTTTGACGTCGTGTATTTTCTAAGTCCAGCATGCCTGGCTTTGCTCACCCTCGTTTTTCATCCGTCATTTTTTTCTTGCTTAACCGATTTTGGATTGACGAAAAACCCCAAATATAGGTCAAATTCGCTTGGGTCAGAAATTCCCAGGCTACCTAGCTCTCCCCCTGTGCTGTGTGTGAGTGTGTTTTTATTCATATTTTATTATTTTTCTTGTTTTTCATGTTTTTCGATTACCGCGGTTCGGATGTGAATTCATACTTTTCCGAGGTTGGAATCCCTCCCACCGCCCCGAGATTGTAATATTTTTTCTAAGTCCAGCGTCCTTCTACTGCTTGCAGCCTAAGTCCTGCGTGCTTCAATGCCTCAACTGCTCGCCTTGAGAGGCTCGGCAAGCGTGACGACAAATTGCAGTTTGACAACTATTCTATGTGATATATATTATATATAGTAAATAAAAAGTACATCCATGTTCACACTTGAATGTCTAAAGTAAGTTAAAAAACCTGCTTCCAGCTCAGAGCTCCAAGAAAAACAGTTATTACACTGCATTCTGGGAAGTTGAGCTGGGACACACAAATATGCCCACAAATGCCCATATATATATATTGTAATTTCTGAAGTGTAGCCACCCCAACTCCCTTCTCTCTCTCTCCCTCCTTCTGTCACCTCTCCTCCATCTCTCTCCCTCTTTTTCTCTTCCCCTCTAATCTTCTTTCCCCTCTCTCACCTTTTCCTTCACTCTCCCATCTCGCTCTCACCCACTTCTTCTCTCCCACCCCTCTCTCCCCTTTCCTTCTCTTTCCACCCTCACCCTCTTTTTCTCTCCCCCTCTCTTCCCCCTTCTCCTTCTTTCCCCTCTCTACTTCTCTCTCACCATCTCCTTCTCTTTCCCCCCTCTCTCCCCCTACCTTCTCCCCTTATTCTCTCTCACTCTTCTTCTCTCTCCCTCTTTCTCACCCTCTCCTTCTCTCTCTCCTCTTTCCCCTTTTTCTCCTCTCTCCACCTTTCTTTCCCTCCTCTCTCTCACCTTCTCCTTCTCTTTCCCCCTTTCTTCTTCTCTCTCAAACCTGTCTTTTTCCCTCTCTCCTTCTCTATCTCCCCTCTCCCCTTCTCTCTCCTTCTCTTCTCTCTCCCCTATACCCTTCTCTCTAACCTTCTCAGTTTCTTTCCCCCTTTCTCCTCCTCTCTCATACTCTTCTTCTCTCTTGACCCTTTCTTTTCCCCTCTCCCCCTCTCCTTCTCCCCCTTTCATTCTCTCTTTCCCTCTCATTCTCCCCCTTTCATTCTCTCTCCTCTTCTCCCCCCTTTCCTTCTCTCCCACACCTCTCCTCTCCCACCCTTCTCCTTCTCTCCCACTTCTCTCCTTGCCCACCCTTCTCCTTCTCTCCTTCTCTCTCTCCCCTTCTCTTCCCCCTTCTCATTCTCTCTCACTTCTGATTCTCTTTCCCCCTTTCTCCTTCTCTCACAAACCTCTCTTTTCCCTCTCTGCTTCTCTCTCTCCTTCTCTCCCCCTTTCCTTCTTTCTCTCCCCTCTCTCCTTCTCTCCCATCCCTCTCCTTCTCTTCCACTCCCTCTCTCCCAACCCCTTATCTCCCCTTTCCTTCTCTCTCTCTCCCTATCCTTCTCCATCCTTTCCTTATCTCTCTTCCCCTCTCTCCTTCTCTCCCATCCCTCTCCTTCTCTCCCACTCCCTCTCTCCCAACCCCTTCTCTCCCCTTTCATTCTCTCTCTCTCCTTATCCTTCTCGCTCCTTTCCCTCTCTCTCCCCCTCTCCTCCCCCTTTTCCTTTTCTCTCTCCTTCTCTCTCACCCCGTCTCCTTCTCTCCAACCCCCTCTCCTTCTCTCCAACCCCCTCTCCTTCTCTATCTACTTCTCTTTCCTCCCTCTCTCCTTCTCTCTCTCCCCCTTACCCCTCCTCTCCCTCCTTCTCTCTCACCTCCTCCTTCTCTTCCCCCTCTCCTCTCTCACCATCCCCTCTCCTTCTCTTTCACCAACCCTTCTCCTTCTCTCTCACCAACCCTTCTCCTTCTCACTGACCTTACCGTCTCCTTCTCACTCACCTTCCCCTTTCCTTATCTCTCCCCCTCCCCCTCTCCTCTCTCACCCCTCTCCTTCTCTCTCAGCCCCTCTCCTCTCTCATCCCCCTCTCCTTTTCTCTCACCCCCTCACTCCTCTCTCTCACCCCCTCACTCCTTCTCTCTCACTCCCTCTCCTCACCTCCCCTCCATCTATCACTTACCTGCTCCACTCCCCCACTCCTGCAGCTGAGCCTCTCTCGGAGCCTGGCTTCTCCCCCAATGGTCCTTATTGCACTGTGGAAGACAAGCAGCAGGGAGGATGCCTGCAGGATGAGGGGGAGGTTGGAAGGACCCAAGAGTGGAGGGTTATGTCCTGGGGTGGTGCAGGGTTTTGGTGGGCCCATACACTATAGCAATTTTAAATAAATGTAATTTATAAAGCAATGTAGCCTGCACTGGGGTCCCCAGGAGATGTGGGGCCTCGGTGCACTGCATCGGATGCACCGGCAGTAGCTCTGCCCGTAAGCAAGAGTACATGTATGCCGTATTCAGAAAATAATGTGCAGTACAAAATATACAATTTAGTAAAAATAAATATTTAATTGTGATAATTTTACAGGACCTGATATCACCTGATATCCTTTCACCAGCGATATTTGCACTTTCCTGTCTGATGACCATTTTAGTCCTCACTGTCTAATGACAGCCTCTCTCCTGGGTTGCTCCATGTTGCTGCGTGCAGGAAGGACTTCCATAGCCCTGCTACCATTGCTAGAGCAGCACCTCTCTGTGTCAATCCCTTTCTCCTTCCCTCCTTCTTCCTTCTGGGAATGGGGAGGTGGAGCTAAGCTCCATGTTGTGTAACATGATCTGCCTGCATGCTTCAGCAAGAGATGTCAGGAAATATACATTGGAAATGTAATAATGGGGCGCCCCTCATATAGATGTGCCCTTAGTCTAATGCCTATGATGCCTAATTGATGACCGGGTCATGTGTATGTATTAGTAAAAACATTTTTTTATTTTTGTTTCATTTAATAACAATGCTAGGAGGGTCATATTTTGGCTTGAAATCCATATAACAATATACTTTTACTTTTTGTTCTAGCAACATTTATTTATACATTGTGCAATACAAACCATATTTAACAGCAGTTCTCAGTGAACATTGTATTTGTAATCCATTTGCATAGTTTAGTGTAATATATAATACTAGTCACTTGCCCGTCAAAAAAGACGGCAATAAAATGTGAAGGCTGGCAATGCTGATTGCAGCACAATGCAAGACTCTCCCCCTCTAACTTGCGGGTCTCACGATGAGTGACTTCGGCGCTCATTGCGAGCCTCTTCCACTGTCTACTTTACAGGCCTTGGGCTTCGCCGCTCATTGCAAGCCTTGGCCAAACCACCACTTTCATGCATCACAATGAGTACCTTCGGTGCTTATCGCCCTGCGATGAGCGCCTTGGGAGCCTCTCCCCACTCCCACTCTGACCCCTGTGTCTGTTTCCCCCTCTCCCTTCCATGTGTGTTTCCCCCTCTCTCCCTCCCGCTGTCTCTTTGTCCCCTGTCCCTGCCCTTTGTTTTTTTCCCTTATTTCCCTCCCTTGTGTCTCTTCCCTCCACCCCTTCACCCCTGTATCTCTTTGCACGCATTCCCTCCCCTGTGTCTTTCTCCTCCCTCTCCCTCTTCAAGTCTTGTGCGCCTCGCGATGAGTGCCAATTGCGCCTTTTTCAAAGTCTTGAGGGCCTTGCGATGAGCCTCATTGTGAGTCTTTTTTTTTTAATATTACGTCTTTACGTCCAACATTTTTTTCCTCGCTTAGCCAATTTCAGACCTCCCAAAAACACCAGTCAAATTTGCTTGCAACCTCACTTACAGGCACCCTGCCTCTCCCCCTGTGCTGTGTGTGAGGTTGTAAGTTTATTTTTTAATCAACTGGCATCTTTTGGTGGTCTGCCGACTGCTTCCGAGTTACCGGCTTAAAAAAAATGTTGTCCGTTAAAGCCGTAATTTTTTCACAATCTTGCGTGCTTCGCGTGAGCGCAAAGGCTGATAGCAGGCATCGTCATGAGGTGCTCATGTCGAGCCTTTTTAAAAGTCTTGTGGGCCTCGTGATGAGCGCCTTTGCCGCCCATCGTGAGGCCAGCAATGAGCACCTTCGGCGCTCATTGCAGCCCCCTTCAAACCCGTAACTTTTGGGCCTTGCGATAAGCTCCTTCCGCGCTCATCGCCAGGCCTGCAATGAGCGCCTTTGGTTCTCATTGCGCATTCGCAAGCCCGTAACTTTTAACATAGCATTAGTGACAAACTCTCAATTACGACAACTATTATCTGTGATACTGGTGGTGCTTTGTAAAATAATTCAAACAATAAGAATTAATTAATGTTATATGGTAAATTAATGATGGTAAATAATTAGTTAATGGTATTTGCCTAGGACTATAACATGAATGCTAAGTTGTAATATATTTACCATGTATTATATATTGGAGTGAAAAGCATAAGATCTACCTACATGTCATCAGTTCTAAATATATTATTGAAATAAAAATATCAGCTTAACTTTTCTTTTATGCAGCTTATTAAAGTCTCAGCTTTTATTATGTATGCTATATACCTATATATACATATAGATGAATAATCAGAATATTGCAGCATATAGTGATACTTTTTTATTGGTGAAAAATATTCATAATTATTTATTGCGTTGAAAATATACTCCGTCCCAGCTAAGCCTTTGATCTTTCAAGCCCGTAAATGTTACAATCGCAAATTGCTATTACATTGCTAGAAGTCAGCAATTTTTTTCACACCCGTAAATAGCAAATGTAGCCAAAGATCTTACAGGTACTAGAGAGGACACGCAAGGGGGTTTAACCCCTGTCCGTAGCACTGTAAAAACAAATATAAACACACTATTGTATTTTAAAGCAATTTTAAGCAATGAAAGGTATTAAAATTAATAGCAGAACATTCTCAAGCTCGCAAATCTGCAATAAAAAAAATGTTATGTTTAATTTCCGTGTTATATCGATCCTGGCAATCAATGTGTTAATACACATAAAAGAACTCGCATGGACTAGAATATTATATTTATTGATTTTTTCATATTGCATTATTTCTGGAATGCAGGTCCGATTGCAACTCGGACTTAAAACCATACGTGGGGGAAATTTAACCTTCATGTTTAAAGTGAAGTAATGATGACGGTCTCTTTTACTATTGGCTCCGTCTAAACCCGTAACTACGTGTTTGAATAATTTATCATGGTCACGCCCGGAAATGCTACGTCCCGAAGCAAGGTTTACGGATTTTGATTCTGGCCATGCATCCTTTTCTAATTTAATCGCTCTGTAACTCCTGTAAATTTCAAGCCCGTAGACTTACAGAATGTTCAACGCCCACTGTGGGCTTGGAAGTTAATAGGTCCCATAGTCTTTGACATGTTCATGTTAGGTAGGTTATGAGAGCACATTAGAGCTAGCTGGAAATGAGCAATACCACCGGTGTATGGGTCTGTAAAAAGTATGTGTGATTTTGTGTGTGTGGCAATGTAACAATTTAATACAACATTTGCTGGTTTGTCTATCACGCCTGCAGGGTAGTTTGTGTGCAGGCGCAACATAGTAAGTAGACTTGAGGCAACGCAGGAGAAGCGTGCAGGCACAGAGGTGTCATTTTTTCCTTAACTGCTGCCATAACCGCCAGGAAGCGTCACAGTAGAGAAAGGACAGAGGGGGAGAGTGAGGACAGAGAGAGAGAAAGAGACAGGATAGAGAGAGGGAGAGTTAAGATAGTGTGAGAGACAGGACAAAGAGAGATAAACAAAACAGAGGGAGAGCCTTTACAACAATGTAAACAATTAGTAGCAAAGCACACTCAGACAATCAAAACTCATAGTCACACATTGGAATATATTCTGATTATGTAAATTTACTCTGACCTCTGACAATGTCATTATATGGACACTGCACACATGTAGAGGCAGAACAGCAGATATCAAAAAGTTAGCTTCCTCTATAGCACACTCCAACAAAGCATATAATACATAATAATGGCTGTATAATTGTTTTACATTCTAAAAACATTTTGCAAAATATCAATTAGTTCATGAAAAAAAAAATATTCTTTAAATCTAGAGCACTGGTACAGTAATGTCTTGAAGAAATGCTCTTGCATACCTGTGTTTAACATGAGCTATATCTGACCTTGCTGTTGAATTATGCATTATCATGTCTACCATGACACAAACAGTGGGGTAAAATCCTAATAAATGCAAAAATTGGATTCTCTTTTTTGGCAGACCAGAGGAGGTAGAAATAAGAAATGGTGGATAGCTACACTGAAAGCATAAATGTTAAATGTAGCTGTACTGAAAAATTGGTTAGTTGAGTCTCTAAGGTATTTTCCTAATTGTTATAGTCAATTTGTCTTTTTTTGTAAATATAAGCTTAACATGTGCAATGCGTGCTGATGCTATAAGAAAATAAACAGCTGGTGAATGAAGTTTATGAAAATACATTTAAATGACAAGACACTATACATAGGTAAGTCAATAGAAATGGATCAAACATTATGTAGCAAACTCGGGCGTCTGTGCTTGCAATCGACAATAAGTAGTTATAAATTATTTGAAAAATGCAGATATTCAAATACTTCAGATACACTATTTTGGAAGTGTTTGAATAATACATACTGGTACTTTCACAGTGGGAAAAATGACAGTTTGTACAAAATCAAAAATTATTATAATGTATCATTTTATCTCGGCAATGCAAAAACCTCAGCTGGAAATATTTTTTGGTTATATTTGCAATCAAAAATAACACACAGAGACAGGGCCAGATTAAGACATTGTAGGCCCCTGGGATACGTGTACTGTGAGGGCCCCCGCTGTCACAAGCAACAGGCGCTAACTACATGTACTCGGAGCAACTCCCGCTGTGGATTATTGCTCCGACTGCTTGGGATGCAGCTACAGGCGACCATCACCACAGTGATACTCGACTGGAAGGGATGTGTCCTCCTCAGTGCAAGGTCTGGCTGCTTATAGTTTTGCAGATTTCCACAAAATGTTTTAAGGATCATCAAGAAATAAAATGTTTTAAGGATCATCAAGAAATTTTAAAAGCATAAATTTCCTTCTTTTTTATGGCTTTTTCTGCTTTTTCTTTCTCTTCTCAAGGCCCCCAGCTGACCAAGGCTTAGCTGCAGTCCCTAAAGCCCATACCTTAATCCAGCCCTACACATAACAGATCAAAAACAAGCAGGAAGATTGGGCCAAGCAAATTTATCTCTTGACTAGATAACTAAATACATATACTTATTTTAAAAGTAATAAATCATCTTGATTTCAACTCTACTTTATAAAAGATATTAAAACATCTCAGTTTTTTTTATTGGATATCTAAATAGTTGTATTAAATAGGCATTGTATGAAACATAAACAAAAATTTAGATGTTTGTGGTTAGTGAAAATGCATACAGGTAGGACAATATTATTGTACTGGATATAGAATAAGGATCTCTTCTATTTAATTTACTACTAAAGCCCTGTTATAGGGAGGATTAATAAAGTGATCACTGAATAATGAAAATAAAATACATCGACAAAAGTTTGTAAAGTGTGAAATAATGTGTTGGGACACAAAAATCAAATGGCAGACTATTATAAATAATAAACCTAATGTAATTATCTCAGGCGGTGTAAAGACGTCACATGCACGCCAAGACATGGAGCGGAGGCCGGAGCACAAGCAGGTAAGTGAGGGGAGAGGGGGGGAGGTATTTAGGGGGGTTTAGGTGGAGGAGGGATGTTGAGGAGGGGGGTTGGGGTTGAGGGGGGTTGAGGAGGGGGGTTTGGGTTGAGGGGGATTGAGGGGGGAGGTTGAGGGGGGGTTGAGGAGGTGGGCTTGGGTTGAGGGGGGTTGAGGTTGAGGAGGGAGGTTGAGGATGGGGTATTGAGGATGAGGATGGGGGGGTTGAGGAGGGGGTTGAGGATGGGGGGTTGAGGAGGAAGGTTGAGGAGGGGGTTGAGGAGGGAGGTTGAGGAGGGGGTTGAGGATGAGGAGGGGGGTTAAGGATGAGGAGGGAGGTTGAGGATGAGGAGTTGAGGAGAGAGGATGAGGATGGGGGGTTGAGGATGGAGCTTGAGGAGGGGTGTTGGGGTTGAGGGGGGGTGAGGTTTAGCATATACCGGGTGCCGGCACCCGGTATATGCTAATGACCCGGCAAGCATGTGATGTCACATGCTCGCCGGGTCAAGGAGCGGAGGGGGTTGAGGAAGGGGGGGTTGAGGAGGGGGTTGAGGATGGGGGTGTTGAGGAGGGAGGTTGAGGAAGGGGTTGAGGAGGGAGGTTGAGGATGAGGAAGAGGGGTTGAGGAGGGGGGTTGAGGATGGGGGGTTGAGGATGGGGGGTTGAGGAGAGAGGATGAGGATGGGGGGTTGAGGAGGAGGATTGAGGATGGGGGGGTTGAGGAGGGGGGTAGAGTAAGGGGTTGAGGAGGGAGGTTGAGGATGAGGGGTTGTGGAGGGGGGTTGAGGTTGAGGAAGGGGGTTTAGGATGGGGTTTAAGGAGAGAGGATGAGGATGGGGGGTTGAGGAGGGGGATTGAGTATGGAGGGTTGAGGATGGGGGGTTAAGGAGAGAGGATGAAGATGGGGGATTGAGGATGGGGGGGTTGAGAATGAGGAGGCAGGTTGAGGAGGGGGTTGAGGATCAGGAGGGGGTTGAGGATGAGGAGGGAGGTTGAGGATGAGGAGAGAGGATGAGGAGGGTGGTTGAGGAGGGAGGTTGAGGAGGGAGAATGAGGAGGGAGGATGAGGAGGGAGGTTGAGGATGAGGAGGGAGGTTGAGGAGTGTGATAAGGGAGGGGGGAAGAGACACAGGGAAGGGAGTGGTTGGAAGAGACACAGGGAAGGGAGAGGGGAGAAGAGACACAGGGAAGGGAGAGGGGAGAAAAGACACGGAGAGAGAGGGGGACACAGAGGGCACAAGAGGGACACAGGGGGCAGCACATTTCCCACCCCCTGCTTATACTCGAGTCACTTATTTTACCCACTATTTTGTGGTAAAATGGGTGCCTCGGCTTATACTTGGGCCGGCTTATACTCGAGTATATACGGTACTTATCACCATATATCAAGTGGGAATAAAAGTAAAAGGAGTAAATCAATTCCAATGTGGCTTAACAATGATTTCAAGATCAAGATACAGAGCAAAAAACAGGCATTTAAATTATACAAACAAGAGGTGACAAAGACTGCTTTTAGGAAGTACAAAGAAATAAACAAGGCTTGCAAAACTAGGCTATTAGACTGGCTAAAATAGAAAATGAAAAATTAATTGCAAAAAAGAGTAAGACTTACGCTAAAATATGCTTTAAGTATATTAATGGGAAGATGGCGAGGAAGGAAACTATAGGAACATTACAATGTGACACAGGCCATCTGAAAATTAGTGACCAGGAAAAGGCAGATGAGCTAAATAGGTTATTTTCTTCGGTATACACAAGGGAGGTACCAGTGGTTGGGACACTGCAACATAATGGGCTACACTACCTTTGCCAAATAATTGGTTAACGCAGGAAGTAATCCAAAAGAGGTTGGAAAAAATAAATGTTAATAAAGCCCTGGGTCCTGATGGAATAGCCAAACCATTATATTTCATTTTTCAAGATTCACTCAGCACAGGGTCTCTACCATATGACTGGAGAAAAGCAGATGTGATACCTACATTTAAAAAGGGAGCAAGAGCAAATCCAGTGAATTATAGACCAGTGAGCCACACTTCTGTAGTGGGGAAGCTTTAAGAATGGTTAATAATGGATAATATATAAGAACTAGCGAATTGCCCGTCAAAAAATGACGGCAATGAAATTGTAAGGTAGCTAAATTAGTAAATGAATATAGTGTACCTATTTTGAAGCATTGTGATGAAGAGCTGGCAATCTGTGTTGATGTTGCTGCAGCATTAGTGGTGTGGAGCTGCTGTATAAGCATGCTGAATGTGTGCAGTGTAACACTGTGCGTGCGCGAGACCAAACCGTTAGCGTAGTCGTGTACTTCCGCATTGGTGTAAAATGGCGAGTAATGTGTGGTATAGGTCTGTATCGGAATATCCGTAGGTGTTTTGTGGTGTTTTGCGAGTTTAGAGTGCTGTAGCCTCGTTTTCGTTTTGTTCGGCGGCCATTTTTTCTCTCGCTTAGCTTTTTTTTTAGTCTCTAAACTGTTTTATTTCGAGTAAAATTGAGGTGTAAGTTGCATTTTTGAGGTCCTGGGTGCTCCCTCTTGGTGTAGGTAAGTTTTTTATGTATGTGCTGTGTGTATGTATTGTGTTTTAAATGTTTGTATGTCGGCGTGTTGCGTCCGATGTTTGCGAGGTCGTAATGTGTGGTAACGTGTTTCGTACGTTGTTTGCGTTCCTCGTAAAATTTTGCGAGTGTCGTAATTTGTGTGTCGTGTTTTTTGAGTAGCGACGTGAATTTTGCGAGGGTTTGAGGCCCTTGCCCAGTGACCTCGCCAGCAACTGAGTCCCTCGCTTCGCGAGGGGCCTCAGTTGCTGGCATGGAGCGCCTTCGGCGCTCCATGCCAGCAACTGAGGCCCTTGCCCAGTGACCTCGCCAGCAACTGAGGCCTTCGCTTCGCGAGGGGCCTCAGTTGCTGGCATGGAGCGCCTTCGGCGCTCCATGCCAGCAACTGAGGCCCTTGCCCAGTGACCTCGCCAGCAACTGAGGCCCCTCGCTTCGCGAGGGGCCTCAGTTGCTGACATGGAGCGCCTTCGGCGCTCCATGCCAGCAACTGAGGCCCGTGCCCAGTGACCTCGCCAGCAACTGAGGCCCTCGCTTCGCTGGCATGTTGCTGGCTCAGTTGCTGGCATGGTAACGTGTTTCGTACGTTGTTTGCGTTCCTCGTAAAATTTTGCGAGTGTCGTAATTTGTGTGTCGTGTTTTTTGAGTAGCGACGTGAATTTTGCGAGGGTTTGAGGCCCTTGCCCAGTGACCTCGCCAGCAACTGAGTCCCTCGCTTCGCGAGGGGCCTCAGTTGCTGGCATGGAGCGCCTTCGGCGCTCCATGCCAGCAACTGAGGCCCTTGCCCAGTGACCTCGCCAGCAACTGAGGCCCTCGCTTCGCGAGGGACCTCAGTTGCTGGCATGGAGCGCCTTCGGCGCTCCATGCCAGCAACTGAGGCCCTTGCCCAGTGACCTCGCCAGCAACTGAGGCCCTCGCTTCGCGAGGGGCCTCAGTTGCTGACATGGAGCGCCTTCGGCGCTCCATGCCAGCAACTGAGGCCCGTGCCCAGTGACCTCGCCAGCAACTGAGGCCCTCGCTTCGCGAGGGGCCTCAGTTGCTGGCATGGAGCGCCTTCGGCGCTCCATGCCAGCAACTGAGGCCCTTGCCCAGTGACCTCGCTTCGCGAGGCCCGCGGCTCGCTACGCGAGGGCCGCGGCTCGCTTCGCGAGCCACGGCCCTTGCTTCGCGAGGGCCGCGGGCTCGCTACGCGAGCCCGCAAGCGTGAGCAACGACTCGTACGCTCACAACTATATATGTGATATGTCTATTTGAACAGGATTATAAGTAGGAGTCAACACGGATTTATGAGGGATAGGGCATGTCAAACAAATCTAATTAGTTTCTATGAGGAACTTAGTAGGAACCTGGATCAGGGCAACTCAGTGGATGTAGTCTTTTTGGATTTTGCAAAGGCTTTTGATACAGTGACACATGGGAGACTATTGTGCAAACTAAGAGATACAGGAATTGCAGTAAATATCTGCTCATGGATTGAGAGCTGGCTAAGAGACAGGAAACAAAGGGTTGTTGTAAATGGAACATACTCTGATTGGACTAATGTAGAAAGTGGGGTTCCTCAGGGTTCAGTATTAGGTCTTCTCCTTTTTAACATATTTATTAATGACTTAGAGGTAGGATTGGAGTGTGGTGTCTCCATTTTCGCTGATGACACAAAGTTGTGCAAGGTAATTAAATCCGATAATGATGTGCTTTCCCTCCAAAGGGATTTACATAAAACTGAGGAATGGGCATCTAAATGGCAGCTGAGATTTAATACGAAAGTTATGCATCTAGGAAGGAAAAATAGCCATGCAATTTATAATCTTAATGGAGCAAATCTATGGGTATCTGATATTGAAAGGGATTTGGGAGTACTTGTGGACAACCACCTAGGTAACAATGCTCAAAGCCAAGCAGCAGCTGCAAAGGCAAATACATTATTACCATGTATTAAGAAGGGTAGAGAAGCAAGGGAAGCAAATATAATTCTGCCACTATACAAATCCCTAGTATGCCCTCATTTGGAATATGGAGTCCAATTTTAGGGGAATAGAGGGGCTATGTTATGAAGTAAGACTAACCAAATTAAACTTATTTTCTCTAGAAAAAAGGCGTCTAAGAGGAGATAATTTTACCTTATATAAATACTTTCAGGGTCAGTATAAAGATTTGTCAAGGGAGCTTTCTGTGCAAGAGGTTTTAAACTGACAAGAGAACATCCCTTGAGGTCAGAAGTAAAACGATTCCACCTGAAAGAAAGACAAGGGTTGTTCACAGTAAGGGTGGTTAATCTGTGGAATTTTCTACCAGAGGAGGTGTTGACAGCAGATTTGATAAATAACTTTAAAAGGGGAATGGATTTATTTCTAATTAAAAAGGGAATTCAGAGTTATTCAGAGTTATTGATCCAGGGAGAAATCCAATGGCCAGTATCTGAAGTCAGGAAGGATTTTTTTTTTCTCTTTGAGACAATTGGCTAAGTTTCACTTGGGTTTTTTTTTTTTTTTTGCCTTTCTCTGTATTAATTAATTAATAATAATAAAAAAGTTAAATAATTGTTTAATAATTAGTTAAAAACTAATTAATTAATAACTTATCCGCATATAGCAATTCAGAGTAGATCTTAAAGATCTTAAAAGGTTGAACTTGATGGACTGAAAGTTTTTTTTCAACCTTAATTACTATGTAACTTTGTAACTATGTAACTAATATATCTGTGTTGCTGCTGATTGCCTGATAGGAATGAATCCAAATATTACAAATGCTTTCCATCTTATTTGACAGTTTCATCATCTCTGCTGACTCAACACAGAGAGTGACATTTGCAGCCTTTGAACAGCATAAAGATTACCTTTACAGGTATATCATTTAAATGTGTACTTATGTAAGAAAAAGAGATTAAGACTTTTTTTTAAATTGAAGAGAGTCATTGATTAATTAACGAATATTAACATTTTAAATAATTCATAATTAATAATCATTACACAAAAATAATAATTATACTGCAATAAAAGTAATAACAACTTTTAACCTGCACTTATATATCTACCTTACTGCTCATTCATGTACATTGCTTTGGGAACTATTAATTAATGATAATATTTTTTTTCTTTATAATAGCTAAAAAAAGTATGTACATTTTACAAAGCACTTACATATCTGGAGTGCTTATAATTGCCTGACAGAGATAGGACCTTCAAAGCACTTACATCTTGAAGGACTTTCTTACATTCTGACATTCTGACATTCTTTAACATTTTAAAATTAATTTATTTATGAAAATATTGATGATTATGCGTTTATGTTTTGCATCTATGCCAACATCATAGTTTCATTCACTCAAATTAATTGAATACAAACATTAAAATTGATTTTCATGTCTTTTCACAGATTACTCATCTTTGCACTTGACTGAAGACAGAGAGGGAATTCTCAAGGATTCATCCATTTCACATGTATATGATTTCATGATGCCCTTATTGTTTTGTATTGATGACAGTTAATGATTACTTAATTAACCTATATTTATTTAGGGCCTCATTCAATTGCAATTTGCAAAATTGAATAGGGCTCTGTATAAAGGCATAGCATGTTATTTTGACAAACATTTTTAGTGAATGAACATCTATCCAAAACTAAGGTTTTCAACAAAAAAAGATTTAAAAAAAATGCTATCCGCTTATATAGTCCCCTATTGCATTGCACAACTTGCAAATGAATGAGGCCCTTAGTATTTAATTATTCATTCATAATAACCAAAAAAATAAAAATTTAGCCATACATATATGCTTACCTAATTAACTTTTAAATAACGTAAATTAGACCTCATAAGTCAATTGATTTCATCATTAAGAAAATTACAATATTGCACATTATTTTAAGCCTGATATATACTTTACTCATAGTTGTTTCTGTTTGCGCTTCTTTAGGAAAACATAATTACCTCTTTAGGTTTACCATTGATGTCAGTTATTGATTAATTTATAAACGTATATTCATTTAATAATGAATTAATAATTTATTAATACAAAAAGTGTATGCAAATAAAAAACATAATCATGGTTTAATTTATTTCATGGAAAAATTCTAAATGCTTTTCAAATAATTGCATTCTTTCATTAATGCTATTTTGCTTTGGATTGAGAGCAGCTACACACATATTACAAAAAAAAACATTACAACTTACACCTGTATTTACAATTACAGATTACAATGGCGGACAACGGAGAAGACACGATTGAACGCAAAAGAAGAGCAGCATCGGAAAGGAAGCAAAGGTGTAGAGATGCAAAGTCCCTCGAAACTTTCCAACTCTTAAGAGAAGAAAAATGAGTAAGAAAGCACAAAGTGAGTGTGCTGGAGCTTCAAAGAAAAGAAAGAGTAAATAAAAACATGTCTGTGAAACATTGCCCAATGATCCAATATTGCATATTGACACCAATGTTCATACACATGACACCAATGTAGATATAGAAAGTTGTAGTGATATCTATGTTGAGGAAGCTCAGGATACTGCTTTTATTAGAGCGCTAACAGTAGACACTCATTATTGTGGATTACCCAATGTTGTTTTTCAGTTTTATGGGGCCTATCATTTTCTCAAGGAAAGACCAACTGACAGAGACTTCATTAGTTGCTGTCAGAAAGGAAAGGTAAGACTTCCATAACGACACACATTTTCAGATTACTTACAAAGTATCATGAGCGATCCAACATTTCCAAACTATACCAATTAAAAAAAAAAAAACATCAGGTCTTATAACAGTGCAACTTAATTTGCTTCAATGGGTGCTACATTAGCAAAAAATGTACCAGGACGTGTTCCTTACAATTTTAGAGTCCAAAGACAAATTTCACATTTACAACCGCAAGAAGGAGAGCAAAGGAAATTAGCATAGTTATATGTCTTGAATACAATGGAAGCTGTTGAACAAAGGATGATGCTTCCCAAAAATAAACAGTGTTTGTGCATAGTCTTTAAACAGCTGGATAATATTATGGGCAACAACCCATACAGTCAATCATACATACAATTAGCACAGGTTGCAAAAGAACAACAGCAACATGCTCAAGGACATTAATTGCCAATGCCAAGAGTAAATATGGTTTTAAAAAGAGATCGCAAGACTGATCAAAAATGGTACAATTTACCAACAGTAAATAAGGTTTCCATGGTCTTTAAAAATGAGGATAGTGAACCACCTTTTCAGCGGGATATTAGAATATATACAGGCAATGAAGACCAACCTTTTATAAACATACATATATTAATTTGTAATTTGGATCCAATGACATATGCCATTTTCTTTCCAAATGTAGAACCTGTATGGGAACCAAAATTACAACTGCAAAGTTATCCCAATAGTAAAGTTCGTGTTAGATGCAATATTTCTATGCTGGAATATAAAGTGGCACAAACTGCTATTTGGGGTTATTTTAATCCTATTTTATGTGGGGGCAAACTCACACTACAATGGATTATTGATTCCTATCTACAAGTCGAAGCAAATAATCTAAATTTTATAAAATTTCAACAAAACAAGCTTCGAGTAGAAGAATATTGTGGATTGATGGATTATGTCGCTGAATTGGCTACTGTAACGGCTACCCCGGTAGTGAGAGGGTACCAGCCGTTGGAGACGTCCTTTTCCCTTGCAAGCTGCTGTGTAAAAGTGAAGTTGGTATAATCCCATCCAAGAGTTCCAGAGGGCAAGTCAGGTTCAGCATAAAATATCCATATAGAAGCACTGCGCCGTCTCAGAAGCCCAGACCACCCATATTGGACGACACTTTCTTGGTAGTCAAAGAATACTGACTTTATTTTGTTATATGCAGAAATATATATACACCTCTTTCCACAGGTAATACACATGCCCATATTTGGCCACACAATAGAGACTATAGGTGTGGTCACACCTCCCTGGGACTAGCCGGCTACTTTTGATACAATCAGACATTGATTAGATAATGCTTCTCTTTGTTCCATCTTTCACAATGTGAACACTTTACACAATAGGGCTCTCCTGCCGCTAGGAGACCCTAATAGGATTATGTATTATGCTAGGTGTCTGCAATGGTCTGAGCCAACATCCTGCAGAGCACAAACCAACACATCGACAGCACAGCAATGTGACCATACCTCAACCACAATAATTAAATAACCATAACACAGGGCAAAACAGTGATGGGTTCCGTTACACACCTCCCCCGTGACCATAAGCCGGCATACACGGTCTGATCCCAACGGATCGGCCTGGGGATGTCCGGACAAAACGATTTGTTGGTCACTTCTACAGTTTGACAACCCATCAGCATTACTGCAATTCACATTTCCTCACATTTCAAGAACAAAACAAACGCACACTTCATACAGCATTCACAGCAATAAACATTTCAAGGAGAGGGAAAATACATTTTACAAACTGGTTTCAGACAATTAAATAATGAAGCAGAAAAGCATCAGCCTTCCAAATGAACTGAAGTCCTTTAGCAAAACCATCCCAAGTTGCAGAGTACATTCCTCCCCCAGCTCGTGGTCGGGCCCCTATTGTACAGGGCCCACTGTTCTCCCCCTGTACACCCACCCAAAAAAATCCAGGATCCCATCCCAACAGTCCAGGATCCCAGTGTCCAAAAGGTGGGCCACAATCTCTGTCCCATAGAAACCTCTTTCCATATAAAACGTTCCCGCTCATCCCCTCTATCGTCGGCTAATGCTCTGTACTTTTGGAGGGTGGGGTCCTGTCTAGTTTCCCTCACAAGCTCTTCGGGGGTGTCCCACGCTATGGGTCTCTCTGTGGCGGTAGTGCTAAGTGTCTGCTTGTGGCTTACCTGGGTCTCCCGACCTGTTGTAGGAACGTCCTCGGTACGGGTCTGTGAGCGGGTGGTCACGGGACAAGCAGCAGCAGTCGTGGGTAAAAAGGCTGAGGCTAGAGGGCCAATATCGTTGCCCAGCACGACCTCAGCAGGTAAATTGTCCATGATGCCTACTGTGGTCTTTCCCGAACCGACTCCCCAATCCAAGTGTACCCGGGCGGTGGGTAAGCGAAAAACAGCCCCCCCTGCGACACGAACAGCAACGGTACGATTAGATACATGTTCTGGTTTCACGAGATGTTTCTGCACCAAAGTGATGGTAGCGCCAGTGTCTCTTAAGCCTTGTGCTATCTGTCCATTCACACGCACCTCTTGGCGGTGATGCTGGCGGTTATCCGGGGCGGCAGCCTGTACGGGGTTGGCCTCATACAAGATTCCCAAACCCTCCTCAGGGCTCCCTTTGATTTTCAGGCAGTGAGCAGCAGAGGGACGTGATGGCGGGGTCTCTGTGTGGGGTGTTGTGCGCCTCCATTTGTTATTGGCTGATCTCAAAGAGCAATAACGGGCAATATGCCCTGTGTTGCTGCAGCGATGGCACGTCATTTTGTAAGAATCCCGGTGTTGGTGGTTAGACCCCTGAGGCCGTGGCGGTCCTGGGGGTACTGGGGCCTTAAATTCTGTGCGTGCAGAGGGCATTGAGGTGCGTGGCTCTGCTCTAGACGTTGGTCGTGTGGACCCTTGGCTCACCTTTCTGGACTCTGCGTATTCGTCCGCTAGCCGTGCTGCCTCGGTTAAGTTAGCAGGGCGACGATCTCTCACCCAATCCTGTATGTCTGCCGCCAGATCTTGGAAGAAATGTTCCATCAGGAATAGCTGTAGTACTTCCTCTCCTGTGTTGGCATTGCACCCTCGCACCCAATGTGATGCCACCCTTTGTATATTGCTGGCCCATTCCATGTGGGACTCTGCAGCCTTCTTTTTAGACTCCCTGAAGCGACGGCGATATGTTTCCGGGGTGACGGCATATCTGGTGAGCAGTGCAGCCTTTACCCGGCGATACTGCGCAATATCTTCCTCAGTAAGCGCCCTAAAAGCCTCATTTGCTTTTCCTGATAGCTTTCCAGCCAAAATAGTGACCCATTGGTCTGGTGGTATTTGGTGTAGTGAGCACTGCCTCTCGAAGTCAGCCAAATATCCATCAATTTCTTCCTCACTTTCCACAAACACTTTGAAGGCAGTGAAGGGTATTTTCTTTACTGTAGCAGCGGGTGGGGGAGTATGAACTGTATGTGCCAGGGGTTGTCTAGCTCTTGCCAGTTCAAGTTCGTGCCCCCTCCTATTTTGGATCTCCGTTCTCGCTTCCCGGAACAGCTGATCTATTAGCTCCACGGATGTTGCTGGGTACATGGATAATCTCCGCTGAACCAGGTTTGTAATTTCCTCCTCCTCGCTGACAGGGGAAGGTTGGTCCACGACCTCCATGGATCGATCCATCTCGTCCAGCTCCAGTAGGTCAGCTATCAGCTCTCTCCATGGTCGGTTGTTGGCACTCCTTCCTCTGGTTTCCAAGAGATCCTTTAGTGTGGATCTTTTCAGTTTAGCGTACTGGGATTCCATTCAGCACTTGCGTTGGGGATGAAAAGGACCATCCCACCTCTGCCAACCAATGTAACGGCTACCCCGGTAGTGAGAGGGTACCAGCCGTTGGAGACGTCCTTTTCCCTTGCAAGCTGCTGTGTAAAAGTGAAGTTGGTATAATCCCATCCAAGAGTTCCAGAGGGCAAGTCAGGTTCAGCATGAAATATCCATATAGAAGCACTGCGCCGTCTCAGAAGCCCAGACCACCCATATTGGACGACACTTTCTTGGTAGTCAAAGAATACTGACTTTATTTTGTTATATGCAGAAATATATATACACCTCTTTCCACAGGTAATACACATGCCCATATTTGGCCACACAATAGAGACTATAGGTGTGGTCACACCTCCCTGGGACTAGCCGGCTACTTTTGATACAATCAGACATTGATTAGATAATGCTTCTCTTTGTTCCATCTTTCACAATGTGAACACTTTACACAATAGGGCTCTCCTGCCGCTAGGAGACCCTAATAGGATTATGTATTATGCTAGGTGTCTGCAATGGTCTGAGCCAACATCCTGCAGAGCACAAACCAACACATCGACAGCACAGCAATGTGACCATACCTCAACCACAATAATTAAATAACCATAACACAGGGCAAAACAGTGATGGGTTCCGTTACAGCTACCAACAGAGAAATTACAACTGGAAGAGCAATCATTTTGCTATCCACTTTCTAAGGATCTCCTCGCAGTATTCGAGAAAGATATAATGATGCCATGGCTATTGTCACAAAATTTGGAAAAACAGATTTATTCATTACATTCACATGTAATCCACAATGGCCAGAGATCAAGGAAAATTTGAAACTTGAACAAAATACTTCTGACAGACCAGATTTAGTGGTAAGAGTATTCAAAATAAAACTTAATTCATTAATACATGATATAACTAAAGCCCAGTTATTTGGTTAATGTGTGGCTTTCGTATATACCATTACATTTAAAAAAAGAGGCATGCCACATGCACAAGTACTTTTAATCCCGCAGGAAAAATATCAATTAAATACTGCAGAGAGAGTGGAATTGCCACTTCCAGAAAAATATTCAAAACTTAACACACAGAATGATTCATGTGCCTTGTGGAGATATCAAACCAAATTCACCATGTATGGAAAATAAAAAATGTACAAGACAATTTTCAAAACAATTTCAAATGCAAACTTATGCTAATTGTGATGGATACCCTTTGTATAAAAGAAGAGAAGGACAAACAGCTATTATCCGTGGCCAAAAGGTTGATAATAGATATGTCGTTCCATACAATCCACATTTGCTGAAGTACACTGCACATATAAATGTGGAAGCTTGCACTTCGATTACATCCATTAAATATGTGTATAAATATATATACAAAGGATATGATGCAGCACCTGTTGTTGTGCAAGGTGCACAAAACGAAAAGGAAAATCCAATTTTACATGACGGACTTTCTAATTATTTAGATGCTCGCTATGTCAGTGATCCTGAAGCAATGTGGCGTCTTCTGAAATTTGAGATGCATGATTGGTCACATGCTGTGTATCGATTAGCTGTACATTTGCCACAAAGTCAGTTTGTTTGCTTTACTGCAGGCATTGCAAGAACTGCCTTAGCCCAAAGTGAACATTGAGAAACAATACTTACTGCATAGTTTCAATTAAACTGCCAGAACACTCAGGACAGACAATTTTTATACATTGAGATTCCATATCACTATGTATTTGTAAATGGTCAATGGCGTCAACGAAAAAGAGATACTCATAAAATGTTACCACAAATTTATACCGTCAGTCCAAGAGACATTAAACTTATCAGTTTAAGATTAATTCTTTTACATGTTCTCGGTGCACAAAGTTATGAACATTAATGCACAGTGAATGACATAGTTTATGATACTTTCCTATTAGCTGCAAGACATCAAAACTTCATAACAATTGATACAGAATGGGAGAGGTGTCTGGAAGAAGCAGCACTATGTCAAATGCCAAAGCAAATGAGAGAACAATTTGCATTCATTTGCATCTTTTGCAATGTTACTGATGCATTTACATTGTGGGAAACATTTAAATTAAATATGTCTGAAGACTTCTTGAAACATTACAATGAGCCCATTGTACTCTTAAAAACGTTAATGGAAATCCAAGAAATATATCTTGCTCATTAATTTGCATGAATCCAGGACCTATAGATGACATCCACATTGATGATTATGACACTCAGCTTCAACAAGAAAAAACACAAGAAAAATTGGCAACTTTAAGTACTTTACAATTGTATTTAATGCCATCACAAATGCTACAGATGATGAAATGGTCAAAGACTGTTATTTCTATCTATATGGCCCTGGTGGATAAGGAAAAACCTATCTGTACAACTGTTTGATGAGTTACATTGGAGCACAGGGTCAAATAGCAATGCCATTTGCAACAACTGGAATTGCCGCTCTTTTTTTAGAAGGTGTAAGAACTGTGCATAGTTGATTTAAACTGTCAGTTCCCATTTCAGAAATATGTGTCAGATATTCAACTGAATACTTTATAAGCCCAATTTTTTTTTTAAAGTTCATTTATTATAATAGATGAGGCAACAATGATGTCATGTCATGCCTTGCAATGTATTGATAGATTATTTAAAGAAGTGATGGATAATCATTTGCCTTTGGTGGAAAGGTGATTTTGTTAGGAGGAAATTTTAGGCAAACATTACCTGTGGTGCCACATGGAAATAAGACTGACATTATTGAAACAGGTATCAAGACAAGTAAACTGTGGAAAATATTTACACAACTAAAATTAGAATTAAATATGAGATCTGAAGGCCAAAACAAATTTAATGATTGGCTCATTCAAATTGGAGAAGGAAAACATCCACAAATACATGATTTACCCAATAATACCATTGACATTCCATCAAAAATGGTTTGCAAGGAATCACTCATATCGGCAATCTTTCTAAACACTCTGAATAACGTTTATTACTCTTACATTGCAAACAAAGTGATATTCATGTCCAAAAATATAGATGCCTTGAATCTAAATTACGAAATTTTAAAATTCATCAACGCACCCCAAAATAATTATTACAGTGCAGATTCAGTTCTGGCTGATGATAAAGACAGTGAAGCTAATTTTAGTATAGAACTTATTAATTCATTAACACCATCTGGAATGCCACCACATGTTTTGCAATCGAAAAAAGGGGGCAATTGTCATGCGATTGAGAAATATGAATCCAAAAAAAGGACTTTGTAATGGGACCAGATTAATTGTGCACGATTTAAACGATAATTTCATACATGCAGAAATTATGACTTGTACCCATAAAGGTTAACGAGTTTTTATACCAAGAATTGATTTGGCTCCAAGTGAGAGTGGTTTGCCTTTTGTCCTTCAAAGGAGACAATTTCCAGTTATCATGGCATTTGCCATGACCATCAATAAATCCCAAGGACATACTTTTATGTCTGTGGGTATTTTTTTACAGGAACCAGTTTTTGCACATGGACAAGTCTATGTTGCTTTTTCAAGGTGCACAAATCCAGATGATATTAAAGTTTCAATTGAAGACAACACAAATCAGGGTGATCTATTACATGATGGACATATTTTTACAAAAACATTGTGTACTATGAGATTTTGTAAACATAGAGAATAGTAGTTTCATTTCCAGGAGGAAATTTTATGTCACTTGACCTCTTCTTAGAGGACCACTATTTCACATACAAAACTCTATATACAATTTTAGAAAACTACAACAATTACCAAAAAAGACAGATAAAAAAAAAACAACAACAATAAACAGTGGTTACATTCCATAGACACAATTAAAAGTACGCTGGGCTCTTTGAAAGGGAACCACTTTGACAGATAAAACAAAAAAAATAGAATGTCTTGGAAGTCACTTTCGCCAGGATTGGCTCCACAAAACAGTTACTTTGCATTTCTTACCTTTACTGTTTCAATTTTAATACTTTAAGTTAATTTTTGTAATGTTTAAATTCTGTTTTCAAAGGACTAAAAAGTTGTTGGATTCTATGGGCCTCATTCTATTAACGGCCTTAGGAGATGCGTGGCCGCAAGGACCGGCCGCAGGCTATTTGCCTATTATATTCCTTTGCGGCCGAGGGTTCCGGCAGGCTTGCGCCCGGCGCCCTGTTATCCCTTGCGGCCGCACGCGCAGCAGGAAAGCCTTTGATCTTACACGGCCGCAAGAGTTTCGGCCGCAAGAAAGCCCTGGTTGCTATTCAATTGCTATGTAAACCCTCTCGTCATGGCCATAATTATCTAAAACCGAGCCGCAGCTTACTTGCACCAAAAAGGTCCCGATAGCACCCAATTTAGCACATAATAAAGCCATAATAATGCCATCCTGCACTTTGATGAGACGATAAAGTGATTGGAGGTGTTAGCATTCATAGCACAACATTCCCCTACACTCAAATCTGAAAATCATTTTTAGTTAAATTCATGTGAAATGTCCGTGGACAAAGTCCCAAGGGCTTGGAGCACCTCAGACCCGCAAAGGCTGCGGGATTAGCCTCCGTCAAGTCCGTAAATGGGTAAAATAGACCTACGGGTCGTAAAGGGCTTACTTACAAGTCGTAGCATAGAAAAGCTATCCTGTACTTTTATTAGAAGTGAAAGTGATGTTTGGTTTTAGAATTAATAGCTCAACATTACCCTACTTTCAAATCCGCAAATAAAGATATTTAACTTCATGTTCAATCTTCGTGTTTTATCTATCATGCAAGTCCGCACGGGTTTGAATAATGAGCTACGGGCTTGGAGGACATGCGTCATCCAAGCCCGCATTTGCTATTTACGGGTTTGAAGGCAATTGCAGGCTTGTTGAATTGTAATTGAATATTAATTTCGCTTTTTTAGCACTGCTAACAATTGCAAGCTTGAAACATCAAAGGAAGAGATAGGACGGAGTAACGTTTTTAACAACCTCAGGGATTTTGAGCCTGTAACTCACAAATCGATTGTGGGTAGCTAGAAGAAGCCAATTGAATATCAATAACTGGGGGCCTATGTTTCCATCGGTATTAGATGTACTAGCCACTTTTTATATTTAACTTCATGTTCAATCTTCGTGTTTTATCTATCATGCAAGCCCGCACGGGTTTGAATAACGAGCTACGGGCTTGGAGGACATGCGTCATCCAAGCCCGCATTTGCTATTTACGTGTTTGAAGGCAATTGCAGGCTTGTTGAATTGTTGTAATTGAATATTAATTTAGAGTCTTTAGCACTGCTAACAATTGCAAGCTTGAAACATTAAAGGAAGAGATAGGATGGAGTAACGTTTTTAACAACCTCAGGGATTTTGAGCCTGTAACTCACAAATCGATTGTGGGTAGATAGAAGAAGCCAATTGAATATCAATAACTGGGGGCCTATGTTTCCATCGGTATTAGATGTACTAGCCACTTAAATTGACTCTCAACAGCATTTCAATAAAATGTTGTCGAGAAACAATCTTTAAGTGAATAGTACATCTTGTTACCTATAGAAACATTTTATGCATGAGCAGGGGACAGACAGGAGGGTGGGTGACAGGTGGGTAGGCATTAACTCCTGGGGTTATATACTAATCAGGAGCGACTTAGCATTAGTTGTGTGTTCATGTTTAAATATGCGTGCAGGTATTTTTCTTTTACTGGGACACTATTAACTATGTATGTGTCTTGTAAGTGATCTTGTAAGGGTTTTGTCTCCGGGAATTTGAATTTACACGTATGAATTTGTTTCACTTAGAAGAACATAATAGCTACGTACCTCCCTAGGTTGAAAGTTCACTCAAAATATTTCTTACAGAATCCATGTAACCAAGCCCTAAATAAGTTTCCAAATTTTATATTGATTAGAGTGATTGGTTATTGTCACTGTTGTAAAAATTGCAATATACCAAATTAAAATATATGGATATTAGAAGTTTATTTGTTTTTTCCCTTTGATTCTTTATAATTTCTATTTTAGAAACATTAACAGATTTGTAAATTTAGCAAAGCGCAACTGGAAGCAGTATTTGGCCAATTGAATAGGGCTCTAAACAAGCACATAACATATTTTTTAAAGAAGTTTTTAGTTAGTAAGCATCTATCCAAAAGCAAGGTTTTCACTAACTAAAAACTTCTTTAAAAAAAAATATGCTATGACCTACTCAATTGGCCAAATCGCAATTGAATGAGGGCTTTAGTCGTTACTATCTCTAAGAAGATATAGATATATTATAGGCATGTATAGATATTTTAAACACATTCACATTTTGTTACACAGCTTTATTACTATAGCATTGGCCTATTGTATAAAACAGTCAAGTTAATAATGGTACATAAACTAACCCCTACCTTGGGGATTCCTATGAACCCTCTTGGTAACTAGCTTATCTCCATTGTGGTCCTTATGGACCCCCATGACACCAAATATTAACTCCCTTACCGTGGGGTCATTATGGACAATTATGGAACTGTAATTACTACAATGGGAGTCCTTATGGACCCCATAGTCCCTGGCACTAACCCCCAAACTACTTACATTAGTGTATACACAGAAAAGAACATAAAAAGAAAAATATACAGAAAATTAAAACAAAATTACAATTAAAATAATAAAATGAATTAATATAAAAAAATGCACAAAATGAAATAAACATCCTACATTACTTGTGGGGGAAAAATGGTTAAATAATACATTACCCTCCTTGGATGATCCTCCAGCGATAATCTGCGACACCATTGTCCTCAATCCTCAGCACTAGATAAGCAGTCACATTGATGGTGAGGTAGAAATCTGCCCTCTTCTGTCTTGCTGGAAGACCGTTGAAATAGTGGGCAAACTAGATGAGCCTTTATGTTTTTTATTCACAATCGAATCTAGGTTTCTGTGTCCTGTACGATTTATTCCAGGATTATTTATGTACAGTAGAACAATAAGTGAAAATGGCTGACCATCTGGTTCATAAAAAAATAAAATAAAATAAACGTCAAAAAAATAACATAAATTAAAAAAAGTATAACTACCTTTATTTCCTTATGTTTTTAAGTCAGTTGTAACATATGTATTGTCACAATTTCTGCAAATGTTTGCTTGTTCTCACAATCTTTTTATTTTCTTGTTATTCTTATATGCTGTTTATTATTTTTATACAGCATAATAGTTTTTGTACATTTACTACAAAATGAATAATTATAAATGCTACATTTTATACAGTAAGAATAAGTCATTTTGAGTTCCCTCTTTTTACCACTAGGTGTCACTATTACAAAGCATATGGTTTGTTTCTACCAGTCTGAATACAAATACGCCTTAGCATTTCTTGGTTAAAAAAACGATTAGTACCTCTCCTGCAATTTTTTCCTTCACTGAACGACAGGTACAGAGATAAATAATTGTAATTTGTAGGTAGGGTAAACCTGCCGAGAAATAAAAGGCTCAATCAATTTCTTCAATTTATTCAACAAGCAAAATAAATGTTTCACTTTATGAACGTGAATGATCTTATGGTGATGACTGTTTTTGTGTGTAGGTGTTATTATGTTTTTTCACTTTTTACTTTCCAATATTCAACAGATATTTGACTGTGAAATGGTACATTTGTTTCCATTTGTTTACCTACACAAGGAAACATAAGCTATTGGAGTCAAAGAATAATAGACGGAAAAGTATTGTGTAAAGAAATAATGTACTTTCGGCATACAATTTTACATGGACTTCTGCACCAAACTCATAAGAAAAGAAAACCAGAACACTGCATCTGCAATAATGGCCCCATGAGATAGACAGTTTAGTCAGTCCTTGCTCGTTAGAAGGGCTGATTGACAGTAAAAAAAAAAAAAAAAAATTCCAGATCACTTTAGTAATATGGATTTTTTTAAATAGCATTCAATTGAAAACCTTGTTATCATTTATAGTTGTCAGTTATACCATATTTAGAACCTCCGCTGTGTAACTCTAAATGACCACTTGTTTTGCATGTTTATGAAATATATATAACAAACTAACAACAACTATAAAAGCATTTCTTGAGAAAATCTTAATTTTAGCAGTTTCTACTTATGGCTTCCATATACAACCTCTAGGTAACGGATGTTGGATTGAAACCTGAAGTGGTGTACTCTGATCATTTTTTTTTCTATGCACCAATGGAGAGAGGAGGAAGATGATTTGTGGTCTCATTTCATAATTATACTGCCATGTCCTGCCCGGCATATGCTAAGAAGAAAGAAGTTGCACTGCAAGGTGATCTTCCTGATTTTCCTGCTTGGTATCCACCCCCTGAATGGGAATAATAACAAACATGTCAGTCTCAATACACATATCTTACATTACTGCTAATGTTTTTTTTTTGTTTATTGAAAACTTCATAAACATATTACGTATTTCCTAAACTACAACAAACCCTTACATATGGTAATATTCTTCTATAACTAAAGCAAACTATTTTGTGCATCTGCATTGAGTCCCTGATGCTGTACAAACATTTATAACTAGAAGTGTCTAAAACTTATTTTTCTTGAAATTGCAGAACAAAAATGCCACTGCAGTTCGATTCACATGAAATGTAGATTTGACAAAGGACATTACTGTGCAGATCAGCGCAGTTGCTCTGCTCTTTTAAATACAGCTGGATTTTTCAATGTTCTTAGTCTGCTTGTTTAAAGAAACTGATTGAGTTGGAATCATCTTTTTCCTGCCAAGGGCCAAACGTACAGGTCCTGCAGAAATAACATAGTGGTACTTTGTTACTTTTAAATATATCAAAAGATCAACTGTTATGCTGAAGAAATGGTAGCTATGAATCTTTATATATATATACTAGAAAAGTCATAGAAAGGGATACTTTTATGTTTGATTAATAATACGGTGCCTCTATTAGCCTCCATGATTGGTTTAATCCATTGGTTTAATCATTTTCATTTAATGATGGCAAGCTGCAAATATCTTAAAACATATTTCTATAGAAATAGGCTCATTATTAAAAATGCATGGGAAGTAGTATGATGAAAGAAAAATGCAAGTACTGTTTTAACAATAGCATTATGTGAGATTTCAGAGAATACGTCACATTAATGTAAATGACCCTCCAACTGCACTTGCTTTTTAGCATTCCTTGGAAGGTGCTATGTATTTTTTCTGGAAAAAAAAAATATTTTCTGATAAAGCAGATTATCTCCATAGTTTATCACATGTATTGCTTCTGACGCCATGTTCATACAGTCTCATTTCAGTCCGTAAAATGCTGCTTTTTAGAACATACTCAAATAAATCCCCTGCACTCACCGACAAGTACCTATTTTCTTCTATTTGTCAAGGAAGAATAATGAATGTGAGGAGGCACACAAGATATGACAATAATATCAAACTCAAAATATGCAGTATTGATGCTCTGTGCTCTAGGAAATGCGAGTGTCCTCACATATTTTTGATTTCACCTGTTTTTAAAGGAACAAGTAAAGGGATGTGAGTATCTAGTTCACCACTCGATCAGAAATGTGTGTTTTATAAAGTCAGCAATAAAGCCATGTTTAAATAGCACAGCTTTAAAATTAATGTTATCCTAACTGATGTGTTAGGTCTGTCTCCAACCCCTCCTGCTCCATGACTCACACTGTTGGTCTGAAAGCTATTTATGTTATCTGGCAGCTGTTTAGTTATTCAGGATTTTGACTTAAGGGTTCCTTTTATAGTGTTAACCGACCATTTTTTGTAAAGGCCAACATGTCTACATAGTGCAGGGATAGGAGGAGATAATTCACAACTACTTAATAATTAAACAGCTTTCAGGTTACTTTGGTGACTTCCAGGCACACAATGGGCCTCATTCTATTAACGGCCGTAGGAGATGCGGGGCCGCAAGGACCGGCCGCAAGCTATTCGGCTATTCTATTCCCCTCCGGCCGGGGATTCCGGCAGGCTTGCGGCCAGCGCCTTGCTATCCCTTGCGGACGCTCGCGCCGGAGGAAATCCTTTGATCTAAAACCGCCGCAAGAGTTTCGGCCGCAAGAAAAGCCCGGTTGCTATTCTATTGCTCCGGGAACCCTCTCTGCAAGGCTAAAAGCGAGCCGCAGCTTACTTGCAGGAAAAAGGTCCCGCTAGCACCAATTAAGCACATTATAAAGCCGAAATAAAGCCATCCTGCACTCTGAGGAGACTATAAAGTGATCGTAGGTGTTAGCAAAAATAGCACAACATTCCCCTACACTCAAATCCGTAAAAAAAAATGTTTTTAATTTATGTCAAAAATTCATATAAAAAGTCCAGAGGGCTTGGAGTACCTCAGACCCGCCCACGCTGTGGCCGTAAAATAAACAGTTAATGTAAACTCGGATTTGGGCTGATGTGCAAGCTTGAGAGGGGGTTGCTATTAATCCTCATGTCCCCCAATATGATCCCTAGCATTTACAGAGCTGTACAGTGCCGTCTTGAATTTATTTTTGCGTTTTAAGTTTTCTGAGCTTACGGCCGGTTGCAAGATATACGGGCCGTATAATTGAATTCCAAGATAACGGAACCCCCGCAAGAAATCGCAGCCTTGCGGCCGTTTTACGGACGATAATAGAATGAGGCCCCATGTGTTTTGTCTGATAGGAGGAAGGCGAAGACAAAACCACCAATCTAGACATTTTTACATTTCACACATGTTGTGAACTAACAAATGGTGAACTACTATGAATACTCACTGCTCTATATCTGGTGTTTACACTTGCCCTCTAAGATTAGTGAAACAATGAATACAGCTGTGTAACCCAAAGTAGATTATATATTTGTAAAGAGAATGTGTAGATTGAAAAGAGCAACGCTGAGACACCCGAGATGAGAGTGGTAGTGGCATCAGAAATGCTAATATAGAATGGTTAAATAGTTAAATAGGATCCATAAGGAGCTGTTCTGGAAAACTAAATAGGGAGCTATAAGTATTGTATAATTAAAGCTTATATGAATATAAAATATAAACTAAAAAGGATGCCAGGAAAATAATTATCATAATATTAGAAACTAACATAACTATTAATGAATATAATTTAAAGTATGCTCAATTTACAGTTTAACAAGAAATGTGTCCTGTATAAGGCATTGATTAGGGCAAATCACTGTAGGAAAATGGTATTATCTCTTTTGATGTGTATGAAACTGATTGATATCTAGAATAAATTACACTATATAATTATAAGAGAATTGAAAGAATGTGTTCTGATTAGAGATTATGATATCCTGTATAATAATTCTATAAAATAGAATACTCACAAAAATCTGATACATTTTCTTATTAAATTATTGCATCATCATATAGTTTTATTTTTATTATATTATGTGGATTAACTTTTTTTTTTTTTTTAAAGTGCCATGGTATTTTGTTTACTTTTTATAAATTACAACATGAAGGTACAATGAATGTGCTAAACAAAAATATAGGAAGAAAGAAACAAATCCTAAACAGACATAGATATGAACATGTAATAAACCTCAAACATAAGTGAGAGTGAGGAGTCACAATTACTACTACGGACCTTAATGGAGATTAGCAAGGTTCTAAAAATGGGCAATTTTAACTACCATGAAATAAAATAGATGAGTAATACCAACAGTTCAGCTAAGGGGAGCAGGTTTTTGAGTACACTCAGAGATTATCTGTCCCAAGCTATACAAGAACGTACTAGAAATGAGGCTATCATGGATCTAACTATAATGAATAACACTGTTATAATATAAAATGTTAAAATATGGGAACCCTTGAGGAAAAATGATCATATCACATTATCATTTAAAGTTGAGTTTCAAAAACAAAGGGGCCAAAAAAAACTCTTTAAGGGCAGCAACACAGCTTATAGACTGGGTCAAAGAACTGACAGGCAAAAGTACAAAAAAATAGACAACATTTAAAACTTTACTAAATATACATACATATCAGTAAATACCATGCACAAAAAAAAATTAAATAAGTAAATTACAGCCGATATGGCTTGACAATGATTTAAAGCAGGCATTTAAATTGTACAAAAAGGAAGGAACAGAGGCAGCTTTATGAATATAATCGGAATATAACATGCCTTGCAAAAAAGCTACATTGGCTAAAATAGAAAAGAAAAGTTAATTGCAAAGGACCAAAAGACTAAACCTGAAAAGTTTTTAAAAATATATAAATAGAAAAAAGTCTAGGAAAGAAAATATCGGAACATTAAAATGTGAAACAGACCAACTGATAAATAGTGACCAGGAAAAGAAAGACAAACAAAATAAATGATGTTCTTCTTCATACACAAGGAAGGTATGAATGGTTGTGATAATGAACTAAATTAGGGCTCAAATAATTAGTTAACACAGGAAGAAAGCCAAAAGAGGGGGAAAAAATAAATGTTAATAAAACATCAGGTGGAGTACATCCAAGATTACTGAGGGAACCAGGGGACTGGAGACAAGTAGATGTAGTTCCTTTATTTAAGATAGAAGCAAGAGAAAATCTAGGTAATTACAGGCCTGTAAGCCTCACCTCTATAGGGGGGATACTCTTAGAAGGGCTTCAAGGGACAGTATACAGTAATATATCCATGTGAATGAGACAATAAGTAGGAGTAACCATGGATTTATGAGGAAAAGGCCATTCATTTCTAAGAGGAGGTAGGTATGAACTTGGAACAAAGCAACTCAGTAGATGTAGTCTTTTTAGATTTTACAAAGGCTTTTAATACAGTGCCACATGGAATGAAAACTGACTAAAAGAAAGGAAACAAATGGTTGTTGTAAATGGAACATACTCAGATTGGACTAATGTGGCAAGAACAGTTCCTCCTATGATCACTATTCTGGATGGCAACCTCCTACATCAACATTAGATATATCAGCATTACTCAGGGTTCAGTATTAGTTCCTCTCCTGTTTAACATTCTGATTAATGATTTAGAACTAGGACTGTAAAGTAATGTCTCCATATTTGCAAAGGACAGTTGTGCAAGGTAATAAAATCAGAAAATGATGTTATTTCACAGCAAAGTACCTTACATAAATTAGAAGAATGGGCAGCTAAACAGCAGATGAGATTTAATAGAAATAAAAGTAAAGTTATGCATATGGGAAGGAAAAAATGCAATTTATCATCAAAATTTAACAAATCTAGGGATATCGGAAATAGAATGGGATTTAGTAGTGCTCATGGACAACCACTTACATAATAGTGCTTAATGCACCGGCAAAGGCAATTAATATGTTACCATGCTTTAAGAGGGGTATAGAAGCAAGGGAAGCAAATATAGTTCTGTCGCTAAATAAATTCCTAGTGTGCCCTCATTTTGAATATGGAGTATGGTTTGCTGCACAATTTCAAAAAAGGACATTTTAGAGCTGGAAAAGGTACAGAGAAGGGCAACAAAATTAATAGGGGGAATGGACGGATTAAGTTATGAAGAAAGACTAGAAAAAAATGTGCTTAAAAGAGGATATTATTACCTTTATATAAATGCATACAGGGTCAGTATAAGTGCAAATAGACTTTTAACTGATAAGAAAAAAAATATTCCACCTTAAGGAAAGAAAAGGGTTATTCATAGTAAGAATGTGGAACTCTCTCCCAAAGGTTGGCTGTGACAGTAAATTCAATAGATAATTTTAAAAGGAGATAAAAAGGACATCCAGGTTTCCATTTATGAGACAATTAGCAGTGTTTCTGTTGCATTCCTCAATTAACAATTCACTAGTTACAAGGATCAGAGGATATGTAAAAGGTGGAAATTGATGAACTAAAGTTTTTTTTTATCAACCTCAATTACTATGTTAAAATATTACTATGTTATTTATATTCCTTCACAGAAAAACTCTGCTCTTGTGACTTTAAGCAAGCTTTTCCATTTGGATTTAATCACTTTTAATTATGAAATATAAAAGTGCTTATTGTAATTAAATGCTGACATGAGTCTTGGGAATTCTTAAACGTTGGTAGATATACACTTTTATGTATCTTTTTTGTATATGTGCATTGGTGTATAGTTTTCTACATTTTGTTTTTCTGAGAAAATAAGTCCATTACTATCGAAATGCAATGGGGACAGCAATTTGCTGCTAATATTGTATGTCCTTGAATCAAAAAGGACATTATGGATTTGTTGGCTAATTTTGTATGTTATAATATGGCATTGTATTATATATTATATTATTATTAATATGGCATTGTACAATGCCATTCTCTTATGAATTTAAAAATAGAATTAATCTGACTTTGAACTTACTTTTATAGCTAACACTTAGATTAAGCTTATATGACTGGTTACACCATAGTAAACTTATCTTAGAAAAAACTGACTAATAATTTTGGTAACTTTAGCAACCATTTACTTTGCCAACCTGTATGTAACAACCATATTTTTTCAAGTTCGATTTAATGTAAAATATATTATATTGTTGTAACAAACCACATTTTAGGGCCTGGGTGGGACTGCTCTGACCCTGTCACAGACCCCAGGACACTTGGACTTTTGGGTTTGGCCACTGGACCCAGATGGAAATGAGCTCCCTAGCCATTTTGAATCAAAGGGTATTATAACGGCCATACAGACCTTGTAAAAGACTTTACCACTTGTTGATTTGTTATGTTTTTCTCCAAGCTCTGGTTGTATGCCAGGTATCTCTAAGAACCCTTTCCACCATGTAATTTGAGCCTAGAGGGCTCTGGGTCTTTTTCCATTTTTAGGGCCATAATTTTGTGTGTAGAGTGTGTTTAGGGAGCAACTATTGCATTAAGTTAATACAAGTATTCCTCTACTGACATTGGACCCAACCCTCCACCCAGACACTTTAGCCCTCATTAAATTAGTCCTCGTAGTTCCCTCAGTCCGCGCAAAAGGCATTTTTTTGCTGTTTGCGAGGACCGATTGCCCAATATGTCCCTCGTAGCCTGCTTTGCGAGATGACTACGAAAAATGGCAGAGCATAAGCTCTGAGAGAGCTACATAGTAAGACGCAGCATTAAATCTATGAGGTGAATCTCGCACCTCGGAAGAATCCCTACGGGCACAAAAAAGTGCTAGCAAGGGATCCTAAACCACATGCGTGCTGCCTCGGAGAAGCTCGAGACAGCCATGTGATGCTCCCCCCCTGCTCCCTAAACACTTCACTATGCTGCAGGGTTCCTTATCGAGACCCCTGCAGCCTCCCCACATTAACCCCTTGCAGCGGGGGTCCCCGATCGGCATAGATCAGGCCCCCGCTGCATTTAAAACTTTTAAATTAACTGCCGCGGCTCCTTAAAGGGCTATTAGCCAATCCCGGCTGTGGCACCTAAAATTAACCCCCTCTATGCTTGGGATCCCCATCGGGACCCCCGAAGTGTACTTACATTTCCACTTTGCTGAAGGGGTCCATAGGGACCCCCGCAGCCTCCCCACATTAACCCCTTGAAGCGGGGGTCCCCGATCGGCATGGATCGTGAACCCCCTGCATTTAAAATTTTAAATTTCCCGCCTCGCGGGTCCTTGAAGGACCGTAAAGTTCCTGAAGGGACTTGCACTAAAAAATATTAACCCCAGGCTACTTAAATTAACCCCATAACTCATGGGGCTCTAAACAGATCCACATGAGCACTTAATTTACCCTGTCACTCATGGGGGTCAATACAGACCCCCATAAGCCCTTAATTAACCCTCTAACTCATGGGGGTAAATACAGACACCCATAAGCCTTAATCAACCCTGTCAGTCAGGGGGTCAATACAGACCCCCATAATCCCTTAATTAATATAGACCCCGATAAGCCTTAATTAACCCTGTCACTCATGGGGGTCAATACAGACCCCTATAAGCCTTAATTAACCCTGTCACTCATGGGGGTCAATACAGACCCCCATAAGCCTCTAGTTAAACCAATTAGTCCCATAAGGGTCTATGAAGACCCTCATAGGACAATTAGAAGCCTATTATTAACCCCATAAGCGCCATGAGGGTCCTCCAGGACCCTCATGACGCTAAGTACAAACACTACACTACACTTTCCCCCCTATACCCTAACCTATTAACCACTATCTACCTAACAAAACCTACCTAACCCCCTATTAAACTCCCCACCCTACTAATTACATAAAATTAAAAAACGAAGGTACATACAAAAATAAAACATCGCAGCCCCCCACTACATAAAATAAAAATAACTAAGGTACATAAAATGTAAAAAAAATCACAACACCCCCCCACACTACATAAAATATAAACAATCACAACCACCCCCCCTCACTACATAAAATAAAAAACCCTTAGGGAACATAAAATAAAAACAATCACAACCCCCCCCCCTACTACATAAAATAAAAAAACCTAAGGTATAAAAAAAAAAAAAATCACAACCCCCACCCACACTACATAAAATAAAAAAAGAATTACACACCTGCGAAGGAAAAGGCATACAGAAATACACACAACAGTCATGAATACAATATAAATATACACATAACTAAAATACATTTCCCCCTATCTATACCTAACCCCCAATCTAAACACCCCCCTTGTCTATACCTAGCCCCCAATCGACACCCCCCTGTCTATACCTAAACCCCAATCTAAACAACCCCCCTGTCTATACCTAACCCCCAACCTAAACACCCCCCTGTCTTTACCTAACCCCCAATCTAAATACCCCCCTATCTATACATAACCCCCTAAATCTAAGCTAAAATAGAATAAATAAAACCACTTACCTTTGCAGATGTCCTTTCTGATTGCACCCCCTAGGAAAAAAAGAAACATCAGATTATTGCAACAATAAACCTTACATATAATACATAGATATTACAAATACAGTATTAAACTTACCTTTCCAGCATGTCCCACGTCCATCTTCATCTGTTCTCTGGCTCGGCCCCTGGAAAAAAAGTACATACCATTAGTATAAAACATACACAAGATCAAACACAAAAGAAAATAAATATTAACATTACACATTGAAAACATACCTATCCCCAATGTCCCCGGCCTTCTTCTCTTCTGCCCCGGCTGGCCCCTTGCTGAATCTGCGTTTGATTTAAAAAAATAAAACTAAAAAACTAACAGAGGTGCGCACTTGCAGACCTCCCTGACTCTAATGAGCCTCCTAGAGCCTTTTTCGAAAGGAAATAGGCAATGGCGCCTTCTGATTGGCTGAAAATGCTGTCTATCAGATTTCAGCCAATCAGAAGATGCCAATGTGTGAGCCAATCAGAATGGGATACACCCCTATCTCCCATTCTGATTGTCCGAAGGAGCTATCAATCGTTTTTAAACCAATCAGAAGGCACTATTTCTTTCAGCCAATCACAATGGGATACACCCCCACGGGGTGATTGACTGAAGACATCTGTGCCTTCTGATTGGCTGCTGACCACAGCCGATCGGCAAACCATGCTGCAAGGGGTTAATGTGGGGAGGCTGCTGGGGTCCCTATGGACCCCGGCAGCAAGGGGTTAATGTGGGGACACTTTGGGGGTCCCAGTGGGGACCCCCAGCATAGAGGGGGGCTAATTTTAGGTGCCGGGGGTAGTTGGAGTACCACCCATGGCAGGTCTTATGCGTGGGACTGCCGCGAAGGTCCCGTTCAGGACCCCTGCAGCAATTGATGAGGTATGGGAGCCTGCAAGATCATCTCGCAGGCTGTTACTCCTCATGTACATTTTGTCTGTGTTGATATGGACGGCCCTGCTGCATAGCTCACACGTTGCTCGCAGCAGGGCTAATTTAATAGCGTCGTAACTTTTATAGATTTGCAGCTCGTAGGGTTTAAGTAGAAGCCTTGTATCTACAAGACTGGAATTTAATAGGGCTATTTGTCTCCAGCAGTCACACTACCTAATCAATTGCTGCTATGTCAAGATCCTGCCTATAAATAGCTGTTAGCTTGGGGCAAAAGAGCCTGTCGGACACAGGTGGGGAAGGAGATAGGCTGGCACCAGGTCCTTGGAGACAGACCTGGCCCAAGTGGGGTAGTTCAAAGGGGACAAATGGTGTCAAACTTGTGTTTGTCTATGCAAATGGCCTGCTGCAGATCGTGCAGGGCTGACTTATGTAAATGTACCATTGTTTTATTATATGAGACAAATGTGTAAAACGGAGCCCCAAAGGAATAAAGATTATGCTTGGTTTGGGTCACATATGAATGATGTGTTTCATTTAAAGGGAATACTTTTATTTTTTTTACTAAGCTGATTATGCTGACCCTGTGATCCTGTGTTCCTGATGCTCTTGTTGATCATCCTGGTGTGATCACTGGGCACTGAGAAACCCTCCCCGCTCACAATCCTGAGGGAGAATTCCTGTAGCTGAAGTAGGAGTTTTTTTGGGGTAAAGCAGATCCCCTCCCCTGGGTTATGGCATATAATTACAGCCATTCAAAATAGACATGTACATATAATACATAGACATGAATGCAAGAGAGACGTACAGATTCCAGCATAAGAACATGAAGAGAGAACATATAATCATATAGAATAGAACCTATATACTGGTGATAGTATGGTTTTACATATGCATTCATGTAAATACAGGATTAAAACACAGGATTAAGTTTTTGGCAATCCTTTGATGGAAATATAATTTTACTTTTCTTCCAATTTTCAGAAATGTAGGAGGAATTCCATGGGCTACCTATCTGCTTCTGAAACTTGATTCTATATACACATTGTTCTGTTAATGGGTGGTAAACTGCCGATCAACAGAAGTAAGGAGTAATAGTTAACACTCTCTATCAGTATAATAAGGCATTAAAGACATTCATGGCTACAGGGATACTCCAGATCCCACAATATTTATTTTCCCTTAGACAGATTTCAGCATGTAACCCAGTATGACAATGCTGGATAGCAGAAATGGCTTGTACAATAAACACAGTTGAAAGTATCTTTTTTTTACTACCAATTTTTATTAAAATCAGTCAGATGTTCAGTACTTTTCATATGTGTTTGCAGCTGATAAGTGCAATGCTTTAGAAAGCACATTTTTTTTTATAAAATTGAATTAGTGTTGGGTTTTAATGAATAAAATCTGAATGTTACTGAACCTGTGACTAAATATGATTGATTATATTACATTACACAGTCTATTTAAAATCTTCAGCACTAATTACCGTCTTTGACAGTGTCAAAAATAAACATTTAGAACAATTGTTCCCAAACCACTCTCAGGGAACCCCAGATAGATCAGGATTCGATAATAACACTGTTAAAAACTGGAGACAGACATTTAAATCGTGAAATGCTCCACTGAAGGCTGTAATGGCTGTTTTCTATTTTACTATAACATTTTCTATGAAACACTCCACAGCCGTTCTGAAGGTTAGTGATTCTAGGGAAATAATATTCTCCATGATTTTGTTAACCCACTTTTACTATGATTTACATGACCATATTTCTGGTATGCCTGTCTTAAAATGTGCAAAAAGAAGTTTCAATTGTATAGCAAAAGATGTGCATTCTTAATAAACATGTCTGAATTTCAGCACCAGCATCCTGGGAACAAAAAAGAAGAAGGTCAATGTTATTTTCAAACCTTCAATAATGATCATTTTCTCAACTATATTTCCTACAAAATGTTTGCAATTTGACTGTAGAGCTATGATGTGTTCAGATTCATTAATCAATCATTCATTATTATAGTTGAATTTCATATCTGGGGCAAATTCTCATATTGTAAAACTAAATGGGTACATACTGCACTGAGACTTTAATAGATGCCCTGAAGTCTATGTTCTGCACATGCTTCATATTTGAAACTTACTGTCCATAGAGACAGCTGGATGAAAAACAACAATAGACAAGGCTTTAAAGAATAATGATGCCTGACAGTGACATTCTGTCATTGCAATATGGATGAAATAGCCCTTGCAGCCCAATTAGGCAGTCTGGTAATCATAAATTCCACAAGGTAGTTGGAATTTGAAATCAGGAGCCAAACTGGTTGTGAAATATAGCTTGACACATTGTTTATATGCTTCTAATGTTTAAATATCAGACCAGCACAGATATTTTGTTTGTTACCTATATAGCTATATGTAGTTGTTAATAGGGTCTTAGCATATTTACATATATCTGGACAATAATATTCATTCAGTAACAAAAATATGATCTATGTTTAATTGGCTATAGGTGGTCTACATCAGGATTCAATTAACGACAACTTGGTCAGATTTGTATTGTATAAAATAGAATACAAGCCTACCTTATAGGACCAGCTATAGTTTGTGAAAAACAATATTAGCAGCTGTGTAAGCTGTGGGAATATATTATTTTAGGCAAATAGTTTATTTTAGTAGACAATGCTTGCTCATGAAGAATGCCATTGTTTTTTCTTCCACACTTCTTGCTGGCTTGGAAGCCGAGTGGGTGTGTTCTGCTATACACTGTATATTATCTATTCAAAAGTGGTAGGAGGATTAAGGGGGGATTTGTTAACTGGTGGATTCAGATAAGATTTCCGCACAGGTCACATAGATACTAAGGTTGTGAGTTTGTTGCTTATTTCACAAATGTGATGTTTTTACTAATATTCATTTTTTTGCTCATGTTTCATTGTTTAAGAAATTATATGAAACAATAAGCACAGATTAAACTATCTGTATTGTTGCAGGGACATTAGAATACTGCATTTTCATGAATGTCTGAAGAAGAGATTAGACATTTCATCTGATGCTTACACAATATTGTTCTGTCAAATCCATTTATTATTATTTTTTTTTAATTATCCAAGCCAGGAAAACTCAGGCCATAATTCAGTAAGATAGCTGGAGTTTCTAGAGAACAAGTAATAAACTAATGTATTATCAAAAAATTTGGTTGTTTACAAGAATATAGTAAAACCATTTCAGTAACCCTCTTAATATTGATCTAGTGAAAGGACAACAGTCGTCACATTTTCTTTATTTGTATTTGTATTTTATCTTTGAATGCCAAGATAATGGGCAAACTATATTTAGCGATCAATAAATAAAATAAAATAGCCTTTACAGTTTTGATTTTTATATGAAGTTATTATTCACTGGTTCCATTTTTATTCTGTGCTGTTCCTGTCTTCTCAAGAGGGAGTGTTCTTGTGAACTACTGAGCTTCCTCTGCATTCAATGTCTTCTCCCATCTATTGAAGTAGATCAACTGAAGCAGATTTCCAATTTTGAAATGTCATTATTTAAAACTATTTACTTTGCATATACATTACATATAGGACTAAATGGTGCTCTGCATGGATAAGAAACCTTGTGTTTTTAATCAATGTATGTGTGGCACCTGTTTCGATTCCAGTGTGCTACTCTACATATACAGTATAACTAAATGATACCCTTATTGAACAAAGGATATATACAAGGAATATATTGACCCTAAAAACACTTTCCATTCATTCATACCCTACTAACTCACTTGCTGCCACTAAAAATATTCCAAATGCAAATAAAACACTTTTTTTTGTTTTTCCTAGTACCTGATACAGTACAGTACCAAACAAATTTTCAGTGGCAAATTGAGGCAAGTTGAAAACTGTCATTAGATATATGGTCTACATTACAATATGCAAAGAGGAAAAAGTTAGGGAAAAAACAAATTAAGTTTGTATTCTAATACAGAGACAAGTGATTCTATGGAGAAAACTTTCTCACAACTTTAAGATCTTCCCTTAACAAAATTACCAACCTATTTTTCCCTTTGTGTGCAGCTAATTGTAATGTTATCTCGGATCGTGTTGATTTATGCTGGTCATAAATGGTTTCCCCCTGTTGTGTCTCCTCATTCTTTTCCTCCAATAAAACACATTTTCCTAATCTGACATAACTGAAAATTGTTGGCTACCTATAATACATGTAATTATTTTGTCAGCATATTATTCGAAAAGCTCATAATCCTTAACATTTTTTATATTAGCTCTGCAATGTATTAGAAAACCCCATTAGTAACAGGTTCACAAAACTTTAGCATTATGTCTAAATTTAACATTGGAAATAACGTTTGTTACAATATCTACCCAGTAACCTATCTGTGCTTTCCTATTTGTCCTTCTTCAATTTTATTCAGACTGGATATGAGAAAAGTCCATATTGAAGTTACAAAAGAAATGATCAGCTCATGTCTATTAACTCATATATTTTTGTGAGTTAAGGGAGATGTGGCTAGTACTGTACAACCTCATAATTATGAACCCAACTGACCTCTGGGCCATTCAGCCAAACACATTGTACCTTATTCATATCAAATAAAATTAACACCTGAACATTGGATGAGTCAAAGCATATATTTTACTTAAGCAATAAAAAAAGTTCTGGTAAGTGGTATCTGTGTCCAACCCACCCATTTACTATTTCCCTCCATATGATGGTTACTTTTAATAACTAAACTTTTCTACAAGGGTCACATAAACAATATACCATATGTCTGATTGAAAAAAAATAATTACTTTGGACTTGATGTGGTCCTTCCTAAGGCTATTATTGATGAAAAAAATATTTCAACTCAAGTACTTCTACATACTTGATCACTGCTCCATCTGCATGACACTGGAAAGTTTTGACCATCGTGTTACTCTATAGCCAAACCATTCAATATCATATTGGATATAGAATATGTCCCTTCCATACCCCAACTGGTAGCCAGTAGCTGTGGTACTAAAATATTTATAATTCAACTCTTCTATACTGTTAATTCCTAGTTTCAGCTCTGCTTTTTTGTCTCTATTACTCTGAATGAGTGATGATCATGACTCTCAAGTGGAAAGAGACCCAGGCCTCAAATGTTATTCTGAATAATTCAAGCTATGCCCAGTGAAGCGCTGGCTCATTTGTCAAAATCAGTATTTTCATATGAGCCCTGGTCTGCATATTAATAATAGTAATCAATTTTGTCCATATATTCAGGAGAAAAAGTAAGAGGCTGACAGCTTGTTTACTGCAACTCAAAGTCAAAACCCCTTTGCCCACTGTCCGAAAGCTCTAGTATGACCACTATGTGAACCGGTAAAAGAGATGTTTTTTTCATTAAAGGAAATCAATGAGGTAAGAGTCCACAATAGTCTCTAGTCAAAGGGATTATAAAACTCATTTATATAATATATTTCTAACAATGTACAAGAAAACAAAAAAAAATCAGGAAGCCCACCTCCATCAGCTGCATTATCTTCCAGCATCATAATAATTATGATTATTATTATGATCCTTTATTTGTAACACACCAACATATTCTGTAGCTCTATACAGGGGTTAAGTAGAAATAAAAATACAGCATTAAAATGTGGCAAAAAAAAAAAGAGAAATCTGGTGCCCTGTTTTTGAGCTTTAATGCACACAGTGCTGTTTCCCAAACCATCTTACAAGATTGAAAATGGACATTCTAAAGGGAGTGGAAGAGGCACAAACCTGGACAAGAATAACAGGTAAGGGTTTGGATAGGCCAGGGAGAGAGTGAAAGGGTGCCATATCTCTAAGTGGGGACTCAATGCCATGTCAACAGGGAGGGCCCCATATCTCCAATGTCTCATGGTGCTCAGGCACACAGAATGTGACTGCCTGCTTTCAGAAAAGCGGCTTGGCCCAAGGTCACTGCTGGGAAATAAGAAACCTCACATGTGTGATAACAAGAAGAAAAGGGGTGAATATGTCTGAAAATACAGAAAAAAAAATCTGACAATCATTTCATATAGTGCCACCTGCTCTTTTTTAATATTACAAACAAATAAGGGCCAACAGATCTCATGCAAGTCTAAACGGTCCAAACTCAGGATAATGAATCAAAGGAAAATAGAGAACAGGATAACTGAGGAATGCAAGTGTTAGGATTGATGAACATTAATATCAATCAAATAATGAATACAGGTGTATATTTTAATACTCGGCATGATGTTGACTGACTCAGGCGCAGGCTTTTCCAAATGAGGGTGCTGTTCTTTTACATTTCATGTGCACATGCTAGTAATTGGTAGAGCTGAAGGAGAATGCCCTAAGCATTTTAGAATGTGGAAATAGGGCTGGGGATTTCCTTACAATACTCCACATCTACAGGAAACAACTTAAAGCTATTTTAGATAGGTAGTTCTTATGGATATACTTTCTTTGAAAGAGTTGCAGAATGTACATCTTCCATTGGCTTCCAAGATCATTCATCAGTATTACATTAATTAACTATTAAATTCACCATTTATATTACTGTACATGGGAGTGCAGAATTATTAGCAAGTTGTATTTTTGAGGATTAATTTTATTATTGAACAACAACCATGTTCTCAATGAACCCCAAAAACTCATTAATATCAAAGCTGAATATCTTGGGAAGTAGTTTTTAGTTTGTTTTTAGTTTTAGCTATTTTAGGGGGATATCGGTGTGTGCAGGTGACTATTACTAGTGCATAATTATTAGGCAACTTAACAAAAAAAACAATATATACCCATTTCAATTATTTATTTTTACCAGTGAAACCAATATAACATCTCAACATTCACAAATATACATTTCTGACATTCAAAAACAAAACAAAACACAAATCAGTGAACAATATAGCCACCTTTCTTTGCAAGGACACTCAAAAGCCTGCCATCCATGGATTCTGTCAGTGTTTTGATCTGTTCACCATCAACATTGCGTGCAGCAGCAACCACAGCCTCCCAGACACTGTTCAGAGAGGTGTACTGTTTTCCCTCCTTGTAAATCTCACATTTGATGATGGACCACAGGTTCTCAATGGGGTTCAGATCAGGTGAACAAGGAGGCCATGTCATTAGATTTTCTTCTTTTATACCCTTTCTTGCCAGCCACGATGTGGAGTACTTGGACGTGTGTGATGGAGCATTGTCCTGCATGAAAATCATGTTTTTCTTGAAGGATGCAGACTTCTTCCTGTACCACTGCTTGAAGAAGGTGTCTTCCAGGAACTGGCAGTAGGACTGGGAGTTGAGCTTGACTCCATCCTCAACCCGAAAAGGACCCACAAGCTCATCTTTGATGATACCAGCCCAAACCAGTACTCCACCTTGCTGGCGTCTGAGTCGGACTGGAGCTCTCTGCCCTTTACCAATCCAGCCTCGGGCCCATCCATCTGGCCCATCAAGACTCACTCTCATTTTATCAGTCCATAAAACCTTAGAAAAATCAGTCTTGAGATATTTTCAGCTTGTGTGTCTTGTTCAGTGGTGGTCGTCTTTCAGCCTTTCTTACCTTAACCATGTCTCTGAGTATTGCACACCTTGTGCTTTTGGGCACTCCAGTGATGTTGCAGCTCTGAAATATGGCCAAACTGGTGGCAAGTGGCATCGTGGCAGCTGCATGCTTGACTTTTCTCAGTTCATGGGCAGTTATTTTGCGCCTTGGTTTTTCCACACGCTTCTTGCGACCCTGTTGACTATTTTGAATGAAACGCTTGATTGTTCGATGATCACGCTTCAGAAGCTTTGCAATTTTAAGAGTGCTGCATCCCTCTGCAAGATATCTCGCTATTTTTGACTTTTCTGAGCCTGTCAAGTCCTTCTTTTGACCCATTTTGCCAAAGGAAAGGAAGTTGCCTAATAATTATGCACACCTGATATAGGGTGTTGATGTCATTAGACCACACCCCTTCTCATTACAGAGATGCACATCACCTAATATGCTTAATTGGTAGTAGGCTTTCGAGCCTATACAGCTTGGAGTAAGACAACATGCATAAAGAGGATGATGTGGTCAAAATACTCATTTGCCTAATAATTCTGCACTCCCTGTATATCTGTTTTAGTTCTAGTGATCTAATGATGTAAACAGGGGTGTAGGAAATGGGGAGGATGGGAGGGACAAATCCCCCCAGATTAAATGAATAGGCGACACAACAAATAGCAAAGTTAAACGTAATCATGCATTACCAGATTTGGTGCCAGCTCTATGGAGCAGTATGTCTTTCCCATGAATGCTTTGAACATATATATATATATATATATATATATATATATATACATATACACATACACACATAGTAAGATTATGAGAGACAGTAGCCTTGAAACATATGTACGTGGGTAGGCTTCCTGGCTTGTGTATAACCCATCTTGAGCTTTGCTTTAAGCTGTGTAATACAGCAGGCATATGCTTAAAGGAAACCATTTTTAAAATGGTATTGGATTACAAGAGCGGAGCCTTTGTGGGCACATGTCCCTGCCCAGATTCCCAGAATGCAGTTGAATAACTGTATTTCTCAGAATTCTGGGCAGGGAACAAGTTTTTTTTAACTTGATTTAGACTTTCAAATGTGAGCACAAATGTACTTTCTATTTACAGTACTACTGTATGATGGAGGGCTTCTATCGCTCTTTTGCCCACCATAAATTAAATGATTGTTGTGGTAAACTACCTCCTCTCAAAATCTACAACACAAGTTGGAAATGGTCCCACGCTGATCAAAGGCAGTAACCTTGAAACAGCTATATGTCGGTAGATTTCCTGGCTTGTGTATAATCCATGCTGAGCTTTCATGTCCTGGGAGTACAGTTGAATCATTACAGTTCATTTTTTTGGGGCTCCCTACACCCATTGATGTGAATTTTTTTAGCATACTTTGACATATATTCAATCTTATATACAATGCATTAAGGGAAAAATGTAATTGAAATGTAGACTCCTCTCAGCTGGGAATTCACTAAGTCATTCAGCTAAAAAAAAAGATAGTGGTGAATCATATAAAGTTGTATAAACTAGTTAGGAGGACCCACGCCTATAATCAATAAAATATATGTTTTTATACTTAAACTCATACAAAGATCATAATTAAGTCTAAACAAAAGTAAATTTTGTTGTTGTTTTGTCATTCAGTCAGGTCAGACCATCTGGACTCTTATGGACCCATACAGCACTCCAGGAGCATTTCTCAGTCCACTGTCTTTCTGAGCTCCCTCAAGTTTATGTTCATTGCTTCAGTGACCTCATCATCCATCTCCGCCTCTGTCGTCCCCTTCTTTTTGTGCCTTCAATCTTCCCCAGGATCAGAGTCTTTTCTATGGAATCCTGCCATCTCATAATATGCCCAAAATATTTGAGCTTCAGCCTCATGATCATACCTTCTAGTGAAGAGTTTGTTTTGATTTCCTGAAGTATTCATTTATTGGATCTTCTTGCAGTCCAAGGGAGTCTAAGCAGTCTTCTCCTACACCAGAATTCAAAGGTGTCGATTCTACGGTGCTCAGACTTCTTTATGGCCCCGCTCTCACATCCGTATGTTACTACTGGGGATACCATAGCTCGAACTATGCGGACCTATGTTGATAGTTTAATATTTGTACGTTTTATTAGCTTGTCCAAGATTGCCATAGCTTTCTTTCCTAGAAGCAAACGTCTTTAAATTTTATGACTACAGTCACCATCTGCAGAGATCTTGAATCCAAGGAAAATAAAATCTGTCACTTCTCCACTTCTTCCCGTCTATTTGCCAGGAAGTGAGATTGCTGATTGCCATGATCTTCGTCTTTTTAACATTGAGCAGCAGGTCAACTTTTGCACTCTCTTCTTTTACCCTTACCAATAAGTCTTTAGTTCCTCCTCACTTTTCAGCCATCAGAGAAGTATCATCAGCCTAGTTTTTTAATAAGAGAAAATAATTCTTATGCCCTCTGCATGGGAGTATGGAGGGATTCCATGACACATAGGTGGAAGTGGTGTGTGTGAGAGGACATTTACATTTTGGGGGGTTTATGCTCCCAACCTTTGATGCAACGTCCTGCTTCTGGGACAGTGAGGGGAAGTGGTATAATGTCAATTTTAATCTTATCCAATATCATAAAAAAGGATCTCTAATCACTCCTTTCCCTTCCGGATTGTTACTTTGTCATGGTTAAGGGACTTGTGAGCTGGTGATCTATACCATGTAGTATAACCCAATGGACAGTTCATAGCAGAAGCGGTCAGACAAATCACGGGTCCACTGGAGAAGAAACTGGCAACCCACTTCAGTATCTTTGCCATGAAAACCTGATTATCACAACCAGACACAAATGTGCCTAGTTTGCTGCAGTCCTTAGGGTCATGGAAAATTGGAAACAACTGAGCGGAGTGAATACACAATCCTCCCTTCCCCCACCCCAACAAACAGAAAATGTAAATTCCTGTACTCATAAAGAGAGTCTTCAAAATTCAGATTTTTTACCCAAAAACGTTATGTCCATGGCTTACACAGTTGCTGATATTTTTAGTTTAATACATACTTGAAGTGTCTAAAATAAATTGAAAGGCTATACTACATGATTTATTTTTTATGATAAAAAACATTTTACATTTATTAAGTTTTAGAAGCATACTGTAGCTAGGTCTTCAGTGGTGTTAAAAAAACTTAGCAGACTAGATAAGTGTCTTGTTTACTTTTATAATTAACAAGCTCTGCATATGTATATGTTAAAAAAGAAGTGCTTGTAGAGTACCTGAAACCAGCATTAATTTCAATTACCTATTTAAAATGATCTTTATAGTTGGTGATATGAATTAATATTTATAGGTTGCTGTTGATTCATACACTGTTATTTACATAAATGCTTTTTTTTATTCCCTTCATCTCTTTATGCTTTCATTTTCTCTAAGGATAGTATATGAAAAAAGGAAGGAATGAAACAACTCATGGCAGATTATTGTTTTTGTCCTCCCAAGCTGCAGTAGTAAATGTGCAGTGTATTCACATTTGCTGAAATGATGTGGCATGCATGTCTTTCTTTTAGTAACTATTCACTTAGCTCTCCTGTCTTCAATAAACAGATAGAAAATTTTTGTATAAACTATTTTACTTTTTTATTCCCACTTATAAAGTTAGGCGTACATTCAATAACATATGGCTCACCATTTAATCTCACGTAAAAACACTTACCACACAGGTCCTCCACCATTCCAGATAGGCTGTCCAATCAGGAGTGGAAGGAGTTTCCCCAATCCTGAAGAATTACCCTGAAATACTTTTATAGGAAATTCTAAAGGGACACTGTCACCCTAACAACACATACCTTTCTTCTTAAAGAGTCTTAACAACTGTATATGCATGTACTGTGAATTTTTTGTACAGTGAATAATTAATGAGACATTCAGCATTGATTATGATTGCAGTCGTTATTCTAATGTGTGGCTCAGTATGCTAGTTTGCTACTTGTTTTGCTTGATGAGGGTGGGGGAGGAGATGTAACTACACAATAGTCTGATAGTAAGTTTGTTCTTTGTTTATGTATTTTGCAGCAACTGTATGTCACTAATTAGTGCTTTAGAGCAGCTAATATGTATTCAAGAACTGCACATTTTGCATAATAATGCATAACAAACAATGCCTAATATATTGGCGGTAGCCAGATAAGAGTGCTGTCTTATATTTTGTGATGGTAGAAATAAATTTTATTTTATCATATGGTAGGTGTATTTCTGCCTTTCAGGCTTATTCTATGCCACTATCCACCTTATCTTTTTTCATGCAGAAATCTAATTCTATTCATTAACTGTGGATATAGCAGATCTCACTTCAATTTAACAGGCATGGAATCCTCAAGCATGAAGAAAAGTGGTTTTATCTATATATTTAGGAAATGTTGCTGTAAACTTACAATTGTTCTATCAGAGCTACTTTGATGTGAAAATATATGCCTTAGTTTTATTCATAAGACTTGAATCAATTTTATCTGGATATCAAAAAAAGTAATCAAATGTTGTGATTTTTCGGAAGGGAAAAACATCATAAATGTTTCTCTTCCAGAGAAAAAAAACTGTTATGATTATTGTTATATAAAATGTGCATATTTTTAGATTTGGTCATAAAAATGTTAATGTAAATGGATGAGATGATTGAATCCATCACGTTTCACATCAAATACAGATAGTATTGTTTTTCACATTTGAACTATTTTATACATTCTGGGGTTTAAATAAATTCCATACAATAAAACCAAAATATATTTGTTGGTGTAATCATTTTTTGTTTCATATATAAATATATTTTACAGTATTCCAGTTAAAAATGTGTAAATTACAGGGGAAAATATACACAAATGGAATTGTCCTGCTCATTTTGGATGCTCTCAAGATTTATACTTCATTAATATAATACAGAAAATGCAAATAAAATATCATAGTAAGAGACAGGTTCATATTGCATTGCACCTTAATTAATATATAGGTCTCTTTGCAAATATAATGCAACTAGTGACTTGCCCGTCAAAAAAGGGCGGTCAATAAAAATTTTAAGCTGGAAATGCTGTTTGTCACACAATGTGATTCTGCAAGACTCTTATTTCTTTTTCTTATTTACTAAGAAGTACAAACATTTATATTACATTCTTTTTATTTTTTTTAACAATGAACTGTTAAACCATATCAAACTTTTTGATTGATCATGTATAGACTAATAATATAACAATCCATCAAATTTCTAAGAATACATATTGTGAACCATGACATACATTTTTCTAATATGCAACTTATATTGTATACAGTGTTGAATTCATTTTTTTTAACAATACTAAAATCAAATCATTCAACTTTGTCTAAATGAGTCTCTTCAACCATGACAGAATGCTTATTAACATACAACTTGTATTAAACTCCTGTTAAAATATTAGGTATTTAATCCATAGGAAGGCAAACAGTAAAAACCCCCATTGCAACTTAGCCAATTGTCCTCAAAAGGGGTAATTACTCCCTGGATAGAATCCTGTCTATAAATATACATTGAAATTTGTATAACAAATGTTTATGTTGCAAATGACATAAATCTTTTTCTAACATATCAATATATTAACTTTTCAAAACCTTGTGAAATACAATGTAACAATGCAAACATTAACGTAAGATAATAACATTTAGCCTGAATTTATTGAAAAGTATAGTGATCTTGAATATTGGAATCCAGATAGGAAGGCAAATGCCCAAAAAAGCACATTTCAACTTGTAAAATTTGTTGAAAGTGGTGGCAAAAATTAGTATCCTTCCTGCACTTCATTACCTGCTATCGGGTTCCTCCTGGAATCAATAATCTATATATCATGAAAACATGTACATTTTTTCAACAAATGATGATGCTGCTACTAACATTAAAGCTTAATTACAGGGAGTGCATCAACTTTTCAGTCCTTTTGCAAACAGAATTTTAAGATTCAAAAACCTGAATTTTTTTAAATTAAATTGGAAACAGTGAAGTGAATAAAATGCAAGCTAACTGTTTTGGTGGGGCCACTCATGTCAAAAGTGACTTCCAAGACATTCCATTTTTTTTTATTTTTTTGTCTGTGAAAGTGGTTCCCTTGTTTGTTGGTTATTACTGTATTTTTTCTGAAATTGTAGATATAGTTTTGTAATTTAAACAGTGCTCCTCTAAGGAAGTGGCCAAGTGTTTTTTGTAAAAATACTTCCATCGTGTAGTAGATCACCCTGACTTGGGTTGTCTTCAATTGAAAACTTTAATCTCATCTGGGATTTGTGCACCTTGAAAAAAGCAACATAGAGTTGTCCATGTGCAAAAACAGGTTCTTGTAAAAAAAATACCCACAGAATTAAAAGTTTGTCCTTGGGATTTATTGATGGTCATGGCAAATGCCATGATAACTGGAAATTGTCCCCTTTGAAGGACAAAAGGCAAACAACTCTCACTTGGAGCCAAATCAATTCTTGGTATAAAAAACTCGTACACCTTTATGGGCCCCAGTCATAATTTCTGCATGTATAAAATGATTGTTTAAATTCGTGCGCAATTAATCTGGTCCCATTACAAAGGTCCTTTTTTTGGATTCATATTTCTCAATAGCACGACAATTGCCCCTTTTTTCAATTGCAAAACATGTAGTGGCATTCCAGATGGGAGTTTAAAGAATTAATAAATGATATATTCAAATTCTTGTGGCGTGTGTTGATGAATTTAAAAAATATGTTATTTAGATTCAAGGCATCTATATTTTTTGATGTTAATATCACTTTCTTTGCAATGTCTGAGTAATCGTTGTTATTCAGAATGTTTAGAAAGATTGCCGATATGAGTGATTCCTTGCAAACCATTTGTGATGGAATTTCAATGGTATCATTGGGCAAATCATGTATTTGTGGATGTTTCCCTTTGCCAATTTGAATGAGCCAATCATTGAATTTGTTTTGGTCTTCAGATCTCATATTTAATTCTAATTTGAGGTGTGTAAATATTTTCCACAGTTTACTTGTCTTGATGCATGTTTCAATGATATCAGATCTATTTCCATGTGAAACAATAGATAATGTTTGCCTAAAATCTCCTCCTAACAACATCACCTTTCCACCAAATGGCACATTATTATCCATCCAGGCATGACATGACATCATTGTTGCCTCCTCTATGATAATTAATTTACTTTTTTTTAAATGTTTTGGCTTGTAAAGAATTCAGTCGAATATCTGACACTCATGTTTCTAAAATGGGAACTGGCAGTTTAAATCCACTCTGCACAGTTCTACCACCTTCTAAAAAAAAGTGTTGCAGTTCCAGTTGTTGCAAATGGCATTTCTATTTGACCATGTGCTCTAATGTAAATCACCAGGGCCATCTAGATAGAAATAACGGTCATTGACCATTTCCTCATCTGTAGCATTTGTGATGGCATTAAATGCTTGCAATTGTAAAGTATTTAAAATTGCAGGTTTTTCTTCTCAGTTTTTTTGTTTTTGAAGCTAGTGTCGTAATCATCAAGTTAATGTCATCTATAAGTCCTGGATCATGCAAATTGAAACGTGCACAATTTAATCCATAAGCAAGAAATATTTCTTGAATTTCCATTAAAGTTTTTAACAGTGCCATTGGCTAAAGTCTTCCGACATATTTCATTTAAATATTTCCCACAAATTAAATGCATCAGGCACATTGCAAAAGATGCAAATTAAAGCAAATTGTTCTCTTATTTGCTTTGACATTTAACATAGTGCTGCTTCTTCCAGACACCTCTCCCATTCTATATCATCTGCTATGAAGTTTTGATATCTTGCAGCTAATAGGAAAGTCTCATAAACAATTCCATTCACTGTGTGCAAATGTTCAAAATGTTGTGCACCGGGAACATGGTAAAAGAAGTAATCTTAAACTGGTAACGATCAATGTCTCTTGGGACCGACGGTATAAATTTGTGTTATAATTTTATGCATACCTCTTTGTTCGTTGTCGCCATAGACCCTTTACAAATACATAGTGATATGGAATCTCAATGTATAAAAATTGTCTGGCCTGGCAGTTTAATTGAAACCATGCAGTAAGTGTTGTTTCTCTGTGTTCACTTTGAGCTAAGGCAGTTCTTTCATTGTCTGCAGGAAAGCAAGCAAACTGACTTTGTGGGCAAATGTACAGCTAATCGATACACAGCATGTCACCGATCATGCATCTCAAATTGCAGAAGCCGCCACATTTGCTTCCGGAGCACTGACATAGCGAGCATCTAAATAATTAGAAAGTTTGTCATGTAAAATATGATTTTCCTTTTTGTTTTCTGCACCTTGCAACAACAATAGTTGCTGCATCATATCCTTTGTATATATATTATAAGTGCAAGCTTCCACATTTACGTGTGCATTGTACTTAATTGGCAAATGTAGATTGTATGGAACAACATATCTATTATCAACCTTTTGTACACAGATAATAGGCTGTTTGTCCTTCTTTTATACAAAGGGTATCCATCACAATTAGCATAATTTTGCATTTGAAATTGTTTTGGAAACTCTTTTGTACATTTTTTATTTTCTATACATGGTGAATTTGAATTCATATAGCCACATGGCACATGAATCATTCTGTGGTGTTACAATCTCAAAAAGTTTTGAATATTTTTCTGGATCTGGAAATTTAGCAGTAATTACTGAATCCACTCTCATCTGGCAGTATTCAACTTATCTTTTTCCTGCAGGATTAAAAGTATGTGAGGCATGTGGCAGTCCTCTTTTTTTTTTTTTTTTTTATCATAAAGGTTTTTATTAAGGGGTAATTAAAAAAATACTTTGTACAAAAATAAGAACAGTATATAAAACACAACTTTGCATTTTGAAGAAAGGAAAAATACTTTCCTAAACTTCTGCTCCTCGTTTGGTTGTGTTATTCCTTAATATAATTTTAACATTTTCAGTGCACATAATGGTATAATTAAAAATTAGTGTTTCAAACTAAATATTATAAGAATATATATGAAAGGAAAAAAGGAAGAAACAGAAAAAGAAGAAGAAAAAAAAAAGAAAAGAAGAGAAGAAGAAACAAATAAACAAAGATATGAAGAGGTATAAGGTAGAGAGCCCTTAATAGACATTGCTACCCATCAGCTCTCTACTCCAAAGGGTCAGATTTTGACTTTAACGTGGCTTTTTCCAATTCCCGTACAACCCAATCTCAATTTTACTATCGTTACCTTTCCGTCTGATGAAGCCTCCAATATCTCTCTCCCGCTCCGCCTGTTCCAGTCTGCCCCCCGCTCCACTCCTATTTGATGTGTGTCCAATAGTGTATGGGTCATTCTCTCATTATAAATAGGAAGTTTATTTGTTTTTAATTTCCTGGAAGTTAATGGAGTTGTCCTTCCACCTTCTCGCTATGATGTTTTTTACTGCCAGGTAAATCAATTGTGTCAATTTATTGCCCTCCCCTCCTAATTCAGTATATTTCATGCCTAAGAGGCATATCACTATGGACGGTTTAAGTGGGGTTCCAAATAGTCCTGAGATTAGACTAGTTGCTTTAGTCCAGATGTCAGAGACTAAAGGACATTTCCACCATGTGTGAATGAAGTCCCCTCGTTCCCGACATCCCCTAAAGCATTTATCAGAGTTCGTAGGCAAAATTCTGTTTAGTCTAGGGGAGGTCATATATGCCCTATGAAGGATTTTCAGCGAGGTTTCCAGCAGGCTATAATTAAGGGAGCCTCTTGAGAGGCTAGAGAAAGCTTTAGACCAGGAGGTCTCATCCCTATTCTGTTCCAAGTCCAACTCCCACTTCAGCATCAAGGAAGGCTTTGGTGAACCATGGGGGGGAGAATTAATTATGTTATATATCGCCCCCAATGTACCCCTAGTAAGGGCTGAATTTTTGCATACTATGGTGAGCCAGGAATCTTCAGGCGGGCAATATTCCCTGAATACCTCCACCACCCAATGCCTGATTTTAATATAGTTAAATATTTCTGTGTCAGGAAACTCCCCCCTTCTGCTTACTGTTTCTAGAGAAATAATTTCCCCCCCCTTCCAACCATGAGCCTAATTTATCCAATTTTCGCAAAGTCCAAAAATGTTTAGAGTTAGAAGAGAGGGTGGCCGAGAGAGTGGGAGAAGTGAATATTGAGGTGAGAGGTGTTACCGGGAATGCTAGATTATGAGTTTTCTTGGCCCAATTCCAGATTTTTAAAGTAAATTTAGTGATTGGGTTACTTATGTAAGAATTAAGAGAATTCGAATTTGGTGCCCAAAGGATAATACCCCACGTGAGGGGGGACATTTGTGCCTCCCCTATGAACACCCAATTGGGCTGGAGGGGAGTGGAGTGTGCCAGGGGTATGAAGGCCAGTTGTGCCACTCTAAAATAGTTAAAGAAATTTGGGCACGAGAGGCCTCCCTTAGATTTATACATGACCTTCCTCGCTATCTTCAGGGGCCTATTCCTCCAGATGAACTTGAACATCAGGGACTGAAAGCGAGCTAATTCTGAGTTATTTATTTGGACAGGAAGGGTTCTGGCTAGATACAGGAGCCTCGGGAGGATATTCATCTTAACCGAGGTTATCTGACCCGTCCAAGAAATATGCTTCCTCATCCAAATGTTCAAGTCCCTCTGAAGATCCCTGAAAAGTGGGGGGAAATTGGCCTTATAAATTCCCGCTAAGGAACTAGTGATATTTATCCCCAAATAGTGAATATGAGAGGCCGGCCAAATAAACGCTTGGCGTGTTTTAAACTAGGACAAAGTCTCGGAGGGTATGCCTATGCTTAGTGCCTCCGTCTTGTCCTGGTTTAATCTAAGTTCGGAAAGAGTGCTAAATAAACTAATTGTGTCCAAAAGTGCTTCAATGGAGGGGCCAGGGTTAGTTAGAGTGCACAATAGGTCGTCAGCAAATAAGGAGCACTTCAGATGCTGGTTCCCCACTCGCATCACCTCTATGGAGGGATTAGCCCTAATCGCTTGAGCCAGCGGCTCTATTGCCAGGGCAAAAAGAAGAGGGGATAGAGGGCATCCTTGTCTTGTTCCACACCCCATCTCTATTACAGCCTTCTGGGAACCCGGAAGTTATAAGTTAGCTTTGGGAAGAGTATAATAGGTGCGAAGCAAATTTAAAAATTGGCCTTTGAACCCAGATTTATCCAGAGCGGCGTATAAGAAAGGCCATTCCAGGGTATCAAATGCCTTCTCTATGTCCAGTGCTAGCAGGCAGACCTGGGTATTTCTATGTCTAGCCAAATGAATGATGTTTAATGTCCTTCTTATATTATCACGTGTCTGCCTATAAGGAATAAAGCCAGATTGGTTCTTGGTGAATTAGGGAGGGCAGAAAGACAGAAATCCGTTGTGAGAATATTTTTGCTAGGAGTTTAATGTCCCCATTTAGAAACGAGATCGGTCTGTAATTTTTTGCCTCCTTTGGGTCCCTACCTTCCTTGGGGAAAAGGGTCAGATCCGGGAAATTAAGTTCTGGGGGAGTAGTCCCCCTTTCAAGATTATATTGAAAAGGCTGCATAAGTGGGGGGCCAAAATATCAGAGAACTTTTTATAGTATATGTTAGTAAAGCCATTAGGGCCAAGAGATTTCCCCATTTTTAAGTCTCTAATTGTCTTCCTTACCTCCTCCACCGATACCTCTTTGTTTAGGTTTAGTAGGTCCGACTCAGATATTTTAGGCAGATCTAAGGAATTCAAGTAGGAACTAATAGAGGTCCCTGGAGGGGAGTTGTGGGAGGAATAAATGTGCTGGTAAAATTCCCTAAAAGTTTTTTGTATCTCGTTTTGGCTAAACGTAAGTACACCCTCTTTGGTTCTAATTTGGGAGATTTGGGACTGTGAGTATCTTGCCCTCAGACTTTTTGCCAATAATTTGTCTGGTTTATTCGCTTTAGCGTAGAAGAGGTGCTGTGTTCTTCTCAGAGCTTTATCCGTTCTTATAGATAGAATACCCTCTAGCTCCAATCTAACTTTGTCAATTTGGTCCCTTAACGAGGAAGAAGGGGAAATTTGATTTTGTTTCTCTAATTAAGCTAATTTTTTAACAAGATTTTCCTCAGCATATCGAAATGATTTCTTATGTTGTGAAGCCAATTTAATGCATGTACCCCTAATATAGGCCTTATGGGCCATCCAGACCCATCCTGGAGAAGTTTCCCCACCCGCATTGGACTCAAAGTAGGCTGCCAATTCAGAAGCAATTTGTTCCTGGTATGTGGGTATTGAGAGCAAGTATTCATTTAATTTCCAAGAGAAAGGTAGTCTGGATTGATATCCCAGATCAACCTCTAAAGAAACTGCGGCGTGTCCGACCACGTGCAGGGGACTATATCTGCCTTATCCGAGCCGTCGAAAAGCGAGGCACTAATGAGAAGGGCATCAATAACGGGAGTAAGATTTATGGGTGGAGGAGAAGAAGGTGTACTCTCTTCTTTCTGGGTGGTGGGCCCCTCCAAGCATCCACTAGGTCCAAAGAATGGAGCAGTTTTTTAATTTGTTTAATCTTATTAGAAAAGCGGAGTTGCTTTGAGACTGTGGATTTTATCCATGCTCTGGTCTAAAACCAAGTTTAGGTCTCCCCCTATTACCAATTTCCCCCACTCCCCCCCCCCTCCCAGTGTCCTTTAGAAGTCTGATCAACGCTTTATGTGGGGCTACGGTAGGGGCATAAAAAGAGACAAGCAAAGTAGGGGTACCCAAAACCTTCCCTTTCAAGACAATATAATACCCTTCCCGCTCTACAATTTTAGAGTCTAGTTGGAACTGGAAATCCTTGTGCAATGGGATCGCCACTCCCTCTTTTTTGGAAGCCTGGGTGGTGCAGAAGAATTGGGGATAATCTTTGTTCAGGTAGGCAGGAGTTTTATTCCTAGCAAAATGGGTTTCCTGGAGGAAGATAATGTGTGCTTGGTGGGTCTTATAATCCCCTTTAACATTGTGGGTGAGTATCCTAGTGGGAGATGTCATGGGTGTGCTGTTGGCGTAAGCATGCGAATAGCTAATAGCAACGTACCTTTAGTAGCGGCTACCCAGGAGGAAGCGAGGAGCGGCTTTCCCAGGCCAGGGCGAGGAGGAGGTGGAGGGTCGTGTCGGATCTCCTTGGACAGATTTGGTCTCATGGTGGCGAGAGTGGGAACAAAAAGGCATATATTAGTTGGGTTTAGCAGTGGTAACCACCAAATTCTAAAGCCATTACACACCGGAAGTTCCGCCCTTACAAGTCTGCTCTGTAGAAAACCCCTAAAATCTAGCCATCCGCCCAGCGGATATGGAGCTGGCCTTGCCAAAGAGAGGAAAAGAAAATGCCTCTCCAGGCCTGCTTTCACAGGGTGAACGAAGAAGCAAGAGAGAGGATGTAGAGAGGGAAGTAGCCTATGGGACCCAAGCTTTGTGGGGACCAGAGGATAAGGATAAGAAGCAATTAGCCTACTCAAGTCTATCAGAGAAAAGAAAAAGAAAATAAAAACAGTACAACAAAGAGAGAAAAAACATTTTACCATTGTGATCTTCCTAGTTTAACAAAGTCAAGCCCGGTCTAGTTCTATCCTTTTTCCTCAAATCTAGTCTATATCAGTCTAAATTCTAGCCGGTAGGGGTGTTAAAAAATAGGGCTAGAAAACAATATGATATGAACCTAGCTGAGCCCGGACACTCTTTAATTACAACTTGGGGCAAAAAAGCCCTCAACCTAAAAAGAGCAGGCACTACAAACAGGGGAGCCCTTTCCCTTTTTTCCTTTCTTGTTTTTTTTCCTTTCCCCCCCCCTATTCTTTCTATTTCTCCCCCCCCCCCTTCTGATATATTTTGTTCTCTTCAAGCCTGAAACTATAACCATAACCTAGAGTAACTAGACCTTCTCAGAGGGGAGAAAAGAAAAAAAAAAAAAACATGGAGAAAGCACAAAAGAGACAATCAATAAAGTTATAAAACATGATAGCCATTACGAGAGTCCTGTGGTATAGTCTCTGTCAGCAAAGGGATTATGTGCCTCAATAGGCCGGCCGATCCTCCCGGCACCCAGCCCGGCTCTTCAAGTCATATAGCCACGGCCTCCAGTTCCTGCCTTGGACCCCGAGAAACTGTTTGGGGAGTTGGAGCTACTGTTCTCTTCTGTTTGGAGGAAGGAGACCATTGTCTCTGGGGAAGAGAGGGAGGCACAGGGGTCACCTGTGCCAGGACCGTTTCTCCAGTGGCCAGGTTCAGTCTCCGTAGAAGATCCAGACATTCCTCCAAGGAACGCACAGTGTGGGATGCGCCATTATAAGAGAACAAAAGGGCAAAAGGAAAGCCCCATCTGTACCTGATGCCATGCCGAATAAGAATCTCCAGAGCAGGCTTCATCAGTCTCCGTTTTCGTAAGTTTGGAGGAGAAAGGTCTGCAAAGAACTGCAAAGAGGATCCATCAGGGCCCTGAATGGTTGCCATTTTACGGGTAGTGGCAAGAATCAAGTTTCTGGATTGCTGACGAAGCAGTCTCACTATTATGTCCTTTGGCAAATCAGGGTTTTTATTTCCACCCAGGGCCCTGTGGGCTCGCTCCACTTCCCAGATATGGTCCGGAAAGCCTACCAGAATCTGATCTATAGTGGCTTTGAGGTATCGGGGCAGATCAATTATTGCTGTTGGCACCCCCCATACCCGGATATTAAATCTTTGGAAGCGGTTTTCCAAGTCTTCCAGTTTGTCTTCAAGGGAAGTGATGCAAGAGGGCCTCCACTACTTGATCCATTGACTCCTCCAGAAGATTGGTCCGCTGCCCAATGTAATGCAGTTCTTTTTGTAGAGCCGTGACTGCTCTATTGATATGGGACTCTAGAAGGGCCTCAAACTTTGCCATAGAGTTGTCAGCTATGTTGACCTCCGGGTGTAAGGCCTCTGATACCGATTCAGAGTCGGATTGGTCCGAATGTTCCGGGCAGGAAGCTTGCGTTGATGTCTGCGGGGCCCCAGCTATCTTGAAGTGCTCCTTAATTTTTTTGGAAGGCAGGGCTTTCTTGTTTTTTCCCATCTTGCCTGTGATTTTGACTCGCCGTATATTAGCTGTGGTGTCGTTGCAAAGTCTTGGTCAAGAAACAAGGCAGGGACTCCAGTAGCACCCCTCACAAGGCCCAAGCAGGCTGTTCTCACAGAATTGCAAAAAAGGATTCAGATCATACTCAGAAATATGCTTAGCCCCTACCGGCCAGCTCCATTCACTGCATTAGCATACCCCTTTCAGGTTGCAGGACGGCAGAAAGGAAATTTTGGAGAAATTCAGCCCGCACTGTGGCAGAGGTGCCACTAGATGGCAGTGTCGCTCTCTAAACTGGAGAAAATGTTGTTGTTTTGCTGAAGACACTCCTAGGGTGCGGCAGGAAATAGAAAAACTGAAGCACAGTTTGGCAAATGAGAAAAGTTCTGCACAAAAGTCACCCAGCTCCAAAAAGCCTTATGAAGCATTCAGTCTCTCCTGTTTTTATTTGTCTCTCTCTTTCCTCTCTACCCCTCTCCCCCCTGTTGTAGGTTTCAGGAGAGTAAGACAGAGTATATACTAGGGAGATATCCTTAGGGGCTCTCACAACTGCTGCTGTCAATGGCCAAGCGGCCAGGATACCCCTAGAGGGCCCTGGGGCACAGTGTCTCTGTTCTTCCTCCTCCACCCCTCACACCTTCCCCCAGCACTTTACAGGGGGCTCCAGGCACAGGGCCAGGTTCCCCTCTTATCCCCTGACGGTCTTTGCGGTTCCCAGCTCCTGTCCCGGTCCTCAGATGTGGCTGGGGGGGAGATGCAGCCTCCTGGCGCCCTTCTGAGCCCTGGCGCGCTTCCTAGTGCCGGCTCCTGGCTTCTGGTGGTGGCCTTCACTTCCGCCACCACGTCCTCTGCCGCTGCCTCTCTGGGGACCCCCAATCCGATGCTGCTCCGGTGCCCAATCTCATTGGGCGTCTGTCCGCCTCTCCTGCTCAGCCCCCTGCGCTGGTAGATGGGGGAGAGCTGGAAGGGGTCTGGGGGGAGGTCTGTGTCGCTAGGCCCCGAGAAGCCTTGTTGTCGGATCTTCCCGACGGGGTCTCCGGAGGCAGGGAGAACGCTCCCAGAAAGTCTCTGGAGGTGGGGGAGCCTCCTCTGGGGAAAGATGCAGCTATAGCTGCCGATAAAGGCCAGTATGGAAGCCTTATTTTGCTGGCAGACACGGAGCTCCAGCTCAACGAGTCCTCTCACTTCGGCTACTTAGCCACGCACCCTCTTTTTTAAATTTAATGGTATAAACAAAAGCCACACATTTTCCAAATAACTGTGCTTTAGTTATATCATGTATTAAAGAATTATGTTTTTTTTTTTAACTAGCAAATTGCCCGTCAAAAATGACGGGGCAACATTTTTTTAAGGCAGGTGGTCTGAGATCCTTGAGCGCTCATTGCGAGCCATGCACTGAGCGCCTTTGGCGCTCATTCCGAGGCTCTTGTTTGTTGTATTTTTTTGAATCAGAGGCGCTTTTGCTGTCATTGTAAGTTTGGCGCTGATCTGCTTTTTGCGCTTATTGCAAGGCTGTACCCTGGTGTAGTTTGTGTGCTATGAGCAGTGTTGGCGCTCGTTGTGAGGCGCGCAGTGAATGGCTTTTGTGTTTATTGCCATAGTGTTTTTTTAATAATTTTTTTGTGTATATGTATTTTTGTATACTAATTACATAATTAATAAATTTATAAATTAATATACTTTATCTATTTGTAAGTAATATATTCAGGAAGCATTGTGCTGAAGAGCTGACAATCTGTTTTGATGTTTCTGCAGCATACAATGTTGGTTTGCACTGTTGTGGAGCTGAGGTGTAAGTGTCAGCAATGTGTGCAGTGTGTAGTGTAAATAGGCTGAGTGCGCGAGGGGAAGCCGTTAGTGTAGCTGTGTACTTTCGCATTCTGCATTCTGTTGTAAAATGGCGGCGAATGTATATGTGGTACGGGGGTGTGGAGGATTTAGCGTCCTTACTAAAAGTGTATGTAAAGGATCCTTGCGTTTTCCTCCGAACTCCAGCTGAAACAAAGTGATTATAGCTCCCAATACCCCAAACATGAGTCAAAACTTCATGAAGGGGTAAACATGAACTCTTTACTGAGGGCTACACGCCCGGTATATACAGGACTTCCTCCTGGTGGACAAAGGAAAAACAGTAGCCAATCACAGTGGCTATAGCATAAGCACTCCCCTTACACATAAATCACTCCCTCTTTTCTATCCTGGAGGTAATTAAATTAAGGTAGCACAGAGAGCCTATATTATCTCCAGGAAGAAAGAAACATGGCTTCTTTGTTTAATAAACAGAATAAAAATGTATAACTTTGATTTTACACAATATAAACTTGAAGTTCCACATATCCCCAGATAGCTGAGATCTGAGTGCATATTCTAGGCAAATAGCGCTCAGATCCCACAAATGCAGTTCTCAGAATCATCGACTGAATTTTTCCTTTTAGGTATTTCCACGAAAGCCCATTGTAAATCCTCAAATAACCGAACAGGTTGGTTCGTGAAGTCTGTAAAATAGGGGATTTCGTTACACAGCTCCCCCTTAGTCCCATGGAACGGCATACCTGCTTAGATCCTAACGGGTCGGCTAAGGGATGTCCGGTAATCCAGAAACCAACCAAAATTACGCCTTTTCCAGTTCAGTTTGCCGGGAGAGGCCATCGGTATTGGCATTCTGTTTCCCAGGGCGGTACTGCATTGTGAAATTATAAGGTTGCAGCGCCAAGCTCCATCTGAGTAATCTGGGGTTATCGCCAGCCACTCTGTTGAGCCAAATTAAAGGGTTGTGGTCAGTCAGCACGGTGAAAGAGCGTCCATACAAGTAAGGCTGTAGCTTCTTAAGTGCCCAGACTAATGCCAGACACTCTTTCTCCACAGTGGCATAGCTGACTTTGCGGGGTAATAGTTTTCTGCTCAGGTACGCCACTGGGTGATCCATGCCATCGTCTCCCACCTGGCTCAATACTGCTCCCAGTCCAAACATTGAGGCATCTGTGTGGACGAGAAACCTTTTAGTATGGTCCGGTGCCGCTAACACAGGAGATGCAGGTAACGCAGCCTTGAGTTTCTGGAAAGCCTCCTCACACTCAATGGACCAGATTACTTGTAGGGGCAGGGACTGTTTAGTGAGGTCTGTCAAGGGCTTGGCCAGAGTACTGTAATCCGCTACAAATTTCCTGTAATAACCTGCGGTACCCAGGAATGCCATAACCTGAGTTTTTGTCCGTGGTTGGGGCCACTGGGTGATGGCCTCAATTTTAGCAGGCTCTGGTCTCTGTTTCCCTGACCCTACTCTGTGGCCTAAATACTGGACTTCCGCCATGCCCACGTGGCATTTCTCAGGCTTCAACGTGAGCCCTGCGTGCTGAATTCGGTTGAGCACTACTGAAATGTGTTCCAGGTGGGCTTCCCAAGTGCCACTGAAGATAGCTATATCGTCCAGGTAAGCACAAGCGAAGCCCTGAAGTTCCTCTACGAGCCGGTCCGCCATCCTTTGAAAAGTGGCTGGGGCATTCTTCATCCCAAATGGCATAACCTTAAACTGGTATAGGCCAAATGGGGTGACAAATGCTGACTTCGGGATGGCCCCAGGCTCCAAGGGGATTTGCCAATATCCCTTGCACAGATCAATAGTGGTCAAGTAATTCCCCCCAGCCATACGGTCTAGCAGCTCATCTACTCTGGGCATGGGGTAGGCATCGGTAATGGTCCGATCATTTAGTTTACGGTAGTCCACGCAGAACCTGGTGGTACCGTCCTTTTTAGGAACCAGGACTACTGGGGAAGCCCAGGGGCTTTGAAACGGTTCTATGACCCCCAGTTCTAACATATCCCGGAGTTCCGTTAACATACTTTCCCGTACTGCCTCTGGAATTCGGTAAGGCTGCTGCCGCAGGGGTAACTGGCCTGGGGTCTCCACTCGGTGGACTGCCAGGGTCGTATACCCTGGGGCTGCAGAAAACATGCCCCCAAATTCCTTTAACAGTTGGGAAACCTGAGCTTGTTCCTCGGGACCTAATGCTGGCCCCAACTGTACTTGGTCTACTCCTGTGGGTTTCTGGGGAAGCATATCTGGTAGAGGGAGACCCTCGCTATCCTCATATGCTGGAGCGCATACCGCGGCGACCTCCTCTGGCCTCTCCAGATATGGCTTAAGCATATTTACATGGAAGGACCTCCGGATCCTATTATCGGAACAGTCTGCCACAATGTACGTGGTATCACTGATACGCTCTAGGACCGTGTAGGGGCCCTGCCAGGAGGCTTGCAACTTATCTGTTTTGATGGGTTTCAGAACTAGGACCTTTTGTCCCACTTCTAATATACGGTCCCTAGCTCCCTTGTCATACCAGTATTTTTGCCACTTTTGGGCGGCTCGCAGGTTCTCCCGAACTGTTTCGGTCAGAGTCTGTAGCCGGTCTCTCAGCTCTAGTACAAATGAGACTATAGGGGTACCTGCTTGTTCCATATCACCTTCCCAATGTTCTTGCATGAGGTCCAGGGGTCCCCGGACCCGTCTCCCGTATAATAGCTCAAAGGGAGAGAATCCGGTGGACTCCTGGGGAACCTCCCTATAGGCAAAAAGTAAATGAGGGAGGAATCTTTCCCAATTCCTGCAGGTCTCTGTGAACGTGATGAGCATTTGCTTAAGGGTGCCGTTAAATCGTTCACAGAGGCCATTGGTTTGGGGGTGATAGGGGGAACTTAATATGGGTTTTACCCCACAGCTCTGCCAGAGTTGTTGGGTAATCACCGCTGTGAATTGGGTTCCCTGATCGGACACTATCTCCCTAGGGAATCCCACTCTAGTGAACACCTGAACTAGTGCTTCTGCTACCGTCTCTGCATGTGTATTCGACAGAGCTATAGCCTCGGGGTAGCGGGTAGCGTAGTCCACCACAGTAAGAATGTATTTCTTACCGGATGGACTGGGTTTACTGAGTGGGCCAACTAAATCAACCGCCACTCGGAAAAATGGTTCCTCAATAATGGGTAGGGGGCGTAGCTTTGCCTTGGGGTGATCCCCTCTCTTCCCTACCTTTTGGCATACTTCGCAGGTCCTACAGTAATCTTGCAAATCTCCCGTGACCCCTTGCCAGAAAAAGCACTGGGTGAGTCTGTCCCTCGTCTTTTTAATGCCTAAGTGACCTGCTAGGGGAATATCGTGGCTAATCCGCAACAGTTCTACCCGATACTTACGGGGCACTATCAACTGTCTTTTTTCTACCTGGCCCGCTCCTGTCCCTGTCCCCCCAGTCACTCGGTACAGTAAACTCTTTTACCAGCTAAACCTTGCCTGATCTCTGTCTCCCTGGGGTTGTTCTACCTTCCTCCTATACCCTTTTAAGGTGGGATCCTCCCGTTGTGCTTGCCCGAAGTCTTGAGGGGTACCCCAGTAAGAAGTCTGGTCAGGGGGGATCGTCAGAGGGTTATCGCTTACCTGGTCATGAGTCGAGGGAGAGGCTTCCATAGCTCTGGATTGCTGCCGGGTGGTAACCGGTAGGGCTCCTTCGGTACTGCAGGCTGCCAATTGCGACGTCAGGCATCCTAGATCATTTCCCAGCAGTACTTCCGCGGGCAAATCTGGCATGATGCCCATTTCCACCGCCTTGGCCCCGGTACCCCAATCGATGTGTACTTGGGCCGTTGGTAACTGGTGAATTGCCCCTCCGGCTACCCTTACAGCAATGGTACGTCCTGTGTGCTGGGTCGGGGCGACTCGGTGTGGCTGGACCAACGTAATAGTAGCGCCGCTGTCTCTCAGTCCTCGAGCCTCTTGCCCATTGAGTTTTACTGACTGGCGGTGATGTGCCCTGTTATCCCCAGCCGCTTGTACAGGGTTTACCTCATGTAAGGTGGCCCAATTTTCACTATTGCCACTGGGTGTCTCTTGCGGCAGATAATCGTAATCCTCTTGCACACAGTGTGCGGCGGCTTTTGTCTGTGGTATAGGTGCCCGTCCCCAGCGGTCTGTAGTGCGTTGTGGGCAGTTAGGTTTGATGTGCCCCACTTGTTTGCACCCATAACACATCGGAGCAGTCTTTTGGTACCCTGGGGTTGTGGTATTGCCCCCTGGTGGTACCCTCTGTGGCATAGTGGGTGGGCCAGGGGCAGGCCGCTGGCTCTGGACCCCTCGGTTTCCATCCATCCGCCTGCTCTCATGAAATTCGTCTGCCAGCCGTGCTGCCTCCTCTACCGTTTTTGGCTTTCTGTCTCTGACCCAATCTCTCACCTCCGCTGGGGTATAATCAAAAAATTGTTCTAGCAACAACAACTGCACAGCATCCTCTAAAGTAGTTGCCTGATTCCTCTGCATCCAATTGCTGGCAGCGCGCTGCATGCGAAATGCCCACTCCGTATAGTAATCTTTACCTTGTCTTCTGAGAGCCCTGAATTTCCTTCTATGAGCTTCAGGGGTTACAGCGTACCGGGCTTACAAAATCTCTTTTATCTTGTCTTAGTTTCGTATATCCCCATCTGGCACAGCTCTCAATGCTTCGGCTGCTCTACCTGATAGTTTACTACTTACTACGGCAGCCCAGTTAGCGCTTTCCAAATCTTCTAACACACATTGTCTTTCAAAATCTTGCAAGTAATTGTCAATATCCATCTCACCTTCCACGAAGCTTTTAAATGCAGCGTAGTTAATTTTCCGCTGACGCCCCATTGTAGATCCAGATAGCGACAATATATCCACTGGAGGTGATCTGTCTCTGGCTTCTCGTACTTCCCTGGCATTCTGGGTCTCAGTAGCTTGGGCCAAGATCTGTACCATGATCTCTGGTGATGGGTTAGGTCCTACCAGGCTGAGTCTCCATCTCACGTCCCTCTGGAAGTCTGTTTCCTCTGTATTCGCCATTTGTGGTTCGCCGGTTTGATCGCTCTCCAGTAGTTCGTCTATTAGCGTGGCTTTCGTTTTGTTGCTTGCCGCTATGCCTCGAGCTTCCAGCAGTTCCTTTAGTGTGGTTCGTTTCAAGCGTTCGTATCTATGCGCCATTCACCAGTTTCAGTTCGGTATATCCGTTCGGGAGGAAAATCCCCACCACTTGCCACCAGTGTAAAGGATCCTTGCGTTTTCCTCCGAACTCCAGCTGAAACAAAGTGATTATAGCTCCCAATACCCCAAACATGAGTCAAAACTTCATGAAGGGGTAAACATGAACTCTTTACTGAGGGCTACACGCACGGTATATACAGGACTTCCTCCTGGTGGACAAAGGAAAAACAGTAGCCAATCACAGTGGCTATAGCATAAGCACTCCCCTTACACATAAATCACTCCCTCTTTTCTATCCTGGAGGTAATTAAATTAAGGTAGCACAGAGAGCCTATATTATCTCCAGGAAGAAAGAAACATGGCTTCTTTGTTTTAATAAACAGAATAAAAATGTATAACTTTGATTTTACACAATATAAACTTGAAGTTCCACATATCCCCAGATAGCTGAGATCTGAGTGCATATTCTAGGCAAATAGCGCTCAGATCCCACAAACGCAGTTCTCAGAATCATCGACTGAAGTTTGTCTTATTAGGTATTTCCACGAAAGCCCATTGTAAATCCTCAAATAACCGAACAGGTTGGTTCGTGAAGTCTGTAAAATAGGGGATTTCGTTACAGTGTATATTGTACCTCATATGGCTTTTTGGAAAAGCTGTATGTGCTTGGTGGTGTTTTGCATCTTTAGGGTCATGTAGCATTTTTTCTCTCGCTTAGGGGATTTTCGTGTGTCTAAACTCTGTAATTTGGACTTAAATTGAGGTGTAACTTCACTTGCAGAGGTCCTAGGTGCCACCCATAGCTGTGGGTAAGGTTTTATGTAATTTTTGTGTGTATTTTATTTTTTTTATGTTTTCCACTGCTCGCGGTTTGGCATTTTGGCGTTTTTTGCGAGTCCCGCGGCTCATATTTTTTTAGTGTAAGTCCTTAATTTTTTCTTTCTAAGTCCCGCGGCTCATATTGTTTTGTGTAAGTCCATATTTAGTCATTGCGTGTTAGATCAATTTTTTGAAAGTCCCGATTCTGTGGGTGTTTGTAACCACTTGTGAGGCGCCGTAGAGCCTTCGGTTTATTGCAGCCGTCGTGGGAGCCTCCACCTCGGTAAAGGCGGCCCCACGCTTCGCGAGGGTCCGCATTTGCGGCCTGCAATGAGCCTTCGGCTCATTGCAGCCGACCTTTGAGACTCCACCTTCCGCAAATGCAGCTCCTCGCTTTGCGAGGGTCCACATTTGTGGCCCGAACTGCGTGCCTCGCTTTGCGAGGGGCGCAGTTCTTGCAAGCTCACTTTGCGAGCACGCAAAGTGTGATGACGTTTCGTTGTTTGTCAACTATTATATGTGATACTCTTGCCACTAAATCTGGTGGGTCAGAAATAGTTTGTTCATGATTCAAATTTTCCTTGATCTCCTGCTATTGTGGATTACATGTGAATGTAATGAATAAATCTGATTTTCCAAATTTTGTGACTATAGCCATGGCATCATTGTATCTTTCTCGCATATTGTGAGGAGATCCTTGGAAAGTGAATGGCAAAATTATTGCTCTTCCAGCGGGGATGTCTCTGTTGGTAGCCAATTCAGTGACATAATCCATTAATCCACAATACTGTTCTACTCAAAGCTTGTTTTGTTGAAATTTTATAAAATTTAGATTATTTGCTTTTACTTGCAGATAGGAATAAATAATCCATTGTTGTGTGAGTTTGCACACACATAAAATAGGATTAAAATAATCATGAATAGCAGTTTGGGCCCCTTTATAGTCCAGCGTAGAAATATTGCATCTAACACCAACTTTACTATTGTGAAAACTTTGCAATTGTAATTTTGGTTCCCATCCAGGTTCACCATTTGGAAAGAAAATGGGAGTGGGGGCAGAGATGTGCTAAGTAAGAGAACCCTATGGTCCTAAGACACAAATGTTTTTTATCTCTCTGAGTTTGTCAAGTAAATTATAACTAATCATAGGCTGCACAGCAAAGGGACAAAAATCATAGAAGGTTAGGTGTGGGTTAATGCAGTGTTTCTTACTAAGTGCAAATTGGTCTGTAAGTGCAAAGTCTTTGGGGTGCCGCCTGTGCTCGGCCTTTGGACATCAGTCCACTGCTGCTATTGGGCTAGTCCCAGAGAATGAGAGTGAACCACGATCTTTGATAATTTCTCGGCTTTGTCTCTAAACTACCCTGGTCCCGCTGGTTTGAGCCTGTACTCTCCCAAACTAAAGGGCAGAACTGTAGCAGACTTGTCTCCCATGAATAATCAGACTGTTAGATCAAGCAATTTAGCGTGGTTTGACTTAGATGATATAAGAGGCCAGATACTTTTTGGGATAGTCTGTATGCTGTTTATCATTTGGTTCTGCTGGAAACTTTGGAGAGATCAAAAGCGAGGATTTATAGTGTGGGAATTTTAATGTGGGAATTTCCCTGACAGCCACAGCCACAGTGTAGCTAAGAATCAAGAGAGAGGGAAGAGTCCCCTCCATCGATATAAATAAAGACAATAATAATAATCATAGTGGGGTTATGGGAAATGATCTTAGCAAGGGTGATACTGGTTCACCCTCAAGTAAAGGACGCCCAAAGAGTCCTCCTACCCCACAGGAGAGTACGAATAAGAACTATGGTGGGTGGGTCAGACTGCAGCTGCAAAAGTGGAGCAAGCTGACTAAGGGAATTTATTTTGGGATTCCCAAAGGGGAAACCTTTGAATTACACTGCTTGGAGAATCTCCACAAAAATTTCAAACAAAAATTAGTAGAACCAAATGAGAAAGCAGCTTGGAGTAGATGGGCTGTAAAATCAGAGACAGCAAAAGGCTCAAAGTATTCTTATGGTAGAAACTAAGACAACATCAGTGCGAACATACCAGCCAAGGGAGGAGAGTCAGTCTGAGTCAGAAAGGGGAGAGGCAGAACAGAGCAGCTTGCAATCTCTATAGTGGAGCATGCTGGAGAGAATACAGAGACCCTGAGAGACCTAGGAGCCAAACAAAAAACTTCTCTTGGCCCAACCATGACATACCCCAGTGGAGAACTGAATCTCCCACCCCCTCTATATCCTCGCATATTTGTTAAACCCCAAGACAGAGCCACTGCCCCATCATTTGCATCCTCTCCCCCCTCATGGCAAGATCTATGTGCCTGTGGGGAAGAAAAGTATTTTGTGGAGTAGAAGGAGAACTCCTAATCTCTCCCAAAATAAACTCTGAGGTAATAAGCAAAATGGCTGAGGGTCTTTTATCACCTCAAACCTCAGCTTAACCAGTCAGAGAGCAGTTTATTCCAGGCACAAATGATCGGGCATACAGATATATTACCCAGCATGTCCCATGGACATCTGGGAAATGAAGGGATTTCTCTCATCAGTCCCTAAGTCGCGGAGCAATCTATATGGGTTTGTAAATGAGCTGTACAATATCACGGTCAGCTACAACCCCACGTGGAGAAATCTGCTGCAGATAATAAGAGTTGAAGCTGGTCAAATAGACACAGCTGCCATCTGTACTAAGCTTACCTTGCCACTTAATCCATCAGAGGTAGAAAATACCCCACGTAGGGCATTGGAATATGTCAACCAACTCAAGAATAAGATTACAGAGCTATTCCCTCCAGAGTCTTGGGTTCGGGTGACAAATATCCAACAAAAGGCTAAAGTTCCAGGGGAAGAGTGCTTTGAAAGATTTAGGCAGACTGTGGAAAAGGCAGGAGGTAACCTTGAAGACCAAGGAATGGGTAAAATGCTCACTGCCACATTGGTGTCTTGACTGAATAAAGAACTCTATGACAAATTGGTTCCTGCCCATTCTGATTGGAGAGGCAAGTCAGTCTCAGCACTAATGAGCCTAGCAAGCTCAATCCAAAGAAACATTAAGGAAGTGCAGGAAAAGAGAGCTCAGAAGGTAAGGCTAGTCAATGCCCCAGGGGAACCTCAATGGAAGCAGTTCAGAGGAACAAACAAAGGGGAACCCAGAAAAGTTAAGTGCTATAACTGTGACAAACTGGGTTATTTTGCAAGGGACTGCAAAGCTCCAAAGCTGGGCAGACAGGAGAGTAATTGACGGGCAGGGTTTCCAGTTCTGCCAGTCATCTCTGAGAGCTGAGGGGGTGATGACTTTGTTCGCCTGACCCTCTCTGACATGCCATACCATTCTGTGGAATGCCTGGTGGACACTGGAGCAGTCCACAGTGTTCTCAAAATATCAGAAGCTCCAAATTTAAATATTTCTGGACAAATTGATGATATAGGACTAGCAGGTAAAACTATCATGCTGAGAGAGAGTGTAGAAACTTCTGTAATTATAGGTCTAGTTTAGACCTTCCTCTCCTTTGTCCTCAGTGACACTGTCCCCTGCAATTTGCTGGGAAGAGATGCACTGATGAAACTAAAAGTGAACATCCAATATACAGAGGATGGACCGGTTGTCAATATATTAGTGGGATCAGAGGACCACAACACATTGGAGAGTCTCGTCACCCTAATGGCCGTGAGCATCCTTACAGAGCAGGACTTTCCGCATGACCTGAAGAATGTCCCCCCAGATGTTTGGACTATAAAAGGTGGTCTAGTGGGCTGGATAAAACTAGCAGAACCAGTGGTCATTAAGCTCTGACCTGGAGCTAAACTGCCCAGGATTCCTCAGTATCCCCTCAGCATGAAACAATGAAAAGGTGTAAGAGACCAAATAACCTGTAAATACACCCTTGTATCCTGTGGCTAAGCCTGGGAGACCAGGACAGTTCTGCCTGGTCCATGATTTGCGGGCAGTAAATAAAATTATTCAAGAGGATTTCCCACTTGTTCCAAATCCCCACACTATTCTAGGAGGAATTCCATTGAATGCCATCTGGTTCAGTGTGATAGATTTGGTAGACGCTTTATTTTGTTTCGCTGTACATCCTTACTCTCAGTACCTGTTTGCCTTTACTTTTGTGGGGCAGCAGATGGATTGGACATGAATTTGGTCAGATCATGAAGCAAGTCCTAGACAGGTGGCATGCATCCATTGGGGTGACTGTTGTGCAGTATATTGATGATATCCTGCTGGCAGCTACTTTCCCACTTGAGCACTGAGGGATGTAAGGTTCCCCCCAGTAAGCTACAGTTCCACCAGGAAAAAGTAATTTTCCTAGGCCACTGCATCTCACGGGCTCTAAACACATCACTGCGGATAGGGTCTCTGTGATACAGAAGGCACCATACCCACAGAATTTCAAACAGATCAGAGCCTTTTTGGAATTGGTCGGGTACTGCAGACAATGGATACCAAACATCTCTCAACTTGCTACTCCCTTATACGCTCTGACCACTGGATGCATAGAGCTGTCTGAGGGGGAAAAACAGGCTCTGGACCAGTTAAAGGCTGCTATACTTGGCGCCTCTTCACTGGCACTCCCAAACTACATGAAGCCATTCTACCTGTTCTGTCATGAACAGGAAGGACAGGCTTCAGGAGTACTCACCCTGCAGTATGGGGGGAAACAGAAGCCCATGGGTTACTTTAGTTCCAAACTGTATCCTGTAATATCAACAGGAGCTGCATGTTTAAAATCAGTAGCTGCAGCAGCGATGTTAGTTGAAAAAACAACTGACATTGTCCTTGGGAATCAGTTTTTTCTTATGGTTCCTCATGCTGTACAAGCAGCCGTCCACAGCCTGACAACCAGGCACCTCTCTGCGGCCAGGTTCACGAAATATGACATTTCCTTGCTGGTACCGTCTAACATATCAATGCTCAGGTGCAATGTTTTCAATCCAGCAACCCTTTTCCCTTTTGCCATTTTATGAGGAAGTCTGGGAACAACACCCATGACATGATTGTGAGCAGGAGCTGGAGCTTTACTATGGCCCTCCCAATCCTGTCTTGGATGAACCCATTCCAAATGCTGAAATTACACTATACGTAGAGGGAGGGTTTGCCGCTGGTTTTGCTGTAGCGGATGACACATCCATTCATGATTTTGGCTTTTTGTGGGGACATAGAGGTTTTCTTACCTCTAGTGGAAAGGTGATAAAACATGCAGACCTAATACAGGATTTACTAAAAAAGGTGAAGCTACCTAGAGTCGTAACTGTTATGAAATGCCAGGCACATTAGCGTTCTCACAGTTTGCAACTGAATTGTGTAAGAAATGCATGAGCTGTGCCAAATACAATCCAGGTAAATTGACAAAGGTAGAGATGAAACATCTTGTAAAGTCTGACTACCCGTTCCAAAGATTGCAAATAGACTACATCCAGCTCCCCAAATGTGGTGTCTATAAGTATGTTTTGGTATGTGTGGATATGTTCTCCTCCTGGGTAGAGGCTTGGCCCATTGCCAAGGCAATGGCAATTGTGACTGCTAAAAAGCTAATATCTGAAACTGTGTTAAGATATAGTCTACCTCAGACAGTAGAGTCCGATCGAGGTACTAATTTTACTGTGCAAGTGTTTGCAGAAATAATTAAAGGGTTGCCGATTAACCAGCATCTACATACTCCTTACCATCCACAATCATCTGGGAAAATAGAGAGAGCAAATGGTGTTTTAAAAAATAATATAACAAAGATCTGTGAGCAGACGAACCTTACTTGGGTAGAAGCCTTATCATTAGCCCTTTCTGCAATGAGGCACACCCGAAAGGGAAAACATGTCCTCTCGCCATTTGAGATTTTGTTTGGAAGACCACCACTGACAGGCCTTTTCTTTCCAGAAGAATTACATGGACAATATGCTTCCTTAACTGATTATGTTGTTCAGCTACAAATGCAACTGACTAAATTGCATGGAAAACTTTTCTCTTCATTACCAGATCCAGAAGAAACAACCAGAACTCACCACCTGCACCCCGGAGACTGGGTGGTGATAAGGAGATATGTGAGGACACATTTAGAGCCCCGATTTGATGGCCCATACCAGGTATTACTGACCACACTCAAGTCAAGGTGGAAGGGAAACCAAACTGGATACACGCTTCCCACTGTAAGCTAGTAGATTTCCAGGTCAGTGATAAAAGACTGTGTTTAAAGGGTGAGGTCACTGGGGACAAAAAGTATTAACAAACTGTCAAAAATTCATGTAACACTCTGCTAGTTTTTCTGTGTTTTATCCTTTCATGCACAGGTGGACGGGGGGAATCAGACAAATTCCATCCGGCTCCTACATCAACATACTGCCAAGCAGCTGAATACTATCGACTGCTGGGTATCTTCCAATACTTCTGCCACTCATAGGAATCCCTTTAATTGGTGTACCAATATCAATGAATGATTTGATTTTAACAGATTATAGTTATAAAGGTTCAAATAGATGTAGATCACTATACTCATAATGCTCTCTCAGATCAAGGGACATATTTAGAAATTGCTGGTATAATTTCTCCACCTACAGTGTGTCTTGGGCCCAAGCACGTGAATCACATAACAAAAATAAAAGGTCACTCTGCCAGTTTACCCAAGGTACATGTGGGGGAAACAGATTGTAGAAATGCTACCTTAACATTTAAATTGGAACCAAATGATACACCAAGTAATATGGTAAATGTGAATTGTAACAGCTTATGGTTTTGCCCAACATTGAAAGCTTTGTGTGCCCCAGGTGTTCTTGCCCTGAACGAACAGACGAAGATGAGTGGAGCTGTGCAACACAATATGGTATGGTTTCAAAAGTGGCTGGAAAATCATGGTAAGATAATTTCCAGTGTCTTGAGACAAGGACTCAATTACATTTGTGGCAATAAGGCCTACTCATGGCTTTCCATGGGAGCATGGGGTAACTGTACCATAGGAAGAGTTGTACCAGCCATTAGACCACACTTAAATATCTCATTGTTTGAAATATACCAAGGGGGAACTATGTATAAAGGAGAACTATTCTCATCTGCAGATACAGTCTTGATGTGGTCCCCCTCTTGAACAGGTTGGGGAGTCAAATTAGCAAATAAGACAAATAAATATGCTAGTATCATGGATGGGAACATTAGTTAAACTACAAGTTCTATCCATGCGCTAAATGAAGAGTTAGCTCAAGTCAGAAACATTGCCACACAGAACAGAATGACTCTTGATTATCTGCTAGCTATAGAAGGGGGAACTTGTGCTATTATAGGCTCAGAATTCTGTATCTGGGTTGAGGACTCCCATGGCCCCATAGAGGCAAACATGAGCAAAGTAAAACAGTTGTAACAACAAGCTAGAGATATATCTAAAGAAGCATGAAACCCCTTCTCCAGGATAAGATCTATTGGTGTTTGGTTTAACAATTTCTTAAAACCCATAGTGGTGGTGATAGGATTGATTTTGATGTGCTTAATTGCCTGGAAATTGTTAGTAGTTTGTTTTTCTTGTTGCAGTAAAAAGGCGGATACTCTCATTGCCTAAGGATATGATACAACCGCCACAGAGATGACCGTCTGGTAGCCTAGCTCGACTGCCTGCCTTTCCTGCAGACCGTCTTGCCATTTTTGTGAGCCAGGTGGACGACATCATCTCTGCGAGGGGAATCCAAAGTTGCACCACACCAGTTTGGGCATTGCATTTGTTTCAAATAGGGGTACCAGGTGTGTAGAATTTAGCCTAGGTCTGTGATGGGGTGCATCTCTGACTGCTGCTGTTATCCATTCAAATAGAGATTGTATGCTTGGGCTTATGTGTTACCAATAAAGATGTGTGAATGCTTAGAGGAAATGGTCACCAGGTAGGCAGCCTGGAATGTATTCTAGAATCCCACTGTCTATGCAGCTTATCTGTGTAGTTCATGAAGTACGGGCTGTCCAGGGGGTCACTTCCAGTTAGGCAGGCTGTTAGTTAAGCAAGAAACGGAATGTAATAAATATGTGTGATAATAAATTATCAAAAGGGTTAGAATTGTTAAAGAAAATATTAACTGCCCATGTCTTCCCTGTGCTTAATATCAAATTGATGTTTTAAAAACAAAATGCTTTTCTGCTAATCCATCTTTATTTTTTTATCTGATTGTAGTGTGCGCCAGCTGAATTACACTTTGTTTTGTAATCCTGCTTCATTGTACAATAATAATCTTTTTTTAAATTTGGACCAGTTGTTTCACGTTGCCTTATTTCCTCAACAAGTTTGATAGTATAAAGGGATGTATTTTCATTTCTTGGATTTTATTGAAGACTGTTTCATGATTCAATCAATAATCAGTTTGAGACATTGTGAATGGACAGCAGATATACATGTGGGATGCCATGCTCTCCAACTGTCAATTACATTTAATAATTTCTCTATTTTTAAAATTTAAAAAATATGTTGATGGGGAGATTGTTTTTATAAATGTCCTTGCTGATCAAGGATATTTTTTGCCAGCATATTTAAGTGTCCTCTTATTGTGATATTTTGTCCCTTGTACTTTGCCTGTAGGTCAAACAGCATTGTAAAAACACATTATCATAGACGTTGGCGGCATAAACAGTACAGATAGTAAGGCACATGTCATTATTTAGCACGATACATAAAATTAAATATTTGAAATTGATACCTATAACTTTTTGGGGAATTGAAATAGCAAAATGTTTACTAAAAAGGATGGATATCCTCTAGATTTGCAATTGAATGCTGAACTAAATCCTTGGTATAAAAAGTGGAATGTAATTTGTTGTGTTCTTTCCCCGACAAAAGTGATGTCTGCTTTGAATGTTTAAGTATGTGTATTATCATGGAATTCACACCACCCCAATTCCATGTCACTGTATTAATATTGGTAATCATTGTTTATTAAGTTATAAAGTACTATGCCAAATCTCTTCATTAGAAGAAAGCATACATCTAAGTTTTACAGAAATATCCAGGGAGTAATTTACCCAAGGCTTTGGAGATATAGATGCCAGTTGAATCTTACTAACCAATAACAAACAACATAAACATAACCATAATATTAAACAACTGACAGGAAAAAGACACTCCAATATTCAGTGGTTTAGAGGGAAAGAACCACAGAGTATTGGAGTGTCTTTTTGGTGTCAGTTGTTCAGAGTTAGGTTTTTACACTTCTTCAGTGGTTAGCTCTATAAGTGTTGATGTTTTTTATTGTTTATGTGGATTTGCAAATAATAGTAGCAAGATCAGTTAAATAATAATATATGTTGATTTTCACTTGTGTAGGGTCCTCCTGAGTTTTTTTTTAAGGTTTTGCTCTTGAAATAACTATAATATTGTAACAGGACTTTTACCTGTAATAGGTAAAATCAGTGAATGACACTGTTTTGTTAATGAACCTGGGGAGCTAAGGCGTAGGAATTGAAAAAATACTGTGGGTAGACAAAGTTAAAAAATTATAATAATAAAAAGAAAATAAATAAATATATATATATATATATATACCCGTATAACCGTTAAGCTCATCCATATCATTTTCTTGGCGAATATACTGGAGTGGGTTGCAAGTTCCTTCTCTAGTGGACCGTGATGTGTCTGACATTTTTGCTATGAACAGGCGATCTTAGGTGATCCTACATGGTATAGCTTATAGCTTCTGGGAGGTACACAAGTCCCTTCACCATGACAAGGTATCAATCCAGGGGATATATATATATATATATATATATAATATATATATATATATATATATATATATATATATATATTTATTTATTTTTACATTTATTTATTTATATATATATATATATATATATATATATATATATGTGTGTGTGTATTATTTATATATATATATATATATATATATATATATATATACTGTATATATATATATATATATATATATATATATATACAATCTTATTAAATTGCGATTCTGCTATATGAAATGGGCTCTATATAAGCACAGAACATATTTTATTAGAGATGTTTTTAGTTAGTGAAGACTAACTCTTTGCCTGCGCATTTCTTCTGCAGCACTGTCAGCTGCAGTTACATGAGCCATCCGCCAGAGGGCGGTGTGAGTTTTCGGGCACCATCAAGTTCCAGTGAAAAGTGTCGCAACTCGACTGTGCTGAATCGACAGCGAGGCCATCACTATGTTTGGCGCGGGCACTCGGCCCCCCAGTGCCTCTGGAGCGCCTCTCATAGCTCAAGGCACCTTATATGCTAAAATCGGCAGCACCATCTGTCCGCCATCTGAAGCGGAACTGAAGCTGTCAAATTTTGCGATGGTGAAGAGGGAAAGGACCAAAACTTCTGTAAAAAATATGCTCTGTGCTTATATAGAGCCCTATCCAATTGGCCAAATCGCAATTTAATAAGGCTGATAATACATATGTATATATATATATATGTATATATATATATATATAATAAAAAAAATATATATATAATATATATATATACATTAAATATAGTACCCTAATTAATAGGTACCTTATCCATGGTGGTCCATCACTTCCCAGTAGTTTCTAAACTTCTAAACTCAGATCACCTCCTAGTAGTCTCCCCCTCACCACTTGTCCCTTTAGCTGCTGGACTCCTCAGAAAGCCACGTCTCACGAAATCCCACAAGATTATCTTGCAAGATCTCGTGAGACCCGGATTTAGGAGTAATACCAGCAACTAAAGGGGCAAGTGGTGAGGGGGAGACTACTAGGAGGTGATCTGAGTTTAGAAGTTGCATAAAATGTGGAGAGGATGTGTCCTCCTCGTCCCCCCCACCTCCCCTGCTGGGGAGTGGAGTGGAATTTAGATCAGACCAGGAGCAGAAGAACAGAAAGCATTGGAGTAGCCCGGGGGTTTTAGGAGTTCTTAAGACTGGCCATTCTGCCCCATTTTACTCTGCTTCTAGTTTCAGTACAAACAAAGAATTTGCTTCTTCTGCAACTGTTTTGGAAATATGCAAGTTGTTCCTTCTAGAACAGCTTTCTAAGTCCTAAGTTTCGAATTGCTGCAATGCAATGCATTTTCTTGTTGTCGTGTTTTTGACTGTTTTTAGTGTAATTACTTCTTTTGTAAGTTCTGCTAGTATTTTCTGTTGGCATATTTTTGTTGCATTCCCACCACTTTTTCTATTAGTGTATCTCCTGCAGCTTTTATTTTTATTTTATCTGTTTTTTTTTCCTTTAACTATGCTGAGAATTTTCTGTCTTTCTTTTTTTTTCTTTGTTCGCTCCAATAGTAGTATCTGTAATGTTTCTTGCAGGTTATAAGGATGCAGACTTTATATTTCAATCTTAATAGGTATACCTGGGTGTGTGACATGCCATATAAGTCTGTGCAGAAGAGTGGGTTGAGACAGGTATAGTGACTTCTGACTGAGTTCATATGCTTTGCATATGGCTTTAAAGGTTTGAAAAATGCTCTGGTGTAGGTCTATTCTTTGTTTGTCTATTCTTTGTCCTTTTGATGGTTGAGAGTTTGCCAGAGGTTTTAAGGTATGCTTCGGTTGGCCTTTGTTTGTACAGTGGATATAAAAAGTCTACACACCCCTGTTAAAATGTCAGGTTTCTGTGCTGTAAAAAAATGAGACAAAGATAAATAATTTCCGAACTTTTTCCACCTTTAATATGACCTATAAACTGTACAACTCAATTGAAAAACAAACTGAAATATTTTAGGTGGAGGGAAGAAAAAAAATAAAAAAAATAATGTGGTTGCATAAGTCTGCACATCCTCTTATAACTGGGGATGTAGCTGTGTTCAGAATTAAGCAATCACATTCCAAATCATGTTAAATAGGAGTCAGCATACACCTGCCATCATTTAAAGTGCCTCTGATTAACTCCAAATAAAGTTCAGCTGCTCTAGTTGGTCTTTCCTGAAATTGTCTTAGTCCCATCCCACAGCAAAAGCCATGGTCCACAGAGAGCTTCCAAAGCATCAGAGGGATCTCATTGTTAAAAGGTATCAGTCAGCAGAAGGGTTCAAAAGAATTTCCAAGGCATTAGATATACCATGGAACACAGTGAAGACAGTCATCATCAAGTGGAGAAAATATGGCACAACAGTGACATTACCAAGGAGTGGAGCTCCCTCCAAAATTGCTGAAAAGACAAGAAGAAAACTGGTCTGGGAGGCTACCAAGAGGCCTACAGCATCATTAAAGGAGCAGCAGGAAAATCTGGCAAGTACTGGCTGTGTGGTACATGTGACAACAATCTCCCGGATTCTTCCTGTGTCTGAGCTATGGGATAGAGTGGCAAGACAAAAGCCTTTTCTTACAAAGAAAAACATCCAAGCCAGGCTACATTTTGCAAAAACACATCTGAAGTCTCCCAAAAGCATGTGGGAAAAGGTGTTATGGTCTGATGAAACCAATGTTGAACTTTTTGGCCATAATTCCAAAAGATATGTTTGGTGCAAAAACAACACTGCACATCACCAAAAGAACACCATACCCACAGTGAAGCATGGTGGTGGCAGCATCATGCTTTGGGGCTGTTTTTCTTCAGCTGGAACTGGGGCCTTAGTTAAGATAGAGGGAATTATGAACAGTTCCAAATACCAGTCAATATTTGCACAAAACCTTCAGGCTTCTGCTAGAAAGCTGAACATGAAGAGGAACTTCATCTTTCAGCATGACAACGACCCAAAGCATACATCCAAATCAACAAAGGAATGGCTTCACCAGAAGAAGATTTAAGTTTTGGAATGGCCCAGCCAGAGCCTAGACCTGAATCCGATTGAAAATCTGTGGGGTGATCTGAAGAGGGCTGTGCACAGGAGATGCCCTCGCAATCTGAAAGATTTGGAGTGTTTTTGCAAAGAAGAGTGGGCAAATCTTGCCAAGTCAAAATGTGCCATGCTGATATACTCATACCCAAAAAGACTGAGTGCTGTAATAAAATCAAAAGGTGCTTCAACAAAGTATTAGTTTAAGGGTGTGCATACTTATGCAACCATATTATTTGATTTTTATTTTTTTTCTTTCCTCTACCTAAAAGATTTCATTTTGTTTTTTAATTGAGTTGTACAGTTTATAGGTCACATTAAAGGTGGAAAAAGTGAAAGGTAAAATTATTTACAGCACAGAAACCTGACATTTTAACAGGGGTATGTAGACATTTTATATCCATTGTATGTGGAGATGAGAGATCTCATTTATTACTGGGAAGCCATGACATGCAACTCTGCAACCTTCTAAGATGACACCCGCAAAGTGTTATGATCCTAATAAGTTTTATGCTAAGCCTACAGGGCTTTCTTGCCTTTAATATACAGTATATACCTAATATTCTTAGTCCTCACTTAATAGTCCTCTTTTATTAAAGGATTTAGATTAATTATATATGGTTTGCTTGTGCTCTGTATGTTCAAAGGAACTATGCTGGACTAGGACAGAGTAGAATCTTATCATGCAACTTGCCTTTGAGCATCTTCACTGAAGCTTCCTGTGGCAGTTATTTTCTGTGTAAACTGTTGGTTGCTCTGGCCCTCCTTATTGGATGCCACTGACTCCTGTAAGTTCTTGTTTTATGCCTTTACTGTGTCTCTCTGTTTCCAGTGCTTTATTGTTGACTGCCTGTCACTCAGGAACGTTTGTGAGGTACATACAGTGGTTCCTCAGGTTACACGCCCTCCAGTTACACTGTTTTCGGGTTACACCGCTTCTCCTCTGCAATTTTCTGCTTTAGATTACAACACTACCTCCTTTACACCGCTTCTCTTCTGCAGTTTTCTACCTTGGATTATGTTATTGAACCTGAAAGAAGAAACAAGGCAAACACTGCTGTACATCTGACTGTGTGATCGAATCCAAACGATGGAAGCAAGCTTTAAACACTGTAATCGCGATTGCCTTATAGTATGTGCCTGCAAGTGCCTCCAAGAGCCCAATTTGCCTGTGCCAGCAAAAGCACAATTCACCTGTGCCTAGTAAGAGCCCAATCAGCCTGTGAATATGTGCCAATGTGCCCAGCCTGTGCCTATGAGAAAAGTGCCAGCCTGTGCCTATAAGAGCCAAAGTTCCAAGCAATAACCTGTGTCCTCCTTCTCCTCCTCTACATCCTCACCATCCCATTGGGGCCTCAAGTCCTCTCAGTACAGGCAAATTGAAGTTAAAAGTTATTTGATGAAATCATTGTGGTTTATTAATTTCTGTTTAGTTTTAAGGGTTTGTATCCAAAAACAAGACCATCAGTTAAAACTAAAATGTAAATAATTTGGGGTCTAGAATGAATTAATTGAATTTACATTGATTCCTATGGGAACTGCTACCTTGGGTTACAACATACCGTTCGGAACGCATTAGTGAGGTACCACTGTTTTAGCTGTTTTGATTGTGTGGTTTATATAGATCTCAGTTTGGTGGCATCCATTCACATACCTGCCATAACTGGGATCATAACTGGAAGTAGTCACAGAGATTTTATATATAGAGATATAGAATTAATGGCAGATGAGAACAAAAACCCCTTTAGGCTGCTTGTTCTATCTACTCTAAAGGTTTTTCTTAATTAAATCCTGGTATGGCTAGAGGCTTATCCTCGACTTACACACATTTATTTACTATGGGCCTCATTCTATTATCGGCCGTAGGAGATGCGGGGCCGCAAGGACCGGCCACAAGCTATTCGCCTATTCTATTCCCTTCCGGCCGGGGATTCCGGCAGGCTTGCGGCCGGCGCCTTGCTATCCCTTGCGGCCGCACGCGCCGGAGGAAAGCCTTTGATCTTAAACGGCCGCAAGAGTTTCGGCCGTAAGAAAATCCAGGCTGCTATTCAATTGCTCCGGGAAACCTCTCTGCAAGGCTAAAACCGAGCCGCAGCTTACTTGCAGCAAAAAGGTCCCGCAGGCACACAAATAAGCACATTATAAAGCCATAATAAAGCCATCCTGCACTCTGAGGAGACTATAAAGTGATTGTAGATGTTAGCATTAATAGCACAACATTCCCCTACACTCAAATCCGTAAATATTTTTTTAAAAAAATTTATGGCACATATCGATGTAAAAAGTCCAGAGGGCTTGGAGCACCTCAGACCCGCCCACGCTGCGGCCGGAAAATAAACAGTTAATGTAATCTCGGATTTGGGCTGATGTGCAAGCTTGAGAGGGGGTTGCTATTAATCCTCATGTCCCCCATTATGATCCCTAGCATTTACAGAGCTTTACAGTGCCGTCTTGAATTTATTTTTGCATTTAAAGATTTCTGAGCTTACGGCCAATTGCAAGATATACGGCCGGCCGTAAGGGGATAGCCTTGCGGCGCCGTATAATTGAATTGCAAGGTAACGGGAGCCCCGCAAGGAATCGCAGCTTTGCGGCCGATTTACGGCCGATAATAGAATGAGGGCCTATGTTTGTACCCACAACTTCCACTGGAAAGCTGTTCTTTTATGTCAAGTAGTATTTTAGCACACTACTTCTAAATCATTCACCCTCCACACATCATGAGCTCTTGTTCTTGCATTCCTAATTTTTCTGGTAAATCCATCACTTCTTACTTTATTCAATTATTTGATATATTGAAAGGTAGCTATGAGTACCACTCTATCTTTTGCATCTGATGAATCTTTTTGCATCTGACGAAAGGAGTTGCATAACCCAGAACATTGTGGTTATGTCTCTTTGCACTAAGGATAAAGGTGGATGAATAATACCCCTAAAAGTTACTGCCTGTGATTGAGTGGTGTTTAGTAAATGCTGAGATTGTAACCAAGCTGGAGGTAAGCTGAGTGTCCTCTGTGCACATTTGAAAAAAGATGTTAATGAAATCTGTTTGGTGCTGAGATTTTTATTTTATTGTTTCTATCACACCACCACACTTCCCTTTGTCCTATACATATTAAGGTCATGAAGTATTTCCTTATAAGGTTTGCATTTTAGACAATGAATCTTCCTTTATAGGAGATGTACATTTTTAATTAATAAAAATATGAGTAAGACATTAGACTAAATCAGCAGCATATGATTTTCAAAAGGGAATATCATTAGTCAAATCCCATTTTATTACATTTAGCTTTAATGCACTACACACATACATAAACAAAAACAAATTTCAATAAAGCATTTGCAGTTTAATATATTACCTTATTTATCTCCTTTCTTTTTCTTCACAATGAGTTTCCTTTCACATTCATTGCCTAATACAGAATGTCAGCATTGATCAAGATTACTAGCCTTGCCCTGAACTCAATTGTACGCGCATAACCCAATTTAAACAGAACTAATTAAATAAAGTGCCCATTTTATTTTTTATTCATAACATTTTCTGAAGTTTGTTGTTTGGATTTGAAAGAGACAGAATGCAATTTTGTATAAGTAATAGCAAAACTGGAAACAAAAACACAATTGTGTCATGAATTATTCTGTATCATTTTATTCATAACAATTAAGCATTTAAGGCCATCTACCTTACATTCCCAAAATTAATATTCTCAAGTATACACTTCAATTCAGAGTTCTGGTTATTAGAAAAAAAGCCAGCTGGCTATAAAGTAGTTGGTGATTTATTTTAGTAGATCAAGATAAAATTCCATCTAAACTAAAGACAGAGATTTAAAACCACTAAAGTTTATCAGCCTTATTAAATTGCGATTCGGCTAATTGAAAAGGGCTCTATATAAGCACACAGCATATTTTTTTACAGAACTTTTTAGTTAGTGAACTTCTATCCAAAAGCAAGGTCTTCACTAACTAAAAACTTCTGTAAAAAAATATGCTCTGTGCTTATATAGAGCCCTATTCAATTGGCCGAATAGCAATTTAATAAGGATGTATATCTTTGAAAGCTGATCACTTTTAGAAGGATTCTTTGGAGTTTTCAATCATCTCCTGCAGTCCACTGATTGCTGGAGAACCTCCACCCCACTCCAGGCAAACTCCTTCTCTCACCATATCCACTTCAGACCCTTTTAGCTCAACTAAAGGGGATAACCGTAAGACAATCACTATCACTAGGTCTCAACCTTATTGACCCTGAGTACTTATTTAATCAAAATTAACTGTACACCTTAGGAGGCACCCTCTTCCTCAGGAGTATTTCCAAACTCATATTTCCAGGGATCTTCAAGAATCCTGCAAGATTCTCACATCCATCCATAAAGTATAATTACACTTAAGTTGATTTTCTTTTGTAGGGACCCTGGTAAAAATAAAATAAAACAAAAAATGTTCTCCTGATCCCTCTATATCTCTATAACTGTCTATCCATTGCAGAACCATTATTTTATTAACAGTATTTAGACGTAGTGCAAGAGTAAGTGATCTGGAGGAAGTCCAAACTGTAAGAATACACTTAATTGCTGCAAATATATGGCCATATTCAATTCCAGCCTCGTAAGTCCAAAGTGTAGCACGTAACAAGCGCTGCATGCTTCAAAATTGTCAGACTTTCGTTTCTATTAAATAAGAAGCAGCTGCGAGCTACGAGCGAGAGACACTTTTGTAAATCAGTTTGCAGCCGTCGAACTTGCGTTTTTGCACGCAAACAATTAATCAATTTCGTAGTTACTGGTTCAGATAGAGCCAATGAAAAAAATAAATTGTAAGCGTTATGTCACTGAAAAAGGGGAGAGTATATTTCAAAGTCCTACATGCTCCAACTCCAATTTATGATCGGTCCCAAAGGACAGAAATAATGTAATATTAATAAAGCAGTAAATATGATATTCTATTACATGCGAGTTACAGTATAGGTTGTAACACATTGAATGCAGGGATCAATATAACACAAAATATAATCATGAAATATAGTATTTTTCGGGGGCCGATTTGCGTAATTGAGAATGTTGTGCTATTAATTCTCAGACCTAACATCACTTTCCCTGTTATTGAAAGTACAGTAGTGTGATATTATGTACAGTACAAGTGCTACGTATTGTACTTAACCCCCTTTGTGTTATATCGATCCCTGCAATAAATATGTTACGACATATACTGTAAACCGCATGTAATAGAATATCATATTTACTGCTTTATTAATAAATCCCTCAATAGTCCTCAGGATGTGAGGAAGAGCATCAATAGGATTACTTATATACAGCAAAATGTCATCAGTAATGACAGCTAATTTAATTACTTAATTTTCTGTTGACATACTTCAAAATTGTTTCAAGTGGGCCAGCAAACCCTAGAGTGGAACCTACACCAAATCAAAAAGTAAAGAGAAGAGAGGAGATCCCGGTCTACTTCATTTATATTGTGAGAACAGTGAATAGATCAGCCTTTTCACAGTTACTGTTGCTTGTGAGTTTGATTAATCTAAATCCATTTTACAAAATTATGACCAAATCCCTCTAGCATAGAGAAGATTGCATAAGCAGGCCATTGTACAAATAAGGCCATGGTATTTGATCAAAGCCTTTTCCACATCTACAATTATATTTTTCGGATTGTTTGGAAACTCTTTAAATGCTTTAAACTGCATTCAGGTGGACTTCTATGGTATATGCTGGACTGCAATATGTTTTAAAAGTATCTTAGATTGCTTTAAACTGCATTCAGGTGGAATAGCTGTGCGTAAGGGGATCGGGGATCATGGTACCATTTGAATAGCAAGTGTGGTTCTGTCCCTGAGGATCATGAAGAAAGCACTGCACCAGGGAGCTGACACTTCAAAACAGCAAGGTCATACACTGTTGCTAGCTTGTGCTGGCTCACCCAGCACCACCAGAACAAACACAAAGATTAAAGGGACAGGGGCCATAGGAAGATAAGCTGGTCACATAGGCAGAAAGCTTGAGTGTTTACAGCACTTATTTAGTTAAAGTACTACAAGAAGGTCAGAACACCATATAGGGTCATTCACTTTAACAACTGGGTTAATGCATCACCAGGACAGATTAAGGTCCTGATGTCATGAGATTTACAGGGTCTCCCTGGGAATCAGGGGCATGTCACTGCCAATTGGTCCCCTTCTATGTACTATGTGTATATGTTGATTGTCTCAATAATGGTGTAGCAGCTTTTGGATTTACAAAATCAAATGAAATGTATTAGGGACATCTACCAACTCACTCCTGCTGTTAAAGCACATTGAATTAGTTCATATTATAATCTCTTTAAATACATACAACATTTCATACTTTTAGAAAATGTTGGGCGGAGAAAGAGCAGAGGTAAATTTTAATCTGCAGACATTTGAAAAGGTCCCAACAAATGTGATTATAATTTTGATGTTAGGGTGAAATAAGGCTTGTAACATAAAAGGCCTGCAGTTCACCAAGTTCTGGAGTGGAATTTTCTATAAGGCAGAGGTGAGGGGAGAAATTCCAGCAGCATACTGGTATTTGATTTTAGGAGATTTTCTGGGATATATAGTGAACCTGTAGACACAGCTTTTTATATCAGTTTCTATTGAGAGCCTACAGAATGTGAGCACCGCCTAATCACACAAGAAAATATGGCAGCATGATGATAGACTTCTAAGTTTTACAATCCAGTACCACCCCAATCTTAGGAGCAAATATTGCAAAGAGTATAAATATCATAACTATGAAACAGTGTTTTGGGAGATAAATACCAGGAGTTCAATGAAAAAGTATTTTTGCCGAACCTTAATTTGTGTAGGAAGATACAACAGCTCATTTTGCCCTATTTCACTAGATCGCACCCATGTACTAAATGAAGGGTCAGTGTTCATTCTGACAGTAGATCTTAGATCAATAGGACTTTTAACACCAAATGTGAAATGTAGCTGTGCGCCAAGCTAAACCTGTAAATCTCTCTTTAGTCATGTTAGGTATGTAAGAGATGCATTGCTATATAACAATAACTTCTTGCAGTCAGGGCAGAGAGTGCAACTCTGTGTGCTAGCCAGTCTGAAGCCCATGGATACCGGGATTGGATTTTATAGCTTGTTTGAGTAGTTCCATTGTTAGCATGTAGCAGAAAAAGAAGGCAGACCTGTCTCACACTGCTAGTGATATGAAGTTAGAAGATCTGAAATTAGTTACAGTGACCCTCACAGAAGGGGTGGAATACAAAGAGAGACGTTGGCCCTATGTATGCGTGCAACAAAATAGTTAACATTGGTATCCTGTGAGTCTTATAGCCATTTGTTTGTAATAAAACCATTTATAACAGACCTAGAATTTGAACATCTAGTGGGATCCTTGGGCATTTAGATTTTTAACTTTGATTATATAGAACGGTAGTGTAAGAACTAACACATTGGAGCAACATATGATGAAGACTGTGTAAGGTAGAAGAGTTCGACCACATGGCACCACCAACAATCAAGACCAAAAAAATGGACCCACCATCTTCTTAGCTATGCATAGGGTTAACATGTGGTTATTATTATTATTATTATTATTATTATTAATAAGACTCTATATTTCTAAAACGACAACATTTTCTGTAGTGGTATTTAAAAATTAAAATAGAGGTTGGGGAATGGATTTTCAGAGAATGAATTCTTTTAGATTATTACAATAAAACCTGCCTCCAACAATAGAAACTTTCACTCTTTACTTTTTAGAATTTAGAATTCATAACATACAAGAGGTTGGAGCTAATGTATTGTTATATAAATCATGTAAGAGAAGGGAAATCAAGAACAAAAAAGGAATAAAGAGAATATGTAATTTCTTAATTAAAATTAGTGCAACCGTATTGCATAAACTTAATGCATTTTAAATACTGATTGTTTTTCTTTAATAAAATGCATTCATTATTTAATCTAAGCATCATTTATTATATATGAATTACTTAGAGATGAAGTACATTGTGAAATTCCCCAGAAATAATATCAACAGATTTTATATTTTTATAATGTTGCAGACATTATTAAATTGGCAAGGATAGTGTCACATTCTTCATGTAGGCTAAGACTTATCTGTCTCTGCACACCTGTCTATTCTGTAAAAGATTTTGCTGACGTGATGTCTGACAGGATTTTTTTCAAAGTATTGGCATTTTCTTGCAGTTTAACAATTCTGTGCTAAGTATAGATCTTGAGAAACTGCTCTATTATTGCTCACAGGTCCTCAAGTGCCGTATTACAGTTTAAGTAGGTAACACTTAAAAATATTGTAAAGGAAGCCATCATTGTAACACAACAATTACGTTTTATAAACTCCTTTCAAAATAGCTATGAATTATATGCACATTATTACAGATACAATTTTCAATTAATGCCCATGATTGCAAGCTATCAGCCTTATTAAATTGCGATTCAGCAAATTTTAAAGGGCTCTATATAAGCACACAGCATATTTTTTTACAGAAGTTTTTAGTTAGTGAAGACCTTGCTTTTGGATAGAAGTTCACTAACTAAAAACTTCTGTAAAAAAACATGCTCTGTGCTTAAATAGAGCTCTTTTAAATTTGAATCACAATTTAATAAGGCTGTATATGTGTATTTCCCCATTTATGTAGGTTGTAACCTGTTCAGCAAAGAGGCAGGAACTATGTAACTTATCAGCTGTCTTTATTTTGATTGCACTTTTGTACCTTGTCATGTAATTTTTTTATATCTTGTCTCTGTAAAGCACTGTGAAAATGAATGGCACTGTACAAATAAAAATACACATCTACATACTTCTAAAAAATACAAACATACATAACAGAGCAACTGTGAAATGTATTCTTGTAAAATTACTAATTTCACTGCTACTCTATTTAGAATTGTATTTCTGCAATGCATGACATGTTCTACTTTATTAAATCCTGCCCAGATTAATAGAAATAAATTAACAATCCTAATATTAGAATTCTGAAACATTTTCCCACAGAAGAAATTGATAAAATGCTTAAAATGACAATTACTAAAACAGCTCTGTTTGAAGGGCAGACGTGATAAGGGAGTTAAGAGGAAAATGCTGTTTAAAAATTAAATTTCATACATCAGATCATAGTATGTATGAATTATAAATGTAAGGTAATATTGATATAATATATTTCTTGAAAATTACCTTCTACTTTTCTAACATTGATTTTATTAAATGTTAAAGTCAAAGCTTTACATTTTTGACAAATTAAAGACAGCATCATTTGTTAGGCTGTAGAGAAAGCTGGTGAAGTAAATTTTACAGTACATTTATTACTTCCCCTGTTTCCTGAACTTGGCAAGTGGCAAGATTTATAAATGGATATTCAGCTTAAAACTGGCAAAAGGTTTTCAAAAGTATAAACTCATATCATTTTTGAGTTTTGGGTGCCATATTATAGTTCAGTAATAGCAGTGCCATAAAATCTGCTGATTTCCACCACTTTCAATAAACTACAGCAACATAACATCCATTAATACTCACAGACTTTCTTAGATCGTTAATAACAAGTATGAAGTCGTTTCAGGTGAAATAAAAGATAATAATATTTTGGGGCATAAATCAAATTAAAGGATCACTGAATTATCACATTATCACAATTTATCCAGGATTTATCTTTTTAAAAAAGCTTATCACATTCACATTTGCACAACTGCACCCTCTACGGCATTATATCACTCACATTCACATTCTAAAGTGCAACAAAAGAGCCACTTCCACTTGCTTGACCTATTGCCTTCACACTGCCATATTGCATCTATCACCCTCCTATATCCCAACCATTCCTTTAAATTGTGTTTTTGAGTTTTCATTCTGATTATGTTCTTAGGAAACAGGCACAATGTACATGTGATTTTAAGTTTAAGTTTTAAAAACAGGGCGCTCTATTGTGTTAATTTTGTTTTCTCCTTAAACTTAACCCCTGTATATTGGAATTTTCACTTACCACATAATTCACACACATAGATTAACACGTACACATAGCTATACATAGTGGTAGGCCACTGCACATCTACACCGCCCCCCATACAATTACTATACTACACATTATATTCACATTCTTGTTTTACCACATTCACATCCATGTATAAATTTTGTTTATTTATACTTATTTTCAATTCATAAATCATAGGAGGGTAGAGGAGGGGAGGAGGAAAGTGAGGAGAGAGTGGGGAACACCGGAGGGGAAGAATGAGGAGAGGAGGAGAGTGAGGAGAGGAGCAGAGTGAGGAGAGGAGGAGAGTGAGGAGAGCTAGAGCTATGTAGAGGGAAGAACCAGGTCAAGGAGGTCAGGTGGAGGAGAGTAGCAGGGGGAGGGATGTGCCCCCAGATGTAGGCACACAAGGAGTAGGGCCATAGGTTAAGGGGCAGGATCCCAGGGAGGGAGGTAGTGGGGATGAGGGACCGGCCCGAGAGAGAGGACAGGGAGGCCTGGAACCCCAGGAAGAGTTGGTAGGGCAAGAGGCTGTGGCAAAGTACAGGGCCCCCAATTATAGCCAATTATATGGTGGGAGAGATGTGAGGGTTAGCCAGAAGGCAGAGGCCTGGAGTCAGATTGCTTCAGCTGTTGTGGCATTAGGGATGGCAAATAGGGCCATAAGGTCTGTGAAACACAGATATGACAACAGACGGCTGAAGGTGAAGAGGAAGATGGCAGAGGAGGCAAGAGCTGCATGTGCAACTGATGGTCCCCCTGGTCCCCTTGTGGATTGCTAAGTGTGGGTGGTTAAGGGGCTTGTGTACCTGAATGAAGCTGTGAGCTATACAATATAAGGCCAGTGTAGGTGGGCAGATGATAGCAGAGAGATCAGACAAATCACAGTCCACTAGAGGAGGAATTGGCAACCCACTCCAGTATCTTTGGCATGCAAACCTTTTAGAACAGTACAGGCAGTGACCTAGGTAAATGTGCTGCAGTCCATAGGGTCATGGAGAGTCAGACACGACTTAAGGACTGAACAACAAAATAATCAAATGTTCACCTGGTACTTATATATGTGATGTGGCAGTGTAATTTGGCCACTATTTGTTTTCCCAATCTAGATGTGATGAGTGAGATGTATATGCAATCATATATATATTCCAGGGTCCACATTGAAGCCACGGTGAGTGAGGAAGGGTTAATATGGCATATGTTTCATGTTTTTGTGTTACTATTTAGTCAGGTAGTGTGTCTTTAATTGCTTTATGCATCTTGCAGCAAGGCTTTTCATATTGGCATATGCATGACCATTCCAACATATGATAAAATAAAATATTTTTTAAATGCCTATTTTTTATAGGGGGATTATTGTGCAAGTAATTGTAATTAGTGATGTCCCGAACAGTTAGCCGGAAAAGTCTTTGCGGCGATTTTCGCATGTTCGCGTAATCTATGCCTGCCTGCCAGCGTGTGTGTGTGACAGGCTAACACCTAACAGTTTATATTGTGCTTATTTTCACTACTCATACCTGGTGGTGTAACATACATTGAAGTCAACCATTTTTTTCCTGTAATCTAATTTCAGTTGCCTGCCTGTGTCAGGCTCACAGCTTATATTGTGCTCAGTGACAAAAAACAACACTTTTTTGACTGTAATAGATTGAATAGCAATTGCCTGCCTACAGGCGTGTGTGTGAAGCATCTACCAACTTTTGCCAGTGCACAGTGACACTCATATCTAGTGGCACCTTAGATTGCACGCACAGTGCCCCAAATTTGAAGTGGGAGGACCGACCAAGCATCTTTTTCCATCTCCCGCTTCCAAAAATCCATGCCACATACACGTCCCCTGATAGTGGACGTAACAGGGATTAAACTGATAGGAATAGTACTACTTAACAGTACACACCTTATAATAACGCAGACAGAGGCAACGCGTATAATCTTCCATGCTGTGCAGTGGAAGCCCCCAGACTTTGAGCTGTGTATAATCTTCCATGCTTGGCAGTAGAAGCCCCCAGACTCTGAACTGTGTATAATCTTCCATGCTGGGCAGTGGAAGCCCCCAGATTCTGACCTGTGTATAATCTTCCATGCTGGGCAGTGGAAGCCCCCAGACTCTGGGAGTCTGAAGAAGAGGAGTCAGAGGAGGAAGGTGGCTTTGAGGAGGTGGAAGACCAAACACAGCAGGCGTCCCAGGGGGCTTGTTGTCACCTTTCGGGGACCCTTGTTGGCTGAGTGGAGATAGAGACCTTCAATGACATAAGTGAGGACAAGGAACGGGACATGGCTAGCTTGGTATCCAACCTTGTGCAAATGGGGAGTTTGCGGTTGTGCAAAGGGACTGTTTGCTGTTGTTTGCGGTGCATTAAACGGGGAGATTGGTCTGTTACTGTGAAGCGGGTGTAACCCTTACACTACCTGATCGATACAACATCATACCTGATGTTTTAAAGCAAGTTATTCCAAACAATTTAGGAATGTTAGGTGATTTATGCCCTTTATGGCTTAAAACCAGACTCTGCATCAACTATGTAATTTTCCATGGGAGTTTTGCCATGGATCCCCCTCCGGCATGCCACAGTCCAGGTGTTAGTCCCCCTGAAACAACTTTCCCATCACTATTGTGGCCAGAAAGAGTCCCTGTGGGTTTTGAAATTCGCCTGCCCATTGAAGTCTATGGCGGTTCGCCGGGTTTGCCCGTTAGCGAACATTTGATAGAAGTTCGTGTCCGCTGTTCGCGAACCGAAAATTTGATGTTCGCGACATCACTAATTGTAATTCCCTTCAGTGCTTTCACCATATTTCAAAGTCCACTGGTCTGTTTATATTGTCTTTTACAGTGTTGAGAAATTGTCTGTAAACCCTTGGTGGGTTTCTATTTGGAGGCTGAAATGTTTTTGCCTCGATTTACAGGTTACGGGCTTGAATGCCAGGGCATCTTTGGAAATTCGTTGCAATTTAATAGCATGATTGGAACGTAACAGTTATAGGCTTGACAGAACAAAGAATTTGCAGCCGCAGAGTTCAAATTTTAACGTCTTGTAGGTTTTTTTCACTCTTTACCCACAGATCATTAGCGGGTTTCTTTAAGGGGGCAATTTAATATCCGCAAGTCTTGCCAGCTATATTATGGGCTACAGTTTTACACGTTCATTGAATTTAATAGGGCTGTAAGTTATGAAATAATCTTGAAATGTGAGACTGCTTTGATGATTGCAATGTGTTTATAAAAATACAAATATAATGCCTCAAAACTAGAGTTCACATGTAAAGATATATTTAACCTCCATTAATGCTCTTGTTGAATAATGTAATACAGTTTTATTTAATGACTGAGGAAACATATCATACATGCAATAGCAAAATGTTCATAACAGTAAAGAAAGACAATTATAATTTAGAATAGCCTGTCTCGTAAAGTATTATTAATGAGTTGGTAGTAAATAATGTCAATAGACAATAATTATCTCCCATTATTCTCAGATAGGCTTCCAAGTTATGGCCTCAAAAAATGACGATCTTTAAACCCGTGACTTACAGCCTCCAGAAGCCTTTGATCTTTCACTTTCGCAAAGCCTAAAATCTCAAATCGCTATTCAACTGCTCAATTTCCTCAAGCCTGCAAATGTTTTCACACCCATAAATGGCAAAAGAAGGAGAAAATTCTATGAGTGCTACAGAGGACCCGCAAGTTAAACACCTGTTCTTAGCACTGTGAATAACGGGGAAAGCGATGACAAACATTGTAATTAATTGCACAACAGTCTCAAGCCCGCAAATTGGCAAGATCTTAGATTATTTTTAGTTTAATTTGGGGGTTAAATCGATCCTGGGTATCAATGAGTTTATACATATCACGCCACCCATATGGACCAGAACTGTATTGGCATTGATTATTATGATTCTTTATTTTTTAGTTTTGCGACTCTGATCACATATCGCCCGAACCTAACTGATTGACATATAACCTCCATGTTTTAATGGAGGCTGATTCGAAAGGTGACTGGCTTGCTGAACTGATCATGAGCCCGCCCTGAACTGCTACGACCCAGTGTATGGTTTACGGTTTTGGCTATGGGACAGTAACTTGCATCCTTGAGCTATTGAATAGCATTGCAATCGGAGATGAACGGGAGCCCCCAACACACTCGCAGACATTTGGCTGTCTGCAATCGAGTTGCGGGCTCCGAATTGAATATAGCCTAAGTTTTTAAAACTTCTTTTAGTTTATTAAAAGGACTTGGAAAAATTGGGTTCTTAGCTAAAAAAAAAAGAATGTATTTCTTAAAGGGAAATTTTCCTCACTGTAAGTGATCTGCATGGCGTGAAAGAGCATATGATTGTGCTGTAAAATTATCTTTTTAATTGCACTAACGACAAAAAATCTAAAGTTTTAAGTCTGTTTGCAAACACAGTCTATTCTGTCTATTGGCAGTTTTACTATTCATAACAGACAGCCAAGCATGCGTGCTGAAGACTGGCGAGCTTTCCCTGAACTCAGGAATGCACTCAAAAATGAATCTACAACTGACATGTTCAGGTGACTCCAGCATCCCATGATCTGCACAGATAGATGTGGTGAGGGTTAAACTGTGTTTCTCTTTTGCTCACTACATGGAGCTGTAGCATGTGTCTAGTGAAAAGTGCACGTATTTCAAAATTTATTTCAACATGCTTTTAGGGGCACTTTACTGTGATGTGGTCAAAATTGTGCTGAATAAAGTGGCCCTTTAATATGTCACACTAATTCACATCTTTAACAACTCTGGAGAGGGTATGACAACTAAACATAAAAACCGGTGACTAAAAATGCTAGGTGTTTGTCCTAGGTAATCGTGTGTGCCTCAAATACTTTTTTTTATTTTCTGTGTCGCGGAGTGAACTTTGGTATTTTCAAAGAAAGATGAATATACACCTACCAATATAATATCAGTGTATTGTAGACAATCACAAACATAGTTATTTTTCTTTGGCCTATTTGGGATGAGATTTTGGATACAGATATGGTTTAGTTCAATCTAATATTTACCTCTCTGGTGACAAACTAACTTAGCAAACAAAACAGTGGCTTATCTGGTAATTGCATATTAAAGATGTTTTGCATTTTGACCATGACCAAGCCTAGTTCTTCAAAACAGAGCTTCAAACAGAGTGGAATTTCAAGCAGCAATTTAGAAATTACTTTTGACTGGATGGCAAAGGTCAGAAAACTCTGTTCATTTAATCATTAACTCAATTATTAATTGTAGCTGTCTCTTTCTCTTTCTCTTTGTTAAAATTAAAAATGAAATATTTCTGAGTCGGATTTTAAGAATGAAGTTGTATTATAGAAATGTGTTACCATTTTCCAGTATATTCTGTGTCTCAATGTTCCCTTAAACAGAAACTTACAGGAATATTCAAGGAATTCATTGAGCTGTCAAACCTCTTTGCATTAATGGCCCCATCAAACTGAAAGGTCTGACGCATGCCTCTCTCCATCTGACTATATATGTACTTTTTTACTTTTGACAACCACTGCTTGTATATAGCAGTAATTAGGACATGGTATGGAGTTATATGTTTATGCATGTCACTCTTGTGAAAATCCATCTTATGCTATGCATGAAAGCTGTGTTATAATGTATAAAAAGGGTATTGGATTAAAAATTGGAAATTCAGTGTGCATTTCTCCATCCAGTTTGCAAGAATGCAGTGCAAAAACTGTATTTCTAGAGATTCTAAGCAGAAATACATTTTAAACTTATTCTTAAATGTCCAAATGTAAATACAAATGTTTTATTTGTATATAGTACTTGGTACGGTGGAAGGCTTCTAACACTCTTTTGCCCACCATAAGTTAAATGATTTTGTTGTTAATAGCCTTCAGACAAAATCCATTGCACAAGTTAGGTAACAGCCCCACAATGGTGTGATCCATTAACATCAAAACAGTACCAGACCCACCTCGATGTGTTCTGTCTGTGGATAAGTCTTTGCTTCTCAGACTTTTGGCTAAGATCAAGTGTAGTATCTTATCAGAACTGACCACTAAGACCTGATACAATCACTTTTGGGAGAAATTCCAAAAAGGAGGACAAACAAGAGAGCAAGCTTTCTGCAAAGAAGAAAAAGAAATTCCCGACTCTGGAATTTCTATAGTCACCTGCACCAACTCTGGAGAGGACAGCAAAAGCCCAGCTGATCCCTGACCAGTGATCTGAAACACCATTCAGCTGCTGAGAAGGCAGCAAGAGACCAGCGGACACAAGTTTAGCACTCTTAAGCTCCAGACCAGTGGTTGAGGACTGCAAAATTCCTGCTATCCCCAAAAAAAAGTACTCTCAAAGAGGAAGAAAAACACAAGGCCTTTGAGATACAGAGCCCTTCCACCTTTGGAAGCAGCAGCAACCTGTGTCTTCCCATTCCAACCCAAATCTCCCCAGGGAGCAGTCACATTGGAAAGCTCCCTTAAGGAAAGCATTGGATGCAGTAGACATTGGCAAGGCAGTTAAAGGAAGTGGTCAGTGGCCCTTTAGTCTATCGACTCACCCACTAGAACTTCCATAACTATAGAGGTTTCTCTAGCAGTGCCTCTATTGATCACCATCCACACCTTGCTCCCTCTGAAACTTTCACTCCAGTGGCAGACTCCCTCTCTCCCAACCCCCCTCCCCACTGATGACATTAACAAAATCCTCAGCTGCTGCAGACTTTTATGTCCCTCTTATTCCCCCTGCAGGTATAGTCAAAGAGGTGGCAGAAAGTAAAGGGTGACAGCCCCATCAAAGACAAAGCAACAAAAAGGGCGCCTTGCTCTAGAAATGGAGAAAATGGAAGAGGAATGAGCAGCCATAACAGAAACACATGAGGCAGATGAAACTGTTGGTTTAAACTATGCAAATGTCTATTTAATTGTATGAGATAATAAGCTAGAAAAGATCATGAGAGAATTGGATCCCCAACCTACCAATCGCCCACCGGACAGTGGGAATCAGGGAGGAGGAACACGGCCAACAGAACGGAGCAGTGACTGAATGTATCTGTCTCACTAATTAAACTTTTACTCATCATCATGGTGTATTTCTATATTTACCTTTAATATCAAGAGTATTAAAAATTGGTATAGGAGTCTAAGCATTTTATTTTTTCCAGATGGATCAGGGGCAGGAGAGCATGTTAAGCACATCATTGTGTACACCTCCCCTGATAAAAATGAGCACATTAAACTTTTCCAATACCTCAGACTCCACCAGGACAGTAGTGGGGACTTCAACTGCCCTATTGAAGAGGGAAGGAGCATAGATACCTCTGGCAAATTTAATGTTAGCTCCAGGCTGCTAAGGGAGATGTTTAAGAGGCATCCTCTCAGATCTCAGTTCCATGGGGGCAGTTCTGTAAATTTTACTTGAAACCACCCTAATGGCTCAGTGCATTCTCAAATTGACTTCTTCTTTACTTGCAAGGCAGTGAAGCACAGGTAGCATGATATGCAGCCCCATTAAATTTGAGCTACTTGTAAAACTGTTGCTTGTATGGTAGAAAGTAGGACCTACGGCTATTAAATTAGCCCTGTAAAGCAGGCCGCTGCCGATCTGCCGGTTTGCTGCAATAAAAGCCTACGGGATGAGCAACGTTGAAAACCTTTGATCCGTCAAGCCCCTAACCGCTACAATTACAATCATGCCATTAAATTGCAACAAAGTCACTTGCTAGCAAGCCTGTAACACGCAAATGTAGCCCAAAGACCAACGTGTGTTGGAGAGGACTCTCAAGGGGGGTAAAATCCAATATCTAGTACTTTAACTGTAAATAAAATCACACTACTGTACTTATATTAAAAGTGAAAGTGATATTAGGTCTTAGAAATAATAGTACAACATTCTCAAGACCGCAAATCGGCCCAATAAAATACTTTAGTTCATGTATATTTTCTATGTTATATCGATCCCGGCAATCAAAGTGTTAATACATATGATGAAACTCGCATGTCATAGAATATCATATATGCGGGTTTATTAATATTGCATTATGACTGGATTGTGGGTCCAATCATAACTCTTAATTGAAGCCTGTAGGACTTTGAAATCCAGTGACATAATGATGATGATCTCTGTTTCCATTGGCTCCATCTAAACCCCTAGCTACGGGTTTGCTTAATTGATCATCAACAAATCCGCAAAGCCGACGGCTGACAACTTGTTTACGGGTTTTCAAGCCCACAGCCGCTGCGAGCTTCACGTTGCACTGGTTTCCTATTTTTTTTATCTCTGACCACAAAACAATTAGGTTGTTGGGAGACTTGGGCAAGGGGTGCACCTCAGGCCCAGGCTCTTAGAAACTGAATTCTGCCCTGTTGAAAAGGTAGGAGATAGTGGAGGAATTTAAGTAGAATGTATGTATAATGGCAGGATGAGAAGTGTTTGTTCTCCACTGTAGCTCAGTCGTGTGAGTTTGTTAAGGTAATGTTACACAGATTTTTCTGTTCCAAGGTGGAGCACCCAGAGAGGGGTAAAAAGTGTAACTCTTTATTTTTCACGAAGCTCCACTCAATGCACACTCACCTGTCTGAGAGGCATGACAACACCAGAATGATGAGAGAAGGGAAAGAAGAGGTCATGAAGGTGGTCACAGACTTCTACATTGATCCCTACTCTCCCAAAGAGATGCACAACACAGCTACAGAGAGTTTCCTGTCAGTCCCTCTTCCTGACCAATACCTCCTAACTTGAAACCTCACTGCACCTTGCACTCACTGCCGTTCTTCAATCTCTGACCACAGAATCCACAGAAAGCTGCAAGCATTTGACCGAAAACAACTTTCCAATGTGGAACAACCCCTTCTCAACCACCTCACCACCCTCACCTGCCCTGAAATTGCAACCTCACAGTACAACATGTCTCTAACTTCCAACATTGACACTCTTCCCCCTGTAACCACAAGTAGATATCCTTGCTCTTATTCACAACCAAGGCACATTACACAAACACACTATATTCAGAATTGCTTCCGAACTGCTAAATGACTATGGAGGAAATCTCACACATCTGCAGACTTTCTCCATTACAAGCCTTTTTTGCACTCCTACTTATTTGCCCTCGATCTTGCCAAACAACACTACTTCTCTTTGTTAATATTGAATCTGTCCTCCAACCCCAAATGATTACTTACTACATTCAACACCTTCCTCTGCCCACCGTCACTTCCTGCCCTTTCCTGTCTCACAGCTAAAGACGTTGCCAGCCACTTTAAAAATAAAATTCAAAACAAACTCTCCTCTCGGCTTGGCTCAAACGCGCCTTCATCTCAAAAAAATGTTCACTTCTTACATCAATGGTAAGTGTTGCGCCACAGTTTCCACGCCGGTTATTCACAATTGTGCTGTTAGTTCACTCACAGTACACTTTAACCACAGCAGCACATGAACAGTTCACAAACTGTGCTGTTTCAGAAATACTGCCACCCTTGGCCAGAAAACCAATGACCATCCCCTTTTTTGTCAAAAGTAGCCAGTGGTGATAATAATGTGACTCAACCCTGCAGTTGATTGTAGACACAGTCTGCGTATATGTTCATTACCATCATATCTACAGTCAGGTCCATAAATATTGGGACATCGACATAATTCTAATCTTTTGGGCTCTATACACCACCACAATGGATTTGAAATGAAACGAACAAGATGTGCTTTAACTGCAGACTTTCATCTTTAATTTGAGGATATTTACATCCAAATCAGGTGAACGTTGTAGGAATTACAACAGTTTGTATATGTGTCTCCCACTTTTTAAGGGACCAAAAGTAATGGGACAGATTAACAGTCATAAAACAAACTTTCACTTTTTAATACTTGGTTGCAAATCCTTTGCAGTCAATTACAGCCTGAAGTCTGGAACGCATAGACATTACCAGACGCTGGATTTCATCCCTGGTGATGCTCTGCCAGACCTCTATTGCAACTATCTTCAGTCCCTGCTTGTTCTTGGGGCATTTTCCCTTCAGTTTTATCTTCAGCAAGTGAAATGCATGATCAATCGGATTCAGGTCAGGTGATTGACTTGGCCATTGCATAACATTTCACTTCTTTCCCTTAAAAAACTCTTTGGTTGCTTTTGCAGTATGCTTCGGGTCATTGTCCATCTGCACTGTGAAGCACTGTCCAATGAGTTCTGAAGCATTTGGCTGAATATGAGCAGATAATATTGCCCAAAACACTTCAGAATTCATCCTGCTGCTTTTGTCAGCAGTCACATCATCAATAAATAACGGAGAACCAGTTCCATGGGCAGCCATACATGCCCACGCCATGAGACTACCACCACCATGCTTCACTGATGAGGTGGTATGCTTTGGATCATAAGCAGTTCCGTCTCCATACTCTTCTCTTCCCATCACTCTGATACAAGTTGATCTTAGTCGCATCTGTCCATAGGATGTTGTTCCAGAACTGTGAAGGCTTTTTTAGGTGTTGTTTGGAAAACTCTAATCTGGCCTTCCTGTTTTTGAGGCTCACCAATGGTTTACATCTTGTGGTGAACCCTCTGTATTTACTCTGGTGAAGTCTTCTCTTGATTGTTGACTTTGACACACATACACCTACCTCCTGGAGAGTGTTCTTGATCTGGCCAACTGTTGTGAAGGGTGTTTTCTTCACCAGGGAAATAATTCTTCGGTCATCCACCACAGTTGTTTTCCGTGGTCTTCCGGGTCTTTTGGTGTTGCTGAATTCACCGGTGCGTTCTTTCTTTTTAAGTATGTTCCAAACAGTTGATTTGGCCACACCTAATGTTTTTGCTATCTCTCTGATGGGTCTGTTTTGTTTTTTTCAGCCTAATGATGGCTTGCTTCACTGATAGTGACAGCTCTTTGGATCTCATATTGAGAGTTAACAGCAACAAATGCAAATAGCACACTTGAAATGAACACTGGAGCTTGTATCTGCTCTTTGTAAATGGGATAATGAGGGAATAACACACACCTGGCCATGGAACAGCTGAGCAGCCAATTGTCCCATTACTTTTGGTCCCTTAAAAAGTGGGAGGCACATATACAAACTGTTGTAATTCCTACACCGTTCACCTGATTTGGATGTAAATACCCTCACATTAAAGCTGAAATTCTGCAGTTAAAGCACATCTTTAACTCATTCAAATCCATTGTGGTGGTGTATAGAGCCAAAAAGTTTAGAATTGTGTCGATGTCCCAATATTTATGGACCTGACTGCATATACATATACAGGTTAACATAGTAATTGAAACAGCTTTGGGGTGACATTTTACTGCACCGTCCAGTGAGGATCATAGGGATTGTGATTGCCATACATATAGCAATACCGTTCTTATGTGCACTTACAAAAAAAAAAATGGAGTCTTTTACAAGAACCACTGTGCTCATTTTACCTTATACAGAAGGTCCCCGGGTTACAGATGACCCTGTACTCAAGAAAGGGCTGCCAAGATTTTTTGCATAAGTTTGTTTTTATGTTTTGTTTCATTAACTTAAAAGACAGAGTTTCTGTAACTTATTATTACAGTACAGGAATATTATTATTATTACTGTATTACACTGTATTATTTTTACCACATATGAGTCCTTACAGTCTTGTTATTATTGTTATTAATAATAATAATACAAATAATATTAATCAGAGAACCGAGTTGCATACAAATCCGACCTAAAGATGTCCTCTGCAATGTATCTCATCCATAACCCAGGGACTGTCTGTATATAAATCATGACATTTTGAGAATACATGTAATAACAGTAAGTGTAGTATTAAGTTATTTGAGAATAATTTACATAAAGTCAGTCTACATTCTGATAGTATAATATATTAATTTAATTGCCAAAAAATAAAATATGTCACCATTACAAGTTCTACTTCAGTTATGTAGGGTATGTAGGGTATTAGCAACTACAAACAAACAATGTGGCATATATATATATATATATATATATATATATATATATATATATATATATATATATATATGTGTGATGGAGGGCCACCAGGGGTCACAAGAGAGCTCTGTAAGACTTTTACCCTAAGAATGGAAAGCGTTAACTCCAGGCAGTTATCAGAGGCTAATGGAAGCCCAGCTGTGAACTGCCTTTAAGAGCAGCAGAGAGATGGGGTGGAATCTCTCTCACTTATGCTTGGGCCTAAGAGCTGTGAGCTGTGAGCTGTGAGCTGTGAGCTGTGAGCTGTGAGCTGTGAGCTGTGAGCTGTGTGGAACGCAGTTGGAAGCTTTGGAAGCAAGCCTGTAAGAGATCACCTGATTTACTGTGGCTGCGAGTACTGGGACAACAGCAAGAAGTGTGGGCTGTTTGCAGTCGCAGGACGTTGTGAGCTGGAAGAGTGAATACAGCCTCAGGACGCCAAGTAAGTGAAGGGATTAGTGAGGATCCCCAGACAGAGTTGCCTTAAAGGCCTAAGCGTGTGTGAAGCTGACAGAGGCCTCTGAATGAAGGTACCAAGACTTATTATGCCCCAGGGAAGAGGCTGAGTTTTGACCAGTGAAGTGAATGCAAGTTACTGTAGTAATATCCAAGGGTCCCTGGGGTGAAGCATAAGGGAGAGAAGGGTGGGCCCTATGCTTCATCCACGACTGTGTAAAGAGTACTGTGGAAGAGACTTCCAGATGTACAAGAGATTATATGTATCCTGACCACAAGGTGGCAGTAGAAGTACAAAGAGATTATGTGTATCCTGACCACAAGGTGGCAATATAACTGAAAGAAGAGGTTCTTTGTATCCAGGCCACAAGGTGGCAATACAACCTTTTTAAGAGACTGACTGTATCCTGGCCACTAGGTGACGCTATTGTAGGAAAACTACTCCTTCCAGAAGACACAGTGACTGTATTATTTTACCTGCAAGCCGAGAAGTGACCTCAGGAATAGTCAGGGCGTTCCAGGTCATAGTAAGCCCGTTTATGTAGATTTTTATTTTATTGCTGAAGTTAAGCACTGTTTTCTTTCTGTTGGCGCTGACAAATAAACAGCAGTCAAACTAAACCTCTGACAAGCCTACTGTGTCTTCCTCCCTAAATAAGTAAAAGAGCAAAGAAAACAGGACGCAAACTTTGCCAGAAGGGGGCGCTCTGTTACAATATATATATATTTTAAACACCACTATACAAAATTATAAAAATAAATATATTTACATATATATTAATCCAATGAAGTTCACATGATTTGCAAGCAGCACTCTGTCCCCCGTTCCTTAGAAATATTTACAAATTCTTAGGCCTAAGAATTAAGTTTGCATATATTGTACCTTATAGAGCATTTGTGATGTGAAATCACATTTTTGTGTTTGTAATGGTTTTTCCTATGTACCTTAATATGCAAGGGCAGCGGTGGAAATAGACTTTATTAAGTGTACTGCATGTATTGTCTTGAAAACAGTTCCTAGTCTTAGACAAATAATATTATACGCTTTAAAGTGCAGCTATATAGCAGCATTAATACCATGAATCGTTTGGCTATCGAGCAAACTGTTGTGAAAATGCACTTGGAACACAATTATCATAATTTATCTCCAATATTTGAATGTCTTGTATATGCACATAATGAAAATGTTGATCATTTTTATATTTAGGTCAAATTTGGCTATAGAAGAAATAAGCGAAAATTAAAAATAATAAGTAATTTCCCACTCCCCTCTGGACCTTATCAGTCTCATTCTTCCACATAAATATATATTGGATGGAAGGTAATTGCTATAATGAACTGTTCCCATAAATTAAAGTTACTTTTACTTTTTGTTTAGATTTTCATGGTAGCAATGACTCAAGGTTTAACTAATTAGGAGAGAGAAAAAAATAAGAACAAAATATTTCACGCAAGATTTTTATTAATCCAAATTCACAGTTTCAAAAACCTTCAGCCCAAATTGTATCTCTTGTTTTGACAAAACATCAAGAATTTAGTGAATTAGGAAGCTATTAAGAGATGACCATATCACTGAATGGCAGATTTACTGCCAGGGTGCAATGCAAAGACTGATATTGAGCAGGACATATTTTTTTTAACTTACTGTATTTTTAGAAATTCAAATTGAATCACAAATGTTCTATAAATTTTCTGTACTCTTCAGCCCACCACTCTCCCTCTTTAGGCTCCTATCCAAGCATCTTCTCTATGTTTCAGTATGAGCTTTCTGCAAACATCATCTTGTGTACATAGGTCCTGGAGTTCAGTGAAAGTCTCTTCTGGACCAGCACCACCACTATGTCTCCAGTTCAGACAAATCGGTCACCATCTGCTCTTGTAGAGTATGTAACAATAACTCTTTTTCTCTCATAGCTGCTTCCTTTTATTTCAGGGAATCTTCTGTCTTTTGAAGCTGGCAGGAGGGACTAGTGATTTCTGCTTCTCTCTGACCCAAACAGTTAGTAAGGAGATCTCGATCCTCCTGTTTGCCATTGTGCTGCAACTCCTGCATAAATCACAGTAAGTGGTAGACTAGACTTCATAGACTTCTATGGGAGATTCAAGGAACCGAGTAAGTCATCAAGTCTAATTAACTAGGCTGTCAAGCAGCAATTGAAACACTTTGTTTCAATATAAAAAGGTCAAGTGGTGTCAAGTGTTTTGCAAGTGATACCCCTTTGAATCTTTGTCCTGCCCAAATTTCTAGAAATCTTGTTGAAGTCTTGGTCAGCCACTAAAAAAGAAACAACCCTGGAGGCCCTCGACTTCTCAAAGCTGACTCTCCTCTGCCTCAATAAAGGTATGGAGGACAGAATCACATGGATGTCATGTATTTTCTGGCTGCCAAAATCTTATTCTGGGACCATTCCCTGACAATTCTTCTCATCTGGATCTTTTTTTTGCTGAGGAAGATTGACCTCTGACGTCTGTGTCGAAATGGGCACCATGAAAAAAAGAATCTGTGGGATGGGGATAAAAAACTTTTTTTTCCAATGTATGACTTATCCATGAAGTTTTAAGGAAGAGAATGTTTCTTCATTTTGCTTTAATAACAGAACCTGGTCTTGATTGAGGAGTAGAAAATCGTCTAGATATCCTTAAGCATATTTTCCTTAATTCTGCTATCAGGCATAACAACATCTTTGTGAAGGCCTGTGAGGCTGTAGCTAGACAGAATATTCAGTGATCTGAATGAAGGGTATATGATTGTATGCATTTTTCAGATTTATGGAAATTGCACAAGCCGTGGGTAGAATGTAAATGATGATGCAGTTCAGCCATTCCATACTGAAAGTTCTGACTTTCCATTTAGATGTTTCAGATTTATAATTAGTCTCCATTCTTTGTTTAACTTTTGTAATACAAAGATGTTTAAGTAGAGCCCTCTTTCAATTTGTTGAAGAGGAATTACAGCAATTAGGTTTCACTTGATCGCATTCTGGATAAATAAGCATAGGGCATTTTCTTTTACCAGTGAAGCTGAAAGTCTTGACTGATGAACATTTGATGAGACTCATCAGGTATGATTGGTGAACTTTAAACTATTTGGAAGGATTGTTATCTTTGCTTTGTGCAAAATTTATATGATCGAGGGTTGCAAAAGTATTCAACTGCTTGGCATGTTTCGTGTTTTGTTGCCTCACAACCTGGAATTAACATGGACTGTTTGAGGATTTGCATCATTTAATTTACAGAACATGCCCACAACTTTGACAATGTTTTTTTGTATTATTATTGTGAAGCAAACAACAAGTAAGACAAAATAACAGAAAAAGTGATAACTATTCACCCCCCTAAAGTCAATACTTTGTAGAGCCACCTTTTGTGGCAATCACAACTCCAAGTCGGTTTGGATTAGTCTCTATGAGCTTGCCTCATCTTACTACTGGGATTTTTTGCCCATTCCTCTTGCAAAACTGCTCCAGCTCCTTCAAGTTGGATGGTTTGCGCTTTTCAACAGCAATCTTTAAGTCTGACCACAGATTTTCTATTGCATTGCGATCTGGGCTTTGACTGGGCCATTCCAAAACATTTACATGTTTCCCTTAAACCACTCATGTTGATTTAGCAGTGAGTTTGGGGTCATTGTCCTTCTGGTAGGTGAACCTCCGTCCTAGCCTCAAATCACACACAGAGTGGTACAGGTTTTGCTCAAGAATATCCCTTTATTTAGCACCATCCATCTTTCCCTCAACTCTGACAATGTTTCCAAGTCCCGGCTGCTGAAAAACATGGATGGTGTTCTTTGAGTGATGTGATGTGTTGGGTTTGCGCCAGACATAGCGTTTTCCTTGATGGACGAAATGTTCAATTTTAGTCTCATCAGACCAGAGCACCTTCCTCCATACATTTTGGGAGTCTCCCTCATGCCTTTTTGCAAACTCAAAACGTGCCATGTATTTTTTTGCTGAAAGTTAGGGCTTTCTTCTGGCCACTCTGCCATAAAGCCGAACTCTATGGAGCGTACAGCTTATTGTTGACCTATGTACAGATACTCCAGTCTCTGCTGTGGAACTCTGCAGCTCCACCAGGGTTACCTTAGAACTCTGTGCTGCCTCTCTGATTACTGCCCGCTTTGTGAGTTTTGGTGGGCGTCCGTCTCTTGGCATGTTTGCTGTTGTGACATGTTATTTCGATTTGGTTATGATAGATTTGATGGTGCTCCTGGGGATTATCAAGGATTTGCATATTTTTTTATAAACTAACCCTGATTTGTACTTCTCAACAACAATGTCCCTTACTTGTTTGGGGAGTTCCTTGGTCTTCATGGTAGTGTGTATATGTAATGACAGATCATGTGACACTTAGATTGCACATAGGTGGACATAATTTCACTAATTATGTGACTTCTGAATGTAATTGGTTGCACCAGAGCTTTTTATGTGCTTCAAAACAAAGGGGGTTGAATTACATATGCACATGACCATTTTCTATTTTCTATTTCTAAAAAATAGTTTTATGTACATATTTTTGTCATTTCACTTCACAACTTAGACTATGTTGTTCTGATGCATCACATAAAATTCAGATTAACAAAACATTGAACTTAAGGCTGTAATGTAACAAAATAGGTAAACAGTCAAGGGAGGTGATAACTTTTGCAAGGCACTGTATGACCTTCTGGATTTGAAATATTTATGCATCATAACCTTCCTGTTTCTCTCTTCTTGTCTTATTGTATGATCCAGGTATTTCCCAAAAAGGAGATGTTTATCAAAAGGAAGAGAGACTAGCACAGATTTTTAAATAGAATCAGACTTTTTATGCAGCACTTGGAGACTCATTCAATAGCAAGCCCATAATTACCTGTAACTCCACATTTTGGCTGCGGGTTAAATTTTTTCTACAACATTTAGATGTATTCAATTGTCTCCAACCTGTAATTACAGGCTCATTACCTGCACATGCGAAGCATGAACTCGTAAGTAACATTTCAGGGGGCATGAATATGTGATCTTCCAACAATTAAGCAAGCCCGTAAGTTACTTTTTAGACAGAGCCAATACTAAACGAGTCAGTTATCATGACGTCAGTAAAACATGGAGGTTACAATTAACCTGCAATTGTAGGCCAAGCATTAATACACGCAAATAAGGAATGTTTGCACATTTGCATTCAAGCAATCTTGAAATACATTAAAGCATCTGTTTAAGTCCATATGGGTGACCTGATATGTATTAACCCCTTGATTTCCGGGATCAAAATAATACAGAAATAAATGTTAAGAATAATTATTTTTTATTGCAGATTTGCGAGCTTGAGACTGTTGTGCAATGAATTTGAATGCCTTTCATTGCTTTCCAAGTATTTCTAAGTACAGTAACGTGTCTTTATTTGCTGTTGCAGTTCTACGAACAGCTGTTTAACCCATTTGCGAGTCCTATCTAGTACTCATATAATTTTTTTATACATAGTTACATAGTTACATAGTTACATAGTAATTAAGGTTGAAAAAGACTTTCAGTCCATCAAGTTCAACCTGTTAAGATCTCCTCTGATCTGCAATATGCGGAATAGTTATTAATTAAATTATTGATTAAATAATTATTAATAGTATAGTATTGGAGTATGAATAAAGAGTTAGTCCATCAAGTTCAACCTTTTTAGATCTCTATTGATCTTTTTAATGTGGACTTTTTATTATTATTTGTTAATTGTTATTTGATCCAGAGGAAGGCAAACAGAAAAAAAAAAAAAACATTAAAACTTTGCCAATTGTCTCATAAGGGAAAAAAAAAGCAAAATTCCTTCCTGACCCCAGAAACTGGCGATCAAATTTCTCCCTGGATCAATATTCCTTTGCTAGTTATCTAGGATAGCCTTGAATGCCCTCTTTATTCAAAAATATATCTAACCCCTTTTTGAAGTTGTCTATCGAATTCGCTGTCACCACCTCCTTTGGTAGAGAATTCCACAGTTTAACCACCCTAACAAAGCCTTATATTGACCCTAGATGTATTAATATAACGTAATCATATCTCCTCTTAGACGCCTTTTTTCTACCGAAAATAAGTTTAATTTTGTTAGTCTTTCTTCATAACTTAGCCCCTCCATTCCCCTTATTAGTTTTGTAGCCCTTCTCTGTCTTTTTTATGAGGTGGTGCCCAAAATTGTACTCCATATTCCAAATGAGGTCGTACTAGAGATTTGTATAGTGGCAGAATTATATTTGCTTCCTTTGCTTCTATACCCTTCCTAATACATGCTAATATTTTATTTGCCTTTGCAGCCGCTGCTTGGCTTTGAGCGCTGTAACCTAGGTGGTTGTCCACCAGTACTCCCAAATCCCTTTCAATATCTGATACCCCTAGATTTGCTCCATTAAGATTATTGATTGCTTGGCTATTGTTCCTTCCCAAATGCATAACCTTACATTTATTTGTATTAAATCTCATCTGCCATTTAGCCGCCCATTTCTCTAATTTACGCAAATCCTTTTGTAGGGAAAGTACATCATTATCTGATTTTATTACCTTGCACAACTTAGTGTCATCAGCAAAAATGGAGACACTACATTCGAGTCCTACTTCAATGTCATTAATAAATATGTTAAAAAGGAGAGGACCTAATACTGAACCTTGAGGAACCCCACTTATCACATTAGACCAATCTGAGTATGTTCCATTCACAACAACCATTTGCTTCCTGTCTTTTAGCCAGCTCTCGATCCATGAACAGATATTTACTGCAATTCCTGTATCCCTTAGTTTGCTCACTAGTCTTCCATGTGGCACTGTATCAAATGCCTTTGAAAAATCTAAAAAGACTACATCCACTGAGTTGCCCTGATCCAAGTTCCTACTAACATTTGCAATTTACGGGTTGAAACAGCTTTTATTGAAACATAATCTCTTTTTATTATAACAATAATATCTTTTCTTTTATACAACCCCTTATCATTCTGTGTGATATAGATTCTGAAATAAGCAGTAGTCATCACTAGGGACCTTCTTAGCATTTTCAATTTTTATGACGTATCCATATTTTAATACCGCATTGGATCATATTTTATTGGTGTAATATCTAGTAATCACCTGCTACCCAGATAGAATATATTTTACATATTATATTGCATTATCATTAATAATGATCAGATATTTATTTATGGAACTTATATCACCAGGATGTGGTTTTATATATATTCTTTTATTGATTTGTGTGTTTTAATCATGTAGACATATTGAAACAACAATTTTTATAAGATTTATATATTGTTGTAGACATATACTATATGAACATGTATTGTGATTGTAAGATATGTTTTTTTTTTATTTATTTTTTTTAGATATTTTGTTGTATTTTTGTTGTAATTATTCATACTTTATTCTTTGGAAGACACGAGTGCAATTTGTTTTATTGTATCTCACATGCTAAGGGTCTGGGTTAATGTGGAAACACAGAGCCAGTGTTTTTAAAAAAAGCCTCTATTTTGAGATTGGCACTCAAATAACTATGGAATACAGCTAATCCAGCGAGATTAGTGTGTAGAGATGTCGCGAATAGTTTCGCGACATTCGACCCGCCCCCAATACTTTATCATTGAGCAAACTTTGACCCTGCATGTCACAGTCAGCAGACACATTCTAGCCAATCAGCAGCATACACTCCCTTCCACACCCTTCAACCTCATGGACAGCAGCCATTTTGGAATCAGAACTAACTTGCAGTCTTACTGAGAGGAGGTAGACTGTAGGTGATACTGCATCAATAGGGAAAACCATAGCTAGGCAAGTTTATTCAGTGTCCAGTGCAGTGCTGAAGGACTCATTGGATCTCTGCTGTAAACACAGCACCCCAGAAAGCCCTTTTTAGGGCTATAACATCATTTTTTTTTCTTTTTTTTTCTGTGTAATCTAACTTCATTTGCCTGTCTCCCTGCTAGCCCCTGCTTGTATTCTGTGTAATCTAACTTCATTTGCCTGTCTCCCTGCCAGCCCCTGCTTGTAAGTATGTGTGTGTCAGGCTCACAGCTTATACTGTGTGTGCACAACGCATACAATATAATATTGTTTACTAGTTGTCTACTTTTAAAAAAAACTAACTTTTTTTTTCTTAAATCTAAGTGCATTTTCCTGACCGTCAATCAAAGTTCATTTGCTTGACCGCTACCCATAGTGTGTGTCCTGCTTTCAAGTACTGTGCCAAGTTCAACCAATCCAGTCTAGTTGGGGTTCCAACAGTCCACATTTAAAAAACCCAAACTTTTTTTTTATTAAATCTAAGTGCATTTGCATAACCGTCAATCAAAGTTCATTTGCTTGACCGCTACCCATAGTGTGTGTCCTGCTTACAAGTACTGTGCCAAGTTCAACCAATCCAGTCTAGTTGGGGTACCAACAGTCCACATTTAAAAAACCCAAACTTTTTTTAAATAAATCTAAGTGCATTTGCATAACCGTCAATCAAAGTTCATTTGCTTGACCGCTACCCATAGTTTGTGTCCTGCTTTTAAGTACTGTGCCAAGTTCAACCAATCCAGTCTAGTTGGGGTACCAACAGTCCACATTTAAAAAACCCAAACTTTTTTTTTATTAAATCTAAGTGCATTTGCATAACCGTCAATCAAAGTTAATTTGCTTGACCGCTACCCATAGTGTGTGTCCTGCTTACAAGTACTGTGCCAAGTTCAACCAATCCAGTCTAGTTGGGGTACCAACAGTCCACATTTAAAAAACCCAAACTTTTTTTAAATAAATCTAAGTGCATTTGCATAACCGTCAATCAAAGTTCATTTGCTTGACCGCTACCCATAGTGTGTGTCCTGCTTACAATGTGCCAAGAGGTTGTGTGCATGCTTGAGCTCTAAACAAAAGGCTTTTTAGGGTCTTAGTCCCTCAAATACAAGTTTTATTTTAAAACCTTTTTATTAATAAGCACTTTGTGCACGGTGTTGTTCATTTTTCAGAGTTTTTGTGGTTTTTTTCTTAGTTTAATTTAAGTTTTAGTTTTCTGGGGGTCAGGCTCAACTCTCTATCCCAGGAGAGTGAGCTGTCTCCTGGATACTTTGCCACACCCCTCCCTTAGCACTACACCTTCACTCCTGGAGCTTTGTTACTTTGACTTTTTTTCTTTTAAAAAGTTTATTAGGTTTTGTTGAAGTTTTGTTTGTTTGGTGTTGGGTTTTATGTTTTGGGGGAGAGAAGACAAGTAACATCTTTGTAGGCAGTGGGGGGGAAAACAATTTGAAGTTTTGTTTAAAAGGCTTTTTTAACATCTGACACAGAGACACAGAGGGGTTAAAAAGCCTCTGTGTTCTCTGTGTTGTTGCATTTAGTAACACCTTGCAAACAGGCCATTAACCCTTCCACTGCCAAACATCATCTCTCTCTCTCCCTTAGTTTTTGTCTCCCTTAGTTTTGTCTTTTTGTTTCTTTTTCACACTTTTATATTTTTTAAAAAAAGAAAACAGTAAAAAAATCATAAAACAAAAAATAAAAATAAATAAAACAAATAAACTAAAAAAAAAAAAGGGTCTAAACATGAGGGATAAGACCATTAAGAAGCCTCAGGGGTCAAAAGGGGGAATAATGGCCCCTGAAAATCCTAGCTGCAGCACTGCACAGCATAGGCCCCAGGCAGATAAGGCAGCCCCAGCTCCTGGTGGTTCTGCCAGCAGACCTACCCCTGTGGCTAATACCTGGTCACAGGTGGTTTCTGCTGGCCCCAGTAATACCGCCGCTGGGGCTGAGGGGCAGATCACCAGGAAGCATGGGGTTAAATGTCAGATGTCTGGGGTCTACAGCATTGATATCTATCTGCGTGCTGCAGCTAATGTCATCAGCCCCTCTGTTATAGTAGCAGCCAGCAAAATGTACGGGAAAGCAGTTTTTTTTACCCGTACTCTGGCTGCTGCACACATTCTTATACAGAGAGGCATCACAGTGGGGGGATTATATGTCCCAATAGAACCCCTGGAAGGGTTGGGCACAAAAGTAACACTCTCTAATGTGCCCCCCTTCCTACCAGACTCCCTCCTGCGCCCCCACCTGCTAACCCTAGGGGAAGTAAAAACACCATTTATAAAAATTCCCCTGGGGTGCAGAGAGAGAGCACTTCGTCATGTGCTCTCTTTCAAGAGGCAGGTACAAATGTGCCTGCCTCAGGGCGCAGAAAACATAGAGGGGTCTTTTGGGGTTCCATTTGAGGGGGTGCTGTACAGGATTTTTTACAGCACTACGGAGGTGCAGTGCTATCATTGCAAAGGGTTGGGGCATACACGTAGGAATTGTCCTAATGTAAAGCATCATGCCCCAGCCCCAGCAAATGGCACCTCCGTCAGTACGGCACCCATCCCCGCTGAGCCCATAACAGCGGGGACCTCAAGGGTCATAGCCCCCCACAGAGCTCAGGCAAGGAGGCCGTTCCTCAAGCCACCACCACGGCCTCCAAACCCCCTTCTTCCCCAAAAAAGCCATCTGTGTCTGTGGTCTCCAGCAAGACTGCAGACACGGGGAAAAAGGGGAAGAATGTCACCGTTCCTCCCAGTGTCACAGCTGCATCTCCCAAGTCCCAATCTGCCCCCACCATAATTACATCAGTTAGTGTGGGGGCACAGTGTAAGCAGAGGGATAATAAGCCCTCTGCAGGGGAGGCAGCTAGTGGCAGCTCCTCTTCCAGGAGTGACGTCCCCAGGAAGAGGAAGCATAAAACCAACAGGGAGGTTGCTGATAAGTGGGAAGTGCTCTATAGTGGAGCACCTCCCTCTAAAAGCAAGAAGAGGAACAAAACATCTCCTCCTCATCCGGTGACATTGTCTGGCCCAGTTATTAAGCTCAGCCAGCCGGTGCCAGACCACACATCTCTCTCTCCAGACCCTATAGGGGTTAATGTGGAAAAGGGTCTGGAGGAAAAGCAGGGGCAAGAGGGTCTCCCAAGTGAGGCAGGGGTAGACAAGAAAGATCAGGTTCTACCTCTGGCCTTTGAGGGGGGACCCAACAAAGCCCCTGCTGAATGGGTAGTCAGTGTCCCTGAGGTGCTGAGCTTCAAGGGCACCAGTCAGTCTCCTCCTCCAGTGTCACTCTCTAGTGACGTACCTCGGGCTTTGTTAGAGCCCCAGGCCGAGTCACTACTGGAGGGGGGGAATATAGGCATGACCCCCATTCAGGACCCCATGGATTTGTCTGTCAGGGGGGATGTGGCACAAGGGGAAGTGGAAATGGGGGAGGGTGATAAAAGAGGTTTTCCTGTTAACATCATGGGAGAGCCTGTCTACCCTCCTCAGCCGTCCACTGACCCTAACATCGGTGCCATCCAAGCTGAGCAAGCAGCGGTGGAACTGGCAGAGGAGGCATATAAAGCCTCCAAGGCTTCCATTAAGGAAGCCATGCTAGCCACTGCTGTCCAGCCAGCTACCCCTGAATGCACTCCTGAAGCTACAGGGGTGCAGCAGCAATCCAAGGGTCCATTATTTACCTTGAAGGGTGCTAAAGGGACTCCTTCTGTATCATCTAAGAGGGGGTCCCTGAGAATAAAGCTGAGGAAACTGACTCCAGCCGGGGAGGATGGAGTAAAAGCCCTCAGCCAAGAGGAGCCCAGGGGTGACCCACTAGAAGGAACATCAGATTCTGGGTGGGTTATCCCTGTCAAGGAAATAGATCTATTCCTTGAGAGCACCCTTCATGGACAAAAGAAAAGGAAGGTGCGGCTGGCCTTGGAGAGGTGGAAGAATATGTCGTTTATTCTCCACTCTCTCCAGCAATATCTAGTGGTCAGCACTAGGGCCAAGAATTCTGGGACTGCGGAGCATCTCCGCGTCCGGAAATTCTATAAAATGTGCGTGTCCTATCAGCAGTCTCAAGGGTCTGAGGAACGCACAATTCCTGACACGCAGTAATGGCTTTGCACATCAGCACGCTAAATACCAATGGCTGTCAAGACAGTTTCCGCAGGTTCCAGGTACTCTCCTATTTATATCCGGGAGGGTACTCTGTGAGCTTCCTGCAGGAAACTCACACCACTCCAGAGGCTGAGGCCTCGTGGCAACTGGAGTGGAGAGGCAGGGTCTTCTTCAGCCACTTCACATCGGCGTCATGTGGAGTGGTGACCCTGTTCTCAGAGTCTTTTCAGCCAGAGCTGCTGCTTGTGAAAGCTGTTATCCCAGGCCGTCTAATCCACCTCCGGGTCCGAGAGCAGGGTAGCATCATTAACCTAGTTAATATATATGCCCCTGCTGGAGGGCTCGAGAGAGTGAGGTTCCTCGCCAGACTGTCCCAGTTTTTGGAGACGGTTGACGCAGATGAGTGTTTGGTACTCGGGGGTGATTTCAACTGCACCCTCGACGCTCTGGACCGGAATAGTCCAGAGCCGTACCCGCCTTCTGCGTCAGCCCTGCGGGAGATCATCGCCCGCTTCTCCCTGGAGGACATCTGGCGAGAGCAGAACCCAGGGGCATCAGACGGTTTCACCTACGTCAGGGTGAGAGCCGGTCTGGTGTCCCACTCCCGGATCGACAGACTATATATATCTAGTCACTATATGTCACGAGTCGGTTCTTGTGCCATTAGGCTGGCTCTGTTCACAGACCACAACTGTGTGTCTGTGACAGTGGCGCTAACGCCAACAGCGCCACGAGCCGCCTATTGGCACTTCAACAATGCTTTGTTGAAGGACCAGGGGCTCGTGACATTGATCCGGGAGTTTTGGACGGACTGGAGGGGTTGCAAGGGGGACTTTGCCACGTTAAAACTGTGGTGGGACGTGGGCAAGGTTCATTTGCGACTTCTGTGTCAGGAATATACCAAGGGTGTGAGTGGGCAGCGCGAAGCTGAGTTGGAGTCACTCCGGGGGGAGGTACTCCATCTGGAGCAGAGGCTGTTCACTTGTAGGGACCAATCCCTGCAGAGCGAGTATGTAGAGAGGAAGGGTGTCCTCTGTGACCTGGAACGACACCAGGCCAAGGGGGCATACGTGCGCAGCCGCTTAGGTTTTCTCAAAGATCTAGACCGCGGCTCGCGCCTCTTCTACTCACTGGAGAAAAAGGGGGGTAACAGTAGGCACATCACCTGTCTTCTAGATGAAGACGGTGCCCCCCTTACAGATCCGGAGAGTATCCGGGATAGAGCCCGGAACTTTTATAAAGATCTTTACTCTCCGGATCCCATTTCTCCAGACGCCTGCAGGGTGCTATGGGAGGGGCTCCCCACAGTCAGTGAGGGTGTAAGAGAGCGGCTTGATATACCACTATCTTTTCAAGAGCTCTCTGAAGCCCTCCGTGCCATGTCCTGTGAAAAGTCTCCAGGACTGGACGGACTGACTGTAGAGTTTTTCCAATTTTTCTGGGAGTTTCTGGGACCTGATTTCCATCTGGTCCTTGGGGAAGCCCTGGAGACCGGGGAGATGCCCCTGTCTTGTCGCAGGGCAGTACTTGCCCTGCTGCCCAAAAAGGGGGATCTCCGGCTTATTAAGAACTGGCGACAGGTCTCTCTGCTCAGCACGGACTACAAGATTGTAGCTAAAGCCATCTCGCTTAGACTTGGGTCTGTGCTGGCAGAATTGGTTCACCCTGACCAGTCCTATGCGATCCCGGGCCGGACTATCTTTGATAGTATCTTTCTGGTCCGGGATCTATTGCATTATTCTCGCAGGACTGGTCTGTCACTCGCCTTTCTCTCTTTAGATCAAGAGAAGGCGTTTGACAGGGTGGACCATGGTTACCTCATAGCCACTCTGCAAGCGTACGGCTTTGGCCCACAGTTTGTGGGCTTTATAAGAACGCTGTACGCCTCTGCAGAGTGTTTACTTAAAATCAATTGGTCCCTAACAGCACCTTTGGTATTTGGACGAGGGGTGCGTCAAGGATGTCCCTTGTCTGGACAGTTATATGCACTGGCCATTGAGCCTTTCCTCTGCCTACTGAGGAAAAGGCGCACAGGGCTGGTGCTAAAAGATCCAGACATGCGGATTGTCCTTTCAGCTTATGCTGACGATGTGCTCCTCGTGGCCCAGGATCCAGTTGATCTTGAGCTGGCAAAACAGTGCCAGGAGGTATATTCAGCTGCCTCCTCCGCTCAGATCAACTGGTCCAAATGCACAGGCCTTTTAGAGGGTAATTTACAGGTGGACTCTTTGCCTCCCACGTTTCGTGACATCACGTGGGAGGCAGATGTCATTAAATATCTGGGGGTCTACCTGTCCGCTGCGGACGCTTCCGTCCCAGACAACTGGAGGGAGTTAGAGGGCAGTGTCCTCTCTCGTCTGGGACGATGGAGGGGTCTAGCAAAAATGCTTTCCCTTAGGGGGCGGACTCTAGTGGTGAATCAGCTGGTGGCTTCTCAGATCTGGCACCGGCTGATTTGTCTGAGTCCGACCCCCGAGTTTGTCACCAATATCCAGAGGAATTTGTTAGATTTCCTCTGGATGGGAAGGCATTGGGTCTCTGCAGGGGTGGCAAGTCTGCCTTTGGTGGAGGGTGGACAGGGAGTAGTTTGTGTGTGCTCCCAGTTGTCCACCTTCCGCCTTCAGTACCTGCAGAGATACCTATATGCAGATCCCTCTCCGCAGTGGTGCGCACTGGCATCCAGCTTTTATCGCCAGTTGCGCAACCTGGGGTATGACCGGCAATTATTTCTGATCAGGCCCGAGGGGTTTGGAAAAGACCTCTCTGTGTTGCCGGCATACTACCAGGAAACCCTCAAGGCCTGGAGCATGGTCTCCGTGACCAGGCAGGGCGTGCCTTTGGGGGATGAAATATTCACAGAGCCCCTGCTATTTAATGCAGCAGTGGGGGCTCCAATGTTACAGTCCCCCAGTATCATCCGCCGCCTTAGTCATGCACGGATGACCCGAGTCGGGGATCTCCTGGAATACGGGCGTTCTGATTGGGTGTCACCCCAGGAGCTTGCGCTCCGTTTGGGATATGTGACGCCCAAAGTCTCAGGGCGCTTGCTCCAGGAGATTAGAGATGCCATCTCCCCCGACTCGCGCACCTTCCTTCGCGGGGCTTTGCAGGCCGGAGTGCCACATGCACCTTTCAACACCCCTTCTCCGGCTGTTTGCATTGGACACAAGCCCCGTGTTTCCCCTCAGGCTCCTCCTGTCCCCAACCTCTCGAGGTTGAGGGACATACCCTCGGCATGCTTTCGCGGCATGCCGAGGAAGAGCTTATATTCTCTCGTGCTCCATACAGTGCACTTCCTTGCCCTCGTGACCCGTCCCGATACCATCTGGAGGCGGGTCCTACCAGCTGACGAGGGCAAGAGGCCCCGGTGGAGGGAACTTTATTCTGATTTAGTTCCACGACCCACCGGGGACTTGAGTTGGAGAGTGCTCCATGGTGCACTGAGCACGGGAGAGTACTTAGCTAAATTCACGGACTCTCCCTCCACTTGTCCATTCTGTGGCAAGGGAGAGTCCGTGTATCATGTTTATTTTAGTTGCGCCAGACTGCAGCCCCTCTTGTCACTCTTGAGGGGCCTCCTCCTGCAGTTCTGGCTGCATTTCTCCCCTCACATTTTTATTTTTGGGCGCCCAGTGTCCCGGGGCAATAAGGCCAGGGACCTCCTCGTCAACCTGCTCCTGGCATTAGCCAAGTTGGCTATATATAAGTCCAGGAAGCAGTGTTTGATAGGGGGGGTTCCCTTGTCACCTGAGGCCATGTTCCGGGTGCTGGTGCGCTCCCGTATCCGGGCAGAGTACCACCTGGCTTTGTCTACTGGGGGAATGGATAAGTTTGTCTCCCAGTGGGCTGTAGATGGTGTGCTCTGCTCGGTATCCCCCCATCCGGTTTCTTTTTCTTTCAACCTCCTAATATGATTTTTATTTAGTTTACAGAAAATGTTTTCTCATGATTTTAAAATACACTGTGCCAAGTTCAACCAATCCAGTCTAGTTGGGGTTCCAACAGTCCACATTTAAAAAACCCAAACTTTTTTTTTATTAAATCTAAGTGCATTTGCATAACCGTCAATCAAAGTTAATTTGCTTGACCGCTACCCATAGTGTGTGTCCTGCTTACAAGTACTGTGCCAAGTTCAACCAATCCAGTCTAGTTGGGGTACCAACAGTCCACATTTAAAAAACCCAAACTTTTTTTAAATAAATCTAAGTGCATTTGCATAACCGTCAATCAAAGTTCATTTGCTTGACCGCTACCCATAGTTTGTGTCCTGCTTTTAAGTACTGTGCCAAGTTCAACCAATCCAGTCTAGTTGGGGTACCAACAGTCCACATTTAAAAAACCCAAACTTTTTTTTTATTAAATCTAAGTGCATTTGCATAACCGTCAATCAAAGTTAATTTGCTTGACCGCTACCCATAGTGTGTGTCCTGCTTACAAGTACTGTGCCAAGTTCAACCAATCCAGTCTAGTTGGGGTACCAACAGTCCACATTTAAAAAACCCAAACTTTTTTTAAATAAATCTAAGTGCATTTGCATAACCGTCAATCAAAGTTCATTTGCTTGACCGCTACCCATAGTGTGTGTCCTGCTTACAATGTGCCAAGAGGTTGTGTGCATGCTTGAGCTCTAAACAAAAGGCTTTTTAGGGTCTTAGTCCCTCAAATACAAGTTTTATTTTAAAACCTTTTTGTTAATAAGCACTTTGTGCACGGTGTTGTTCATTTTTCAGAGTTTTTGTGGTTTTTTTCTTAGTTTAATTTAAGTTTTAGTTTTCTGGGGGTCAGGCTCAACTCTCTATCCCAGGAGAGTGAGCTGTCTCCTGGATACTTTGCCACACCCCTCCCTTAGCACTACACCTTCACTCCTGGAGCTTTGTTACTTTGACTTTTTTTCTTTTAAAAAGTTTATTAGGTTTTGTTGAAGTTTTGTTTGTTTGGTGTTGGGTTTTATGTTTTGGGGGAGAGAAGACAAGTAACATCTTTGTAGGCAGTGGGGGGGAAAACAATTTGAAGTTTTGTTTAAAAGGCTTTTTTAACATCTGACACAGAGACACAGAGGGGTTAAAAAGCCTCTGTGTTCTCTGTGTTGTTGCATTTAGTAACACCTTGCAAACAGGCCATTAACCCTTCCACTGCCAAACATCATCTCTCTCTCTCCCTTAGTTTTTGTCTCCCTTAGTTTTGTCTTTTTGTTTCTTTTTCACACTTTTATATTTTTTAAAAAAAGAAAACAGTAAAAAAATCATAAAACAAAAAATAAAAATAAATAAAACAAATAAACTAAAAAAAAAAAAGGGTCTAAACATGAGGGATAAGACCATTAAGAAGCCTCAGGGCTCAAAAGGGGGAATAATGGCCCCTGAAAATCCTAGCTGCAGCACTGCACAGCATAGGCCCCAGGCAGATAAGGCAGCCCCAGCTCCTGGTGGTTCTGCCAGCAGACCTACCCCTGTGGCTAATACCTGGTCACAGGTGGTTTCTGCTGGCCCCAGTAATACCGCCGCTGGGGCTGAGGGGCAGATCACCAGGAAGCATGGGGTTAAATGTCAGATGTCTGGGGTCTACAGCATTGATATCTATCTGCGTGCTGCAGCTAATGTCATCAGCCCCTCTGTTATAGTAGCAGCCAGCAAAATGTACGGGAAAGCAGTTTTTTTTACCCGTACTCTGGCTGCTGCACACATTCTTATACAGAGAGGCATCACAGTGGGGGGATTATATGTCCCAATAGAACCCCTGGAAGGGTTGGGCACAAAAGTAACACTCTCTAATGTGCCCCCCTTCCTACCAGACTCCCTCCTGCGCCCCCACCTGCTAACCCTAGGGGAAGTAAAAACACCATTTATAAAAATTCCCCTGGGGTGCAGAGAGAGAGCACTTCGTCATGTGCTCTCTTTCAAGAGGCAGGTACAAATGTGCCTGCCTCAGGGCGCAGAAAACATAGAGGGGTCTTTTGGGGTTCCATTTGAGGGGGTGCTGTACAGGATTTTTTACAGCACTACGGAGGTGCAGTGCTATCATTGCAAAGGGTTGGGGCATACACGTAGGAATTGTCCTAATGTAAAGCATCATGCCCCAGCCCCAGCAAATGGCACCTCCGTCAGTACGGCACCCATCCCCGCTGAGCCCATAACAGCGGGGACCTCAAGGGTCATAGCCCCCCACAGAGCTCAGGCAAGGAGGCCGTTCCTCAAGCCACCACCACGGCCTCCAAACCCCCTTCTTCCCCAAAAAAGCCATCTGTGTCTGTGGTCTCCAGCAAGACTGCAGACACGGGGAAAAAGGGGAAGAATGTCACCGTTCCTCCCAGTGTCACAGCTGCATCTCCCAAGTCCCAATCTGCCCCCACCATAATTACATCAGTTAGTGTGGGGGCACAGTGTAAGCAGAGGGATAATAAGCCCTCTGCAGGGGAGGCAGCTAGTGGCAGCTCCTCTTCCAGGAGTGACGTCCCCAGGAAGAGGAAGCATAAAACCAACAGGGAGGTTGCTGATAAGTGGGAAGTGCTCTATAGTGGAGCACCTCCCTCTAAAAGCAAGAAGAGGAACAAAACATCTCCTCCTCATCCGGTGACATTGTCTGGCCCAGTTATTAAGCTCAGCCAGCCGGTGCCAGACCACACATCTCTCTCTCCAGACCCTATAGGGGTTAATGTGGAAAAGGATCTGGAGGAAAAGCAGGGGCAAGAGGGTCTCCCAAGTGAGGCAGGGGTAGACAAGAAAGATCAGGTTCTACCTCTGGCCTTTGAGGGGGGACCCAACAAAGCCCCTGCTGAATGGGTAGTCAGTGTCCCTGAGGTGCTGAGCTTCAAGGGCACCAGTCAGTCTCCTCCTCCAGTGTCACTCTCTAGTGACGTACCTCGGGCTTTGTTAGAGCCCCAGGCCGAGTCACTACTGGAGGGGGGGAATATAGGCATGACCCCCATTCAGGACCCCATGGATTTGTCTGTCAGGGGGGATGTGGCACAAGGGGAAGTGGAAATGGGGGAGGGTGATAAAAGAGGTTTTCCTGTTAACATCATGGGAGAGCCTGTCTACCCTCCTCAGCCGTCCACTGACCCTAACATCGGTGCCATCCAAGCTGAGCAAGCAGCGGTGGAACTGGCAGAGGAGGCATATAAAGCCTCCAAGGCTTCCATTAAGGAAGCCATGCTAGCCACTGCTGTCCAGCCAGCTACCCCTGAATGCACTCCTGAAGCTACAGGGGTGCAGCAGCAATCCAAGGGTCCATTATTTACCTTGAAGGGTGCTAAAGGGACTCCTTCTGTATCATCTAAGAGGGGGTCCCTGAGAATAAAGCTGAGGAAACTGACTCCAGCCGGGGAGGATGGAGTAAAAGCCCTCAGCCAAGAGGAGCCCAGGGGTGACCCACTAGAAGGAACATCAGATTCTGGGTGGGTTATCCCTGTCAAGGAAATAGATCTATTCCTTGAGAGCACCCTTCATGGACAAAAGAAAAGGAAGGTGCGGCTGGCCTTGGAGAGGTGGAAGAATATGTCGTTTATTCTCCACTCTCTCCAGCAATATCTAGTGGTCAGCACTAGGGCCAAGAATTCTGGGACTGCGGAGCATCTCCGCGTCCGGAAATTCTATAAAATGTGCGTGTCCTATCAGCAGTCTCAAGGGTCTGAGGAACGCACAATTCCTGACACGCAGTAATGGCTTTGCACATAAGCACGCTAAATACCAATGGCTGTCAAGACAGTTTCCGCAGGTTCCAGGTACTCTCCTATTTATATCAGGGAGGGTACTCTGTGAGCTTCCTGCAGGAAACTCACACCACTCCAGAGGCTGAGGCCTCGTGGCAACTGGAGGGGAGAGGCAGGGTCTTCTTCAGCCACTTCACATCGGCGTCATGTGGAGTGGTGACCCTGTTCTCAGAGTCTTTTCAGCCAGAGCTGCTGCTTGTGAAAGCTGTTATCCCAGGCCATCTAATCCACCTCCGGGTCCGAGAGCAGGGTAGCATCATTAACCTAGTTAATATATATGCCCCTGCTGGAGGGCTCGAGAGAGTGAGGTTCCTCGCCAGACTGTCCCAGTTTTTGGAGACGGTTGACGCAGATGAGTGTTTGGTACTCGGGGGTGATTTTAACTGCACCCTCGACGCTCTGGACCGGAATAGTCCAGAGCCGTTCCCGCCTTCTGCGTCAGCCCTGCGGGAGATCATCGCCCGCTTCTCCCTGGAGGACATCTGGCGAGAGCAGAACCCAGGGGCATCAGACGGTTTCACCTACGTCAGGGTGAGAGCCGGTCTGGTGTCCCACTCCCGGATCGACAGACTATATATATCTAGTCACTATATGTCACGAGTCGGTTCTTGTGCCATTAGGCTGGCTCCGTTCACAGACCACAACTGTGTGTCTGTGACAGTGGCGCTAACGCCAACAGCGCCACGAGCCGCCTATTGGCACTTCAACAATGCTTTGTTGAAGGACCAGGGGCTCGTGACATTGATCCGGGAGTTTTGGACGGACTGGAGGGGTTGCAAGGGGGACTTTGCCACGTTAAAACTGTGGTGGGACGTGGGCAAGGTTCATTTGCGACTTCTGTGTCAGGAATATACCAAGGGTGCGAGTGGGCAGCGCGAAGCTGAGTTGGAGTCACTCCGGGGGGAGGTACTCCATCTGGAGCAGAGGCTGTTCACTTGTAGGGACCAATCCCTGCAGAGCGAGTATGTAGAGAGGAAGGGTGTCCTCTGTGACCTGGAACGACACCAGGCCAAGGGGGCATACGTGCGCAGCCGCTTAGGTTTTCTCAAAGATCTAGACCGCGGCTCGCGCCTCTTCTACTCACTGGAGAAAAAGGGGGGTAACAGTAGGCACATCACCTGTCTTCTAGATGAAGACGGTGCCCCCCTTACAGATCCGGAGAGAGCCGGGATAGAGCCCGGAACTTTTATAAAGATCTTTACTCTCCGGATCCCATTTCTCCAGACGCCTGCAGGGTGCTATGGGAGGGGCTCCCCACAGTCAGTGAGGGTGTAAGAGAGCGGCTTGATATACCACTATCTTTTCAAGAGCTCTCTGAAGCCCTCCGTGCCATGTCCTGTGAAAAGTCTCCAGGACTGGACGGACTGACTGTAGAGTTTTTCCAATTTTTCTGGGAGACTCTGGGACCTGATTTCCATCTGGTCCTTGGGGAAGCCCTGGAGACCGGGGAGATGCCCCTGTCTTGTCGCAGGGCAGTACTTGCCCTGCTGCCCAAAAAGGGGGATCTCCGGCTTATTAAGAACTGGCGACCGGTCTCTCTGCTCAGCACGGACTACAAGATTGTAGCTAAAGCCATCTCGCTTAGACTTGGGTCTGTGCTGGCAGAATTGGTTCACCCTGACCAGTCCTATGCGATCCCGGGCCGGACTATCTTTGATAGTATCTTTCTGGTCCGGGATCTATTGCATTATTCTCGCAGGACTGGTCTGTCACTCGCCTTTCTCTCTTTAGATCAAGAGAAGGCGTTTGACAGGGTGGACCATGGCTACCTCATAGCCACTCTGCAAGCGTACGGCTTTGGCCCACAGTTTGTGGGCTTTATAAGAACGCTGTACGCCTCTGCAGAGTGTTTACTTAAAATCAATTGGTCCCTAACAGCACCTTTGGTATTTGGACGAGGGGTGCGTCAAGGATGTCCCTTGTCTGGACAGTTATATGCACTGGCCATTGAGCCTTTCCTCTGCCTACTGAGGAAAAGGCTCACAGGGCTGGTGCTAAAAGATCCAGACATGCGGATTGTCCTTTCAGCTTATGCTGACGATGTGCTCCTCGTGGCCCAGGATCCAGTTGATCTTGAGCTGGCAAAACAGTGCCAGGAGGTATATTCAGCTGCCTTCTCCGCTCAGATCAACTGGTCCAAATGCACAGGCCTTTTAGAGGGTAATTTACAGGTGGACTCTTTGCCTCCCACGTTTCGTGACATCACGTGGGAGGCAGATGTCATTAAATATCTGGGGGTCTACCTGTCCGCTGCGGACGCTTCCGTCCCAGACAACTGGAGGGAGTTAGAGGGCAGTGTCCTCTCTCGTCTGGGACGATGGAGGGGTCTAGCAAAAATGCTTTCCCTTAGGGGGCGGACTCTAGTGGTGAATCAGCTGGTGGCTTCTCAGATCTGGCACCGGCTGATTTGTCTGAGTCCGACCCCCGAGTTTGTCACCAATATCCAGAGGAATTTGTTAGATTTCCTCTGGATGGGAAGGCATTGGGTCTCTGCAGGGGTGGCAAGTCTGCCTTTGGTGGAGGGTGGACAGGGAGTAGTTTGTGTGTGCTCCCAGTTGTCCACCTTCCGCCTTCAGTACCTGCAGAGATACCTATATGCAGATCCCTCTCCGCAGTGGTGCGCACTGGCATCCAGCTTTTATCGCCAGTTGCGCAACCTGGGGTATGACCGGCAATTATTTCTGATCAGGCCTGAGGGGTTTGGGAGAGACCTCTCTGTGTTGCCGGCATACTACCAGGAAACCCTCAAGGCCTGGAGCATGGTCTCCGTGACCAGGCAGGGCGTGCCTTTGGGGGATGAAATATTCACAGAGCCCCTGCTATTTAATGCAGCAGTGGGGGCTCCAATGTTACAGTCCCCCAGTATCATCCGCGCCTTAGTCATGCACGGATGACCCGAGTCGGGGATCTCCTGGAATACGGGCGTTCTGATTGGGTGTCACCCCAGGAGCTTGCGCTCCGTTTGGGATATGTGATGCCCAAAGTCTCAGGGCGCTTGCTCCAGGAGATTAGAGATGCCATCTCCCCCGACTTGCGCACCTTCCTTCGCGGGGCTTTGCAGGCCGGAGTGCCACATGCACCTTTCAACACCCCTTCTCCGGCTGTTTGCATTGGACACAAGCCCCGTGTTTCCCCTCAGGCTCCTCCTGTCCCCAACCTCTCGAGGTTGAGGGACATACCCTCGGCATGCTTTCGCGGCATGCCGAGGAAGAGCTTATATTCTCTCGTCCTCCATACAGTGCACTTCCTTGCCCTCGTGACCCGTCCCGATACCATCTGGAGGCGGGTCCTACCAGCTGACGAGGGCAAGAGGCCCCGGTGGAGGGAACTTTATTCTGATTTAGTTCCACGACCCACCGGGGACTTGAGTTGGAGAGTGCTCCATGGTGCACTGAGCACGGGAGAGTACTTAGCTAAATTCACGGACTCTCCCTCCACTTGTCCATTCTGTGGCAAGGGAGAGTCCGTGTATCATGTTTATTTTAGTTGCGCCAGACTGCAGCCCCTCTTGTCACTCTTGAGGGGCCTCCTCCTGCAGTTCTGGCTGCATTTCTCCCCTCACATTTTTATTTTTGGGCGCCCAGTGTCCCGGGGCAATAAGGCCAGGGACCTCCTCGTCAACCTGCTCCTGGCATTAGCCAAGTTGGCTATATATAAGTCCAGGAAGCAGTGTTTGATAGGGGGGGTTCCCTTGTCAACTGAGGCCATGTTCCGGGTGCTGGTGCGCTCCCGTATCCGGGCAGAGTACCACCTGGCTTTGTCTACTGGGGGAATGGATGAGTTTGTCTCCCAGTGGGCTGTAGATGGTGTGCTCTGCTCGGTATCCCCCCATCCGGTTTCTTTTTCTTTCAACCTCCTAATATGATTTTTATTTAGTTTACAGAAAATGTTTTCTCCTAATTTTAAAATACACTGTGCCAAGTTCAACCAATCCAGTCTAGTTGGGGTACCAACAGTCCACATTTAAAAAAAAATGACAGGCAGAGGCAGGACACCCCGCAGAGGCCGTCGTGGTCGTGGTGCTGTGATTCCCTTTGGCCCTACAATAATGCCCAGTGTTCAGAGGCCAGTTACCCTGAACTTGAAAAGTTCAGAGGACGTAGTTGACTGGCTAACACAGGACACCCAATCTTCTAAAGCTTCCGCTTGGAACATTGACGCACCATCCTCCTCCAGATTAGCTTCGGGCACCTCTCAAGTTACCACTCACCCGCCTGCCGCCACCACCAACACTAGTACCACAGCCAATTCAATTGATCAGTCAGAAGAGTTATTTACACATCAGTTTGAAGAAATGAGTGATGGGCAACCATTATTAACAGAGAATGTAGATAACAGGGATATATCTCAGTCAGGCAGCATTACACACATGTACGTACGATGTGATGATGATGATGAGGATGTACCCGCTGCTGCTTCCTTTGTTCAGTTGTCATATACAAGTGAGGCGGGTGATGATGATGATGATGCGTCCTTGGATGTCACGTGGGTGCCTGCTAGAAGAGAAGAAGAACAGGGGGAAAGTTCAGATGGGGAGACAGAGAGGAGGAGGAGACGAGTTGGAAGTAGAAGGAGGTCATCGCAACGAGCTAGTGGCACAGTCAGACAGCATGCATCAGCACCCGGGGTCAGCCAGACAGCACGCCAATCAACGCATGCTGTTGCCACCACCAGAATGCCGTCACCGCCGAGCTCAGAAGTGTGGCATTTTTTTTGTTTGTCTGCCTCTGACAACAGCGATGCCATTTGCAACCTGTGCCAAAAGAAACTGAGTCGTGGGAAGTCCAACACCCACCTAGGTACAACTGCTTTGCGAAGGCACATGATGTCACATCACAAACGCCAATGGGATCAACACATGAGTACAAGCAGCACACAAACTCAAAGCCGCCATCCTCCTCCTGGTCCAGCATCTTCATCCACATCAACCACTGCTGTCCTCCTTGCCCCCTCAACTCTCCACCACTCCGTCTCTCGCCTCTTGCTGTTCCTGCTCATCTCCTCAGTCAGGTGTCTGTCAAGGGCATGTTTGAGCGTAAGAAGCCAATGCCACAAAGTCACTACCTTGCCCGGCGTCTGACAGCTGGCTTGTCTGAACTCTTGGCCCGCCAGCTTTTACCATACAAGCTGGTGGAGTCTGAGGCGTTCAAAAAGTTTTTAGCGATTGGGATACCGCAGTGGAAGGTACCCGGCCGAAATTTCTTTGCCCAAAAGGCAATCCCCAACCTGTACTCAATTGTGCAAAAGGAAGTAATGGCATCTCTGGCACACAGTGTTGGGGCAAGGGTCCATCTGACCACTGATACCTGGTCTGCAAAGCATGGTCAGGGCAGGTATATCACCTACACTGCGCATTGGGCAAACCTGCTGACGCCTGCCAAGCATGGAATGCGTGGCTCTGCAGAGGAGTTGGTGACACCGCCACGACTTGCAGGCAGGCCTGCTGCCACCTCCTCTACTCCTCCTACTGAATCCTCTTCCATAACCTCCTCAGCTGAGTCCTCTTCTGCTGCTGCGTCTTGCTCCACATCAACGGCACCCCCCCAGCTCCCCAGATACTATTCCACATCCCGGATACAGCAGTGTCATGCCGTCTTGGGGTTGACTTGCCTCAAAGCAGAGCGTCACACCGGGCCAGCACTGCTGTCCGCCCTGAATGCACAGGTGGATCAATGGCTGACTCCGCACCAACTAGAGATTGGCAAAGTGGTTTGTGACAACGGAAGAAATTTGTTGGCGGCATTGAATTTGGGCAAGTTGACGCATGTGCCGTGCATGGCACATGTGTGTTATCTGATCGTACAACGCTTTGTCCATAAGTATCCAGGCTTACAGGACGTCCTGAAGCAGGCCAGAAAGGTGTGTGGCCATTTCAGGTGTTCCTACACAGCCATGGCGCACTTTTCAGATATCCAGCGGCGAAACAACATGCCAGTGAGGCGCTTGATTTGTGACAGCCCCACACGTTGGAATTCAACACTCCTAATGTTCGACCGCCTGCTCCAACAAGAAAAAGCCATTAACGAGTATTTGTATGACCGGGGTGCTAGGACAGCCTCTGCGGAGCTGGGGATTTTTTTGCCACGTTACTGGACGCTCATGCGCAATGCCTGTAGGCTCATGCGTCCTTTTGAGGAGGTGACAAACCTTGTCAGTCGCACCGAAGGCACCATCAGCGACATCATACCATTTGTTTTATTCCTGCAGCGTGCCCTTCGAAGAGTGCTGGATCAGGCCGTAGATGAGCGTGACGAGGAAGAGGAAGAGTTGTGGTCACCATCACCACCAGAAACAGCCTCATCAGCATCGCTTGCTGGACCTGCGGCAACGCTGGAAGAGGATTGTGAGGAAGAGGAGTTAGAGGAGGAATGTGGCTTTGAGGGGGAGGAGGAAGACCAATCACAACAGGCATCCCAGGGTGCTCGTTGTCACCTATCTGGTACCCGTAGTGTTGTACGTGGCTGGGGGGAAGAACATATCTTCAGCGAGATCGCTGAGGACGAGGAACGGGACATGACTAGCTCGGCATCCAACCTTAAGCAAATGGGGTCTTTCATGCTGTCGTGCCTGTCGCAGGACCCTCGTATAAAAAGGCTGAAGGGGAACGAACTGTTCTGGGTGTGCACGCTACTAGACCCCCGGTATAAGCAGAAAGTGCCTGATTTGTTACCAAATTACCGCAAGTCAGAAAGGATGCAGCAGGTCCAAAACAAATTAACAAGTATGCTTTACACAGCATATAAGGGTGATGTCACAGCACAAGGGCAATATAACAGGGGAAGAGGTGAAAGTAATCCACCTCCCATGACCACGCCGGCAAGGACAGGACGTTTAAAAGACGTGTTGTTGATGGAGGACATGCGGACCTTTTTCAGTCCTACGCATCGCATCAGCCCTTCGGGATCCACCCTCAGAGAACAACTTGACAGACAGGTAGCAGACTACCTCGCCTTAACTGCAGATATCGACACTCTGAGGAGCGATGAACCCCTTGACTACTGTGTATGCAGGCTAGACCTGTGGCCGGAGCTATCCCAATTTGCAATTGAACTTCTGGCCTGCCCCGCTTCAAGTGTCCTGTCAGAAAGGACCTTCAGTGCAGCAGGAGGTTTTGTCACCGAGAAGAGAAGTCGCCTAGGGCAAAAAAGTCTAGATTGCCTCACCTTTATAAAGATAAATGAGGGATGGATCCCGAAGGGACTGACACTGGGCGATACATTCGACTGAAAAAGGCCTGATGAGATGAGCTGCCTTCGGCTATAAATGGTCCACACGCTGCTGTATGTTATCTGTGAATGCCGGATGACTTGCGTGAATTATCCGCCACCAACTAGGGTTCAAGAAGAGGCAATGTTTTATGGCACTTTCTGCCTGGGGAACAAAGGTCAATTTTTCTGGGCGCTGCAACAGCAGCAGCTGCAACAATATCTAATTTTTGAATTTCAATTTTTATGCCAGAAGGCGTACGGCATGTAATGGAAAATAAAGCATATTGAACAGTCTTGCATAACACAACAGTTGTGCAAAAATACATATTTACAATGAAGACATTTTTTTTAAATTAGGTGGCTACTGGCTAGGCCTTCTTTTTTTTACTTTTTTGGTTAATACATTTTCTTTTTTTTTACTGTGATTGCAATTTTTAAGAGAAACCTAAGACATGGTAAAACAGACAATAGTAAAGTCCTATTATCTATCATCACTCCAGCAGTAGCTTATTATTTACAATATGTAACCTGCTCAATCGCCCTTGGGTTACCCTAGGGCAGGCTTCTTTAGGCGACCTCTCCTTTCCTCGGATGATTTTGCCGCCGGTTGCTTCTGAAGGGTCTCCTCCAGGGCTCCCCCACTCTGGTCCTTCCCCCCTAGTCGCTTCAACCATTAACAAATGTTTTATTATATTAGGGGAGCACTAAATGGGGATGTTTTCCAGGGATCCCAAATTGTCTGGAACTGGTTGATTCTATCCAAGACTACATGGTTAAATCTCTCGTTGAGCAGTAAATAGTTGATTTTTTTTATTAATTCCTGAAAGTTTTCATTTGGGGTTTTCCAACTACTAGCTATGTGTATTTTTTCTTTCAAAAAATATTTTATTAGGTCAATCTTAAACATTTTAGAAGCTTGTAAGCATGTTTCTTCCCATAGTCTTATGACTGCTGAACACTCCCACCAGACATGAATAAATGTAGCCTCATTACCACTGTTCCTAAAACATGAGCTGCTTCATTTTGGATCCCATTTATTAGCTTAAAAGGAGTAATATATGTCATGTGTAGGACCTTTATTGAAGTCTCAAGCAGACTATAATTTAAAGATCCCCTACTTAAGCCTTGCCAACTTTTATCCCATGTGCTATCTGCCAACTTGGTGCCCAAATCCCTTTCCCAGGCTTTGGTATAGTCTGGTTTGTTTGCCCATGAGTTTTCATTAAATAGTTCATACATGAGGCTAATAATACCAGGCTGAAAGGGGGAATCCCTACATTTTTTGAGTAGCCAGGTGTTTCTTTGGGGGGTTCCCCTACCACTTATGGTATATATAAAATGATGTATCCTGCAAGAATTATAGTGTTCAGCCAGGGGTAAATTGTATCTATCTCTCACCCACTCAAAGGTCATTATTTTGTCGTCATGCCACCATGGACCAACCCTTAGTAGGTTCTGAGACTTCCACCGAGAGAGCTTTCCGGAAGATGTATCTTAAAGTGGGGATTGGGTACGATAGGGGTAAGATCTGATACCGGAGTGTCCAGTTTTTGTGTCCAGTTCATCTCCGTCCATATTTTTAATGAGTGCTTAATCAATGGGTTTTTCAAGTTTCTCAAAAAAGTATACAGGCCTGGAATCCATATTACTGTATCCCATGTATAAGGTGACATGCTTAAATTTTCCATAAATACCCAGAGCGGCTGATGTGTTTTGGAGAATGCGCCAGAGGAATGAAAGCCAGCTGCGCTGCCTTGTAATACAGTTTGAGATTCGGGTCCCTACCCTCTTTTGGAAAGACTATGAGGTCGGCCTGATTCAATTAAGGGGGCATAGGTTCTCCATTTAGTATAGCGTTAAACAAAGATGTTAGGTGCGGGGGTAAGCAAGGGCTCAAATTTCTTATAGTACAGATGAGTAAAACCGTCTGGCCCTGGGGCCTTGCCAAATTTAAGATCTTGGATTGTAGATTTATCTTCCTCTTGGGATATGTCTAGGTTCAAGCTGTCCAATTGAGGTACAGGTATTTTGTGGACTTCTTGCTGTAGTAGGAAGGACTCTATGTCAGATCCGCTGCAGCGGGATTTGGATGAATATATGGTCTGATCGAAGTTTTGAAATGTTTCTTGGATAGCATTGGGGCTAAAGGAGGTTTGGCCATCAGGTAGTCTAAAGATACCGTATATTATGTCCTCTCTTGGGGGGTAAAGACACTAATAATTCCTCCAATAAAATTCTGCTTTTTTTTTGTGGGCAAGGTCACTGGTTAGCCCTTTGGGTTATCTGGTAAAAAGAGTGGTGCAGAGACTGTGGGGGCTATTAGCCTCCTTATCCCTGTGTGGCCGTTTAGAATCCCTGCTGCTGCATGTTTCAGCTTTATTAAGGTGTAATTGTACAGCGTTTGACTCAAGAAGCTGCCTGTGCTGGGTTAGTTTGGCTTAATTGCTGGGCCCTTTTCCTGCCAAGATGGCGATTGTCAGTCCATGGGCCTCTATGTCCCCTTCACTACCTTTGTCCCTGCTTCTGTGCTTATTTGGGATTGCCCCCCTTTATATCTCCGGCCCGTGGCCTTGTAAGGGTCGCCCCCTCAATCTCTGAGTGTGGATATGCAGGGATGGGGCGTTGAATCAGGCCTACCTTCTTCTCTGCTCGCTGCAAGATCAACAATACCTAATTTTTCAGGCCTGTGTACATGCCTAATTTTTCTGGCCTCTGGTGCTGCACTGTGGCTTCAACAACCAAACCCTAAAAAAAGGCACATAACAGGGATTAAACTGATAGGAGTAGTAATACTTAACACACCACTCATATCTGGTGTAACAGTAGTGTACATTTAAAACCAAACATTTTTTTTCTACTGTAATAGATTGCATAGCAGTTAGTTGTCTGCAAGCGTGTGTGTCAGACCTACAGCGTCTACTCTACCAACTTCTGCAAGTGCACAGTGCCACTCATATCTGTTGTCACAGTAGCTTGGACGCATAGTACCGATCTGTCAAAACCTGTAATGATGAATGAGGTCTAGAGTAGTCTGATTCCCTTATCCTCTACAGGTTGAAACCTAATGTTTGGGTGACTCCAGACCAACACATGAGTACAAGCAGCACACAAACTCAAAGCCGCCATCCTCCTCCTGGTGCAGCATCATAAGCCACATCAACCACTGCTGTCCTCCTTGCCCCCTCTCAACCATCCGCCACTCCGTCTCTCGCTATGAGCAGTTCCTGCTCATCTGCCCATAGTCAGGTGCCTGTAAAGGACATGTTTGAGCGTAAGAAGCTAATGTCACAAAGTGCCCCAAAAATGAAGTGATACGACCAACAAAGCATCTTTTTCCATCTCCTGGTTCTAAAAATCCAGGCCTTATACACGCCCCCTGATAGGTAACGTAAAAAGTATTAAACTGATAAGAGTAGTACTTACAAACACGCCACTCCTATCTGGTGGCACCTTTGACTGCACGTGCCATGCCCCAAAATTGAAGTGATACGACCAACAAAGCATCTTTTTCCATCTCCTGGTTCTAAAAATCCAGGCCTTATACATGCCCCCTGATAGGTAACGTAACATGTATTAAACTGATAAGAGTAGTACTTACAAACACATCACTCCTATCTGGTGGCACCTTTGACTGCACGTGCCGTGCCCCAAAATTGAAGTGATACGACCAACAAAGCATCTTTTTCCATCTCCTGGTTCTAAAAATCCAGGCCTTATACACGCCCCCTGATAGGTAACGTAACAAGTATTAAACTGATAAGAGTAGTACTTACAAACACGTCACTCCTATCTGGTGGCACCTTTGACTGCACGTGCCGTGCCCCAAAATTGAAGTGATACGACCAACAAAGCATCTTTTTCCATCTCCTGGTTCTAAAAATCCAGGCCTTATACACGCCCCCTGATAGGTGCTGTAACAGGTTTTAAACTGATAAGAGTACTACTTAACACACCCTATAATAATGCAGAGAGAGGCAATGCAGTGAGAGGAGTCTGAGGAGTCAGAGGAGGAAGGTGGCTTTGAGGAGGTGGAAGACCAAACACAGCAGGCGTCCCAGGGGGCTTGTTGTCACCTTTCGGGGTCCCTTGGTGGCTGGGTGGGACTGTTTGTGGTTGTTTTTGCCGTGCGTTAAACGGGGAGTTTGGTCTGTCACTGTGAAGCGGGCCTAACCCTTACACTACCTGATCGATACAACATCATACCTGATGTTTTAAAGCACGTTATTCCAAACAATTTAGGAATGTTAGGTAATTTATGCCCTTTATGGCTTAAAACCAGACTCTGTATCAACTATGTCATTTTCCGTAAGAGTTTTGCCATGGATCCCCCTCCGGCATGCCACAGTCCAGTTGTTAGACCCCTTGAAACAACTTTCCCATCACTATTGTGGCCAGAAAGAGTCCCTGTGGGTTTTAAAATTCGCCTGCCCATTGAAGTCTATGGCGGTTCGCCGATGTTCGCCGGTTCGCGAACATTTGCGGCGGTTCACGTTCGCGGTTCGCGAACCGAAAATTTTAGGTTCGCGACATCACTATTAGTGTGATCTGGTGCTTATAGACGCCGTTTTAGGTGTGGGCAAACATAAGAAAATTGTTGTTTTTTGGTGCCATTCTGGACCAAAAGAGATAGTGGATGCCATTTTGGTTGTGGGCAACCAAATGACTAGTGTGATCTGGTGCTTATAGACGCCATTTTAGGTGCGGGCAAACATAAGAAAATTGGTTTTTGGTGCCATTTTGGACCAAGGGAAATAGTGGACTCCATTTTGGTGGTGGGCAACCAAATGACTAATGTGATCTGGTGCTTATATACACCATTTTAGGTGTGGGCAAACATAAGAAAATTGTGGTTTTTTTTTGGGGGGGGGGGGCATTTTGAACCATAGGAGACAGTGTACCACTATATAAATAGAGGGTGAGTTAGAGGATGGTCACTTATTTGTATATGCCATTGAGAAAGATTGTGAAGTCTAAACGCGTCTGGCTTTGAAGTAGGTTTGTTACTTTTAGCTGTATTGTGTCCTTGTCACTGTGGATACGCTGCAGGTTTTATTATTTATTACAGGGACTATTTATTTGTGGCCCATATATCTCATTAGTGCTGGTTTGAGTGTGGTGTGGTGGTGGGGGGGGGTCAAAAAGCCCTGTCCCATATTCCATCATACACCAGACCTGCATGAGACTGAAGTGGATCATAATATAAGCCCTGTATTAATATACCGAAAGGAATCTACATTGGGAGTGCTTCTAAAAACATAGCATTCCACTGAGGAAGACAACGGACCGATATTGAAAATCCGGGTATGAAAGTCATCTGTTTTCCACTTGGGTATTTTCTGTACTAAATGTGAGTGCAATTTATGTTGTTTTACATTTTAAATAAACTGTTATTAACATACTACACCATATAGTATCTTTGGCGCTTCTCTACCCCCACCCTTTCTTCTCAATTTCAAATGCTAGTTGCTAAATGTAGCTAATTGATTATCCGTTACATTTACAGGCTACATTACAGGTTCAAGTAATTGTATTGTGGTCAATTGAATTAGGCTCTTTACTGGCAGTATCCAAATCTTCTTGATCCTGCATAGTAGGAACTATATTGTTATTTAACAGAATCATTGATGGTGTATACGTGGAAGAGAGACTGAGCAGAGCCCTGTGTCCACTAAGGGAAGAAAGTGTTAACACAGCAGGCTAATCAAGCAGGCCAGCTGGGTTCCACCTTTAAAGGTATGATTAGCACCCAGCTGAGGGAGAGAGCTCGGTCTGAGCTGGACAGAGGACGCCATAGCCTGCTGTGAAAATCCCCTGCTGCAAGGGAGACTTGATATCCAGTGAAATTTTGTTTGGACTTTTGTTTTGTGTGAACTTTATCTTGCATAGTCAGGGAACTACAGCCAAGAGTAAAGTCAGTGCTTCTATTAGAAGCTAGGATTTTGTTTTGCACCATTTATGTTGTTTTGCTACACTCGAATAAATACTGCTGATATTTTAAAAGGGCTCCTGAGTACTCCATTGTGGTGCCTGATACAAGGGCACGAACCCTGAGTGTGACAGCAGCGTTATCACAGTTAGTAATAGCCATAAACCTGCAAAAAATATTTATATGTCCTTATTTATCACATAGAAATAGATATATGCATATATAGGGGTCTGAACTTACCTGCATAGTAATATTTGAAGAGGAAGAGGAAAATAATTGTGGTCAGATTTAATGAATAACACTGGTCAACAAACATTTTGCCTCAGAGCAAATAAGGGTTGTGCTATATGTAATTTATCCCACTAATTTTTAAAATGGTCTCAGAACTGTGCTATCCATAGTATTAAAGTTACATCCTCTTTAATATAATCCATTGTGCTAAATAACACATTCATACAGCATTAAGATATGTTATTTTTTCATCAATAAAATCCTACTATTATTATTTTTTATTGTTGTATTTTTCTACTGATTAATTAACATAAAAAGGGCCCAGAGTAATAAACATTTGAGTCATATTTACGTGATGCTCTTGAGGCATGATGAGTCACGTGTTTGCTTGTATATTGTATGAGTCAGCGCTCCTGGACAGTTGGTGGAAATAGTTTGTTCTTGAAACATCTAATGCTGTGAGTATCTGTTATTTGTGTAGTTCTATTTGCATTTTATGTTCAGAATACAAAGTTGAACAATGCCAAGAAATTGTATTAATCATTCGGACTCATTTTACTACATCTGCAGTGAGGTGATATTTAAAAATCATAAACTTGATTTTACTCCACTTGTTAAGAAGTGTTATGAGCTTTACTTTGGATGCAAAGTCGTTGACCAAGAAAAATGTTGGGCTCCTTATTTTGTTATGTACCTGTTTCAGACTTTTCACCAGCTGGTCAACGGGTTCTCGGCACATGAATGTTGCTCTTCCAATGATTTGGCGAAAACAAGAAGATCAGTCCACAGATTGTTACTTTTGTCTTTCAGGCAACAGTTCTAAATCAAAGCACACTGTGACATATTCAAATTTACCATCTGCCATCAGTCCAGTGCTGCATAGTGAAGAATTGCCTGTGCCAATGCCTCCAGAAGAAGTAATACTTAGTGATGATAAACAATAAAAAGATCCTGTAGAGAATGGTGATGATGATATCCAGCATGTTCAAACTTTTGAGGCTTCCTGTTCATTGTTACAACTACATTTCCTTACCCAAGGAGATCTCAATGACCTTGTCCGAGACTTGAACCTATCTAAAACACAAGCAGAACTTTTAGGCTCCAGGTTGAAAGGCTGAAATCTTCCCCATAAGGTAACTAATGTTTGTTTGTTTTTAGATAGGCATGGTGACTTTAAGGAATTTTTTTTCCCTTGAAGATGAACTTGTTTTTTGCAATTATGTTTATTCTGTCATGGAAGCACTTGGTCATGAGTACAAAACCGAGGATTGGCATTTATTTATCGATTCTTCTAAAGTTAGATTGAAAGCTGTGCTTCTCCACAAAGGAAATGTTTTCATCAGTGCCAGTAGATCATGCTGCCAATATCAAAGAAACTTAAGAGTTCATGAAACTCATGCTTGAAAAAATCAAATCTGAAGAATACAAATGGAATATCAGTGGTGACTTGAAAGTAGTCACTCTTTTGCTTGGACTACAACTGTGTCACACAGAGAACAGATGTTTTCTTTGTGAGTGGGACAGCAGAGATCGGAGAAATCATTACACTCAGTAACAATGGCCAAAATGAACATCACTAACTCAGAGACAGAAGAATGTTGTCAACACACCACTCGTTGATCCAGAAAAAGTGTATCTACCTCCACTCCATATAAAGCTTGGTCTTATGAAGAAGTTTGTCAAAGCAATGGATCAAAGTAGACCTGTTTTTACATATATAAGAAAAAAATTCCCAAGATCAGTGATGCAAAGATCAAAGAGGGGATCTTTGTAGGACCTCAAATAAGACAACTGATTAAAGGTAAAAACTTTGAACCAGCCAGTTGAACCAAGCTGAAAAGGCTGTATGAAATCTTTCAAGAGTTTTTTCCCAGAACTCCTTAGGAAATCATAAGGCAGAAAACGACATCCCCGTAAATGCAACGTGAAGCTTGCAACAGCTGCGGGCTTGAAATTTGGCTGAGTTACTGTGCTATTAAATTAGAGTGGGCTGCAAGTAACGAGCTTGAGAGGCAAACCCGTAAACCAGTTGTCAGATTTGCTGATTTGTTGATGATCAATTAAGCAAACCCGTAGTTACGGGTTTAGATGGAGTCAATGGAAACAAAAATCGTCACCATTACGTCACTGAAAAATGGAGGTTGGATTTAGAGTTACGATAGGACCCACATTCCAGTGATAATGTAAAATTAATAAACCTGCAAATATGATATTATATCACATGCGAGTTCCATTATATGTATTAACACATTGATTGCCCTGGATCGATATAACACAAAAAATATACATGAAATAAAGTATTTTATTGGGCCGATTTGCGGGCTTGAGAATGTTGCACTATTATTTCTAAAACCTAACATCACTTTTACTGTTAATACAAGTACAGTAGTGTGATTTTATTTACAGTTAAAATGCTACGTATTGGACTTTACCCCCCTTGCGAGTCCTCTCCAGCACAGGTTGGCCTCTGAGCTACATTTTTCTGTTACAGGCTTGCTTGTGAGTGACTTCATTGCAATTTAATAGCATGATTGAAATTATACCGGTTACGGGCTTGGCGGATCAAAGGATTTGTGGCCGCAAAGTTCAACGTTGCTCATCCTGTAGGCTTTTATTGCTGCAAACCTGCATCAGCAGCGACCTGCTTTATAAGGCTGATTTAATAGCCAGAGGTCCTACTTTCTACAATACAAGCTACTGTTTTACACGTAGCCCAAATTTAATAGGGCTGCATGGGATGTAACATGTCTTTGAAAATCCATTTCCTGGATTCGCACCTGGATTCCTTCCCAGCAAATCTTGGGGAAGTCAGCGAACATGCTGAACAATTCTACCAGGACATTTCCAAAATGTAAAAGCGTTATCAGGGCAATGCTTGCTGATTACTGTTGGACCCTTAAGAGGGATGTTCAAGAGAAAAAATACAGGAGAAAATCCTATACTTCTACCTTTTAGGGGAGTTAGTCCTTTACTATGTACATATTGCAAATACTGTATATGTAATACTGTAAACTTAAAATCAGTCTCTCAAAATCCTTATGTGATAGAGAAATTCTAAAAAAGAAATTTGTATTCAGCACAAAAAAATACAGTAAGGTTTTTATTCATTCAAGTATTTCATTTTGACTATTTCTGAGACAAAAAAAGTAACATTTTGTTAACTAGTGTAATCGGTCCAAAAAGTAAGGGTGTCACAAATTCACAAGTAATTAACTTCCAGTAAAGTGGCATAATATGCTTTTACAATGTAATGCAATTTATGACATTTAATTGAAGTTGTTTTAAGCAGCTGTATTAGTGCAGTGACCTAAATATAAAATGAATAAGTATCACAGTAAATTAAATCTGTTATAGAGGACAAACAGTATATTTTAATATATGAGCTTTCAAGATGTCTATATAAATTTAAAAGCAAATATAAGAGACATCAGTTTCTTGATATCTATATAGTAGCATAATAACTTATAACTCTTATTTACATGGCCAGCCAGAATATTGCCTGCCAAAACTATATTTAAACCATATGTAATATTGTGTTTCTTTAAAACATATTCTTTATTTCAAAACTGCAAAACAAGTGAACTTAAATTATTTACAGTTGAACCCAACCACACATAAAGCAGAAGGGCTATGTGCCATGGCACTTTATGAGTACAAGAAATCTTGAATCAAAAAAAAAAAAATGTGCTACACTTCTGAAATATTGTCCAAAACAGCTTGTGAACTATTAAACTCCATAATAATGGCATTATGTAAATTGTACGGTCTAATTTGCGACATAACCATAAATCGGCTGCATGAGTTTTTCTTCTACATTACACGTGTATGCTAATCTTTAGCTGTCAGGCAACATACATTAATAATATGCTTTCATTAGTAGCAGTGAAGGGGCTGGAATATGGCAAAATTTCACCAATCAATTAACTGTTACAGATATTCTTGGTGCGCCACAGCCATAGACGCCAATGGAAATGACCAACGGATTAGTCATACTGTATATATTTGAGAACTTCCCACCCCAGTGCTATGTTATAGATATTTACAAATTAACATGTAGGTCCCAGGAGTTGGAGGTTTTTTGATAGTGAGAGAGAGAGAGGGAGAAGTGTCAGATTGGAGTGCAGGTTTCTATTATCTATATTATACTGATATCACATAATATAGATACACATAGGATAACAAATGCAAAGAGATACACTAGATAGGACGCACCATCCACACACACCCACCCACCACTCTATACCTAGCTGTTAAAAAATACATATAGAACATACATTTTTTGACATCACAAATATATACACAGACACTTTATTTTATTTAACCGTATTTTAAAGCCTCATGGTCAGAGCAGGGGAGTATGGAGGAGATGGTGGTACTCCATGCCTCTGCCAATAACATTATGGGGAGGGGGGAGTTAAGGCCGGCCCCAGGAGCAAGGCCTGGAAGAAGGTACTAGTCACAGTCACTGAGGTCAGTTTTGAGCATAGGGATGTGAGTTTTGTCAGGCATTGTTATGACAGCAGCCGCAGCTCAAAGTGATGGCCTTTGAGTGACTGTCCACTGCAAGCAGTTTGGAAAGGGTGCTTAAGGAGATAATGGAAGCAGGGACCATACAAGATCCAGCCTCCTTGCCAGGTGAATATCACATACACCCACATGTACACCACATATCTACCACACACACATAGATAACTCTAATCACAGGGAAATGCTGTACAAAAATAAGAGTGAGATGTCAGCTTCCTTAATTTCACTAGATGGTTATTTTATCTTTCATTAAATCCGGGAACCTCACATATCACTTGCATTGGTAGACAGCATCAGACATATGATAAAGATATCAGTTTATTTAACAACCAATTGGGAACAAAGATGTGGGTGTTGCCACTGCACATCCAGCAATTAAAAGATCACACACTGTTGTTAACCATATACTATTCTTCTGTCATTACAGCTGGCAGGAGGTCTGGGTCCACAACAGAGGCAGAGGCATTTGCATCGCCTCAGTCAGAGCCAGAGGCTGCTGGCAGTGCCCCAACCCATCATGCTCCGTGTCAGGAGGAAGAGCCCTTTTGAGGATTCCAGTGCCTGGGTCTTGAGAAGGAGGATTTACAAATAATGTTGGCAGTGAGGGACTGGCTGGACCTTCAGCCAATCCAGTAACCTAACAGGTCCCCTCCTCCCACAGATTGATTCTCCACCCTGGCTCCGACACTGAACCGATGTCAGGTCCATGCAACCATCAGCTCCTCCTCCTACCACCGGCAAGTCATGGAAACCACCACCACTAGGCCCACCACCACAATCAACCACATATGCTTCTCAACACCTCCCCACTCCTCCAATAATCATGTCCGGCCTACAAAGACCTCCGTCCCAAGGTCCACCTTGAAGGCTGATGGGAAGCTATGCAGGGGATTAAGGCCAGTATCTCCTTCCACCAGGCCCCAGTGGGCCACAGTCTCAGGAGACTCCAGAGGGAGGCAAGGAGGCCCCACAAGAAAGTATAGTCCTATCTTGGCCAGGCTCAGGAATAATGTTTCCTTTTTTGTAGTATTTTTTGGCACAATTCAAGTTCATGAAGGCATCCTCTTAATCCAGAAGCAGTGCCACCAAATAATGTGAGTGATATATTTACACAGTGGCTATCAGATAGCCATTCCAACAATGACATCCTCCTAGCAGAATTATCTCAAATGCCATTATTATTATTATTTGATTCTTTATTCTTTACTTTATTTGTTACACACCAACATATTCTGTAGCGCTATAGAGGGGTAAGTTGAAGTCAAACAATATTATCACAATGAAGAAAAAAGAATGGAGGGCCCTGACTTTCAGCTCAAATCAAATGTACACTTTTACCAAAAGAGGGTGCATAATTGTTGAGGGCATTTTAGGTAAGGGTCATGATTTTACATTTTATTCTGGAGGCTATGGGAAGCCAGTGAAGTGACTGATAGAGTAGTGCTGCATACACTGTATGTTGATTTTGGTAGATGAGTTAAACAGATGCATTCATTATGGACTGGAGTGGAGCGGAGAGAGACAGGTGATGGGGAGGCCAGCACATATAAGTGTATCCACTACTAATACCATCTAATACCTCATGGATGTTCCAATGAACTTACACCTTTTTCAAAAATATACCTATATAGTTGAATACCTCTGTTATTACTAAGCGGTTCTACTATATCTAATACTTTTTCTTAAGCTTATCTGAACATATATCTTATTATTATTATTATTATTATTATTATTATTATTATTATTATAGTTTGCCGTTTTAATCGCTGTTTAGTTTATTTGGCGCTACTTGGCTTGTCTGTGACATTACAAAAGCTCCCAAAGTACGTTTTGTGAGGCAATTACGTTCACTCACTCATCATCATATTTCATTTAACAGTATTAATTTTGGCCTTGGATTCATCCAATATGGCCTTACGGATGATGTATTCCACATAAATAACAAATAAGGTGACAATATACAAACCTGTGGCACCCCTTTTCTGATCTTGAACCATTAGGTTGTTCCATGTTCAGTTCTGACCGTGGCATTTTTGTCCACATACAAATTACTCAGGCGACAGGGTTGGTCTGGTACCCCCAGTAAGAGGTTGCATGTAAGCTAACCAGGCTAACACCGCCATAGCTCTACAGGTTTTTTTTGTGTGTAAAGGAGCAGTACAAGACCAGTGAGCTTAGCTGTGTGTCTGTGGCACCATTAGCTGTGTGCTGGTGCTCTAGCCAGGCTGAGAGGCAGACACCGGAGAAAAGCTCTGGATGCAGAATTGAGTACATCGGATGCGGCAAAGATCCCGGAGAAAGTTTTTTTTGCCATCACAACTGTGAGGGTCATGGGTGGAGGCACGAGAGACCACTCCTGCACTTGCTAAAGCAGGGTGAGATTATGAGGAGATGTTTAGTCATCACTCCCTGTGCAGATAAACCAGATAACACTGCCAAGAGGGGAAACTGGTACGCAAGGGGTAAAATGAATACACTATAACCTGGCTAACTTTGATCTGTCTATGTTAAGAATACACCTGCAGAAATCTGTTGGAACAATAGTAAGATCCATTACTTTCTAATAGAGGTGCTCAAGAGGTGGAGGATAACCGTGATAATAAATGAGCACACTAAAGGGGCATCTGGAGTTGCATATATGTAAAAGTGGATATTACATTTGTTTTATTCAAAGATTTCGAGATTAGATCCCCTGAATGATTATAAAAAACTGAAAGTAACTGGATTTGAGGTATGGAACACACATCAGCACTTAGTGGTACCCTAATCTTTCTTTAAAAGGGAAGAATAAAATGTCTGCTCTTACTTTATAAGGAGGAGATTTGCTCCTATGTTAATCAAATGGTCCAATATATAGATAGGAACCAGAGAAGCACTAAAGTGATAAAGAAAAGAGTGAACACAAGGAGGAAAGACGTGATTAAAAGTCACTCCTATATAGGAAATAACAATGAAAGAACTCTGGACTTATCCTCTATATATGTTATCTTCTAAATAAAAAAGAGCGACTTCTGGGTTCATACCACAAAGTAGTGCTTATGCACTACAACATCTGGAAAACAGTTTAATGTCTACACATTTTGGATACATAGCGATTTTTATAACCACTGACTTAATAAGGAGGAGATTGCTCTCCACAGGCATATAATAATGTACATTGTAAAAATAAGATCCAAAAGTATTGTGGTGATAGAGTAAAGGGTGTAGGGTGTGAGTAAAGTAACACCCACAGAAAATTAAACATTTTCAGAATTCCTGTATTACCCCTATATAAATGTTACTGATAAGAAGGAGAGTTATCTTGCCTTACAACATTTAGTGACTGTGCTTTTCATCAAATATTAGGGGGGAGGCGAATTACTCTATATTTTGGATAACCAACACCTTCTTAATAGAACTGTAATTGGACTTATTGTCAAATATTGTGTTATATATCTCTGTCTTTTATAATTTTGATGATTGGGGCTGTACTCATTATCTTTTTTAAACAGTGAGGAGAGAAGGAGGGGATTGGAGAGGGAGGTGAGGGAAAAGAAAATATAAAGAATAGTTAATACAAGAAGGAAGTTCATTGCTCATGCCTGTAAGAATTATTTGAGCTTAGAGAAAGAGTTAATTATATTAGGTTTATGCCTTTGACATAAAAGGGAACTTATATTAAGAACATTTAAAGTATTTAAGATGCATACTTAACAGCATAAGATTTGAAATATTTAGATAGACTTCACTGTTTGCTTGTTATCAAAATGAAAAATCAATCAATGAAAGGCAAAGGGAAAGAGAATAATAGAAATAACAACTCAAAACCTAATAGCATTTTTTCTCCCCTCTGGAAAAAACAAATAGTAAAGAAAAAATGCAATTAAGTCTGCCCTCCCAATCCTTCCTAGAATCCTCAAATATAGTATCTTGACTAATGAGAGTTTATGTTTAGAAGAGGTTACAGAGGGAACAGATACTCAGGATGGACCATTGACCTTATCTTCTATTAAAATTTTGATGAAAGAATTTCAGATTCCGATTAAAGCTGAACTAACACAGGAAATTGTTAGTAACTCTAAAACAATTGGGCGTTTAGTAAATAGAAAAGATGAGCTAGAAAAAAATCTGGACAAATTGAGTAAAACCAATGAAGAACTAAAATTTTAGATTAATGAACTGAAAGAAGAAATACGGAAATTAAAAACACAATGCTCAAGAGTTTTGGATTATGATAAACAAAATAACATCAGAATAAAGGGTATACCAGAATCAATTGGAGTTAAAGAATTCCCTCAATTTATACAAAGGCTTCTAACTAGCTTAGTTAACCCAGATTTATATTTGGAGAGACCTGTAGAAAAGCTATACCATATCCCTTTACCAAACAAATTAGTTAAAGAAACACCGAAGGGATCTAATAGTTAAAATCCATCACTTGGCTTATAAGGAATCCATAGTGAGGGCCTTTTATGTCAAGAGGTCTTTTGAATCTCTTTATGAGAGCTTAAAGATTTTCTCTGATTTATCAGGAGAAACCCTAATACAATGTAAAAAACTTGAATTTGTCCTGAAAGCTTTGAGGGAGAACAGGATCCTTTATAAACGGGGCTTCCCCACTAAGCTATTAGTTACAGTTGAAAATCCAAGATATACTATTCACGATGCACAGGAGGGAGAGAAATTCTTTAAAACTCAAAATTTAGCTTATGAAATCTAAACAGGATATGTATTGTAGAATTGGAATCTCTTGGAGTATTGATTTTGTTTTTGAGAATTTGAGTAGGAGAGTGTTTTTCGATTTACGAGAGGTAGAAGAGGCAGAGGAGATACAATGATAATTAAAGATGACAAAAGTTGAGCTTTTCTTCCCTTTTTTTTCACTAGAAGTGCTAATTAAATTGAATAGGTACACTTAAGAATAATACACTATTGGAACTTTAGTAATGATCACATAATACAATGTTGTTGACATTGAGTTTGATAAGGTAGATTGATTTTGTTATTTGGATGATAAACACTTTCTATTTAAAAGTGATATCATTGGAATTACACATAATATATAATGCAATGCCTTTTTTCTCTTATTTAAATACTATATCACATAACTTGATTTTTAACACAAAATGATAAAAATACAGAATATTTTTTTTTGTTCTCCTCTCCTTTCCCTTACCTCCCCATGTCCTTCTCTGATTCAAAATTGCCATCATAAAGCTGTTGGGTTAAGTGAAACATAACTAAGGTACACCCTTCCCTCGGGTTTATTTTTTTATTTTTTTTGACGTACAAAAAAGTTGGTAATAATTAGCAGACTGTTATTCGAAAGGGGAATGTGATAAGGAATCTTAATATAGACTTCATAATAACTCATGTGTTAAGGATATATAAGAAAGCAGGTTTTCATGATACTTTACTATGCAAAGCTTAATTGAGACGCACGTAGCTAGTACGTACGTCTTAGGAATTGGGATGTACGAGATAGCGTCCCTCGCTCGTACCTCGCAGCACTTCTAATTTAATAGCATCGTCCCTTTGTCAAATTTGAAGCAGGCAGCCCTTACGTTCAAACTTTGTATTTACAAGGCTGGAATTTAATAGGGCTGACAGAGATTACTGATTCTGAATAAGACAAAGCTGTTTATTAAATTACATTGAAAATAATAAGTCAAAATGTTCAGGGAATGAATTGCTAAGCTAAGAAGAATTTTGCATTTAAAAATTTCTATAGAGAAAAAGCAGACATACTCTGCCTACAGGAAACGCATTGGCAGGATGGGCTATTGCCTAAAATTGTTGAAAAGAACTTTGCAAAACGATATAACTCAACATATAGGAAAAAGTCGAGAGGTGCTTCAATCTTTTTTAATAATAATTTGAAATGCAAAGAAGAATTTACAGATCATGCCATGTTCCAATTAGCGTTAAAATCACAACAATTCTATTTCCCTTTAAGATCCTGGAAACTAGACTGTACATTGATTGAAGAAGATTAAAAGAAGAAATTGATTACTTCTTGAGAACAATTTCCAATTCAGTCGAATCAAAAACACTTTTGTGGAATACACACAAGGCCTTTATTAGGATAATATTCATTAAAGGAAAAAGGAAAGAGGCACTCTGCTTAGGGAGCTTTATATACAATTATTTAAACTAGAAACGGAAAACAAGATCAACCAAAATAAAAATAAATCTGACCAAATTAAAGAAATGCAACTTCAAATAAGAACCATTTAATCAATTTAAAACTGATAAATCATTATGGGTACTTCAGTAAAAAATATATCTGTATGGAAACAGGGCCAGTAGAATGCTCACAAACAAATTAAAAGCCAGTCAAGTTAAGGAAAGAATAGCATATGTATATAGTCAAAAGGATATGCTTTTCTAACCCAAAGGATATCGCTAAGCTTTTTGGAGACTACTACTACAATCTTTATAATTTGGAAAAACAACCAAATTGTTATAAACCCCCTAAAAAAGAAATTCAGAACTTCCTAGCTAAAGTAAATCTACCTCAGGTTACTTAAGTAGATATAACCTTACAAAATGAAAAGATAAATGAGGGAGAGATAATGAAGGCTTTTTTGAATTTGAAAGTGGGCTCAGCCCCGAGTCCTGATGGGTTTATAAATCAATATTATAGAATCTTCCCCCAGAAATTACAGAGGCCTTAACTTGTCACTATACCTAAACAAAATTGAGAGAAACCAGAATGCAAATACTTTCGGCCTATTTCTCTATTAAATGTTGATCTGAAAATATGTGCCAAAATCATGGTTAATAGGTTAAATAATATCATCGGAAAATTGATCTCTAAGGATCACACTGGATTCATTCAAGGTAGACAAGGTTTGGACAACATAAGTAGACAATTAAGCCTGATTTCATACATTAAAGGGAAGAGAATTCCTGCAGTTATTCTCTCATTTGATGCAGAGAAAGCCATTGACCAAGGCAGATGGGATTTTTTGGAACAAGTTTTGCTAAAGTATGATTTGGGCGATTTTGGGGCATGTGCCATTAAAGCTCTATTTTCTATTTTTCTATTTTCTATATACAGTATATATATACAGTGGGGGGGGGGGGTATTTGATCCCCTGCTGATTTTGAACATTTGTCCGCTGACAAATAATTAGTGTATAATTTTAATGGTAAGTGTATTTTAACAGTGAGATACAGAATAACAAAAAAAAAGAATAATGCATGTCAAAAAAGTTATAAATTGATTTGCAGGTCAGTGAGGGAAATAAGTATATGCTCCCCTATCAATCAACAAGATTTCTGGCTCCCAGGTGTCTTTTATACAGGTAACGAGCTGAGATTAGGAGCACTCTCTTAAAGGGAGTGCTCCTAATCTCAGCTTTTTACCCGTATAGAAGACACCTGTCCACAAAAGCAATACATCAATCAGATTCCAAACGCTCCACCATGGCCAAGACCAAAGAGATATCTAAGGATGTCAGGGACAAGATTGTAGACCTACACAAGGATGGAATGGGCTACAAGACCTGCTTGGTGAGAAGGTGACAACAGTTTGTATGATTATTTGCAAATGGAAGAAACACAAATTGATTAACAGTCTCCCTCGGTCTGATGCTCCATGCAGTTTCACTGATCATTGGAACGGTGAGGAATAAGCCCAGAAATACACAGGAGGATCTTATTAATGATCTCAAGGCAGCTGGGACCATAGTCACCAAGAAAACAATTGGTAACACACTACGCCGTGAAGGACTAAAATCCTGCAGCACCAGCAAGGCCCCCTGCTCAAGAAAGCACATGTACAGGCCCGTCTGAAATTTGCCAATTAACATCTAAATGATTCAGAGGAGAATTGGGTGAAAGCATTGTGGTCAGATGAGACCAAAATCAAGCTCTTTGGCATCAACTCAACTCACCATGATTGGAGGAGCAGGAATGCTGCTTATGACCCCAAGAACACTATCTCCACCATCAAACATTTTTGGGGGTGTTTTTCTGCTAAGGGGATAGGACAACTGCACCGCATCCAAGGGACAATGTACCATCAAATCATGTATCATCAAATCTTGGGTGAGAAGCTCCTTCCCTCAGCCAGGGCATTGAAAATGGGTAGTGGATGGGTATTCCAGCATGACAATGACCTAAAAAAGTGGACAAACTTTTAAAATCAGCAGGAGATCACATACTCCCCCCCCCCCACACACTATATATATATATATATATATATATATATATATATATATATATATATATATCACATAAAGTATAATAGTTGTCCAACTGTAAGTTGTCGTCACGCTTTGCGGCCCTCGTCGTGCACTGGAGGTCGTCGACGCTTGTGCACGCATGAGTGGGGCGTGCGCTCGCGCACACACAAGAAGGGGCGCGCGCGGGAGGCGCCTGCAGCATAAGGTGAGGGAGGAGTGCGTGAGAAACATAGGGACAGCTGTGGGGAAGACAGACAAAGGGGAGGGTGAGGAGAGGGGAAGAGCGACACAGGGGAGGGAGAGGAGAGGGGAAGAGCGACACAAGAAGAGCGACACAGGAGAGGTTGAGGAGGGGGGAAGAGCGACACAGGAAGAGCGACACAGGAGAGGTTGAGGAGGGGGGAAGAGAGACACAGGGGAGGGAGAGGAGGGGGCAAGAGACACAGGGGAGGGAGGAAGAGAGACACAGGGGAGGGAGGAAGAGAGACACAGGGGAGGGAGAGGAGGGGGGAAGAGAGAGACAGGGGAGGGAGAGGAGTGGGGAAGAAAGACACAGGGGAGGGGGAAGAAAGACACGAAGGAGAGGAGGGGGAAGAGGGACATGAGTGAGAGGAAGGGGAAGAGAGACACGAGGGAGAAGGGGGAAAGAGAGACACAGGGGAGGGAACGGAGGGGGAAGAGAGACACAGGGGAGGGAGAGGAGGGGGGAAGAGAGACACAGGGGAGGGGGGGAAGAGAGACACAGGGGAGGGGGTAAGAGAGACACAGGGGAGGGAGGGGAGAAGAGAGACACAGGGGAGGGAGGGGAGAAGAGAGACACAGGGGAGGGGGGAAAGTAACAGGGGAGAGAGGAGGGTGAAGAGACACAGAGGAGGGAGAGGAGGGGAGAAGAGACACATGGAAGGGAGAAGGGGAAGAGAGACACAGTGGAGGGAGGAGGGGGGATAGAGACACAGTGGAGGAAGGAGGGAGGAGGGGGGAGAGATATACAGGGGAGGGAGAGGAGGGGGTGAGAGACACAGGGGTGGTAGAGGAGGAGGGGAAGATACACACTGGAGGGAGAGGAGGGGGAAGAGATACAGAGGAGGGGGGATATAGGGGAGAGACACGGGGAAGAGGTGGGGGGAAGAGACACAGGGGAGGCGCTCATTGCGAGGCCCATGATGAGCGCCGATGACAGTCATTGTGAGTCTTGTGATGAGCACCAAAGGTGCCCATTGAGAGGGCTGTGATGAGTGCCGAAAGAGCTCATCGCGAGGCCAGTAAAGTAGAGGGGGAGAGGCTCGCAATGTGAGGCAAATACCATTGCCAGGCTTCAAATTGTATTGCCGTAATTTTTGACGGGCAAGTCACTAATATATATATATATATATATATATATATATATATATATATATATAGTAAATAAATAGATATTATTACAAAGGAGATTTAGCAAAGGTGGCTTATCTTACCCTGTTTTAAAACCCTATCATGATGCAACAATAATTGCACATTTAATAAAATGGTTTGACCAACCGGATTCAACTCGTAGAAAATAACAAGTAGAAAATAACTTAGTCCTAAAAGGAAATCTTAGTTCTCTTATATTTAGAGATCAGATCAGAAATATGTATTACTGGAAGGGTCAGTAATAATTGAAGAAGGACTACAATTTTGGTAAAAACACAATTTGTCTAATTGTTCCTGTTACCTTACTAGAAGATGATCGTAAATACCCTTTTTTAAAAGATTGGAGAACTTATGGCATACAAACATTGAAGGATCTCTTTAATAAAGACTCTTTTGCATCAATAACAGAATTAAGTAAGAAGTATTAATTGACAAAACAATTTTGGTTGGAACATAACAGATTTAAATTGGCTTTCAAAAATGCGAAATATGCATGTTTGAAAATAGACCTTTAACAACATTTGAAAATCTTATATTAAAGAAAGAAAAATCACACTTAGTTTCAATGTGTTATGACATTATGAAAACCAAGATGGATAGACCAAAATTAGGTAGAATTAAGAGCTGGGAATTAAATCTAAAAAAAGTTTGGTTTAAAGCAATGTCTATTACTGGGAAATGCATTAAAAATACATCACTAAGAGAGGTGTATTTTAAAATAATGAATCAATGGTATTTAGTTCCTACCAAGATGTCTCAAATAGTTAAAGATGACAAAGTTAAATATTGTTGGAGAAATTGTGAACAGTTACTGTAGGTTCACAATACAACCTTTGGTGGGAATGTCCACTTATACAAAGTTTTTGGAAAAATGGTTTAGATCACATATCTGGAATTCTCAAAATAGAGTGAGATTTGCTGTTCGAAGCCATATTATTCCATATCTTTCCTGGGGAATGTTCCTTGGAAATTAAAGTATTTTTTTTACAGATTTTAAAGCCAGCTAAACTATTAATAGCTACTAAATGGAATCAGCCCTCTGTTCCCAGTTGGAATGAGATAACGATGGTGGTGAGTAGAAATAGAGCCTTAGAAAAATCCCTTCAAGAGCAAGGTTTGATACGATATGACTTGTCTAAATGGTTACTTTGGGATAAATATATAGTAAAAAATCTGGTGTGAAGTTAGTTTTAAACTCACCTCCAGGAAAGAAAAATGTCCTTTATTTTTGACTCTCACATGACCTTACCTCAAACCTATAATTGTTGTCTTATTTAGTGTTGTTATACTGATTTAAATACATATTTCTGCTTGCTCTATTGATGGTAATACGTATATTGGAAGAAGGACATATCAGTCAAATGTACATGTTATGTTTCTTTATATCTGATTGTACGTTTGTCTGTTTTTTAAACTAATAAAATTATTTTAAAAAAAAAAAGCTTCAGAAAAGTTTATGAAGCAGAGGCAAATGTCTTTTCTGGAACTCTCTTGCTTTCAGCAAACACTGACAATGTGATATCTTGTGTCTCTGCAAAACCTGGTATATAGACTGAACTTTTTCCAGTCTACTGGCCACTGTTAAGTTTTCCAAATGTGTTTGAACAGTGCAAGCAACACTTTCACAGCATCATGTTCTAGGATTCCAAGCAGTTCAACTGGGATTGCATCAACTCCTGCAGCCTTGTTATCAGCAAGATTTCCTGGGACCCATCTCACTTCACTTTCCAAGATGTCTGGCTCCAGCTAAATGGACAAACTACTGATTATCAGTGTGCTTTGGGTCTTTCCTTGTATAGATAATGCTGGAACTACCAAGGCTTATAACTCATACAATTTAGTAGCAACTCCAAAAAGGAAGACAATTTTTGCACATGCTTATCCACCCAATACTGGAAGTTGCAGGACACACCTAGTGACTTCAGTGGACATTTAAACATAAGTAAATAAAATTGACAGACTAGTTGAGTCTACTGCTAACAACTACAAAGCCTGACACAGTGATATCCAATCCTGTAGAGGGTGTTCCAAATGGGTATATTCTAAACTTTGAATGTATGGGTCTGTTTTATTCATACAAATTGGCTGACAAAATGCTGAGAAAACACAATTGTAACAGTTCTTTATACAAGTTTGCCTTTTCTTTTTATAAAACTACTGTTGTTGGCAAAGGGTTTACCATTAGCACATTTTCTGCATGTTTTCATAGAAATATTTATACTGATTGTACTATTATAACTCTTTCTATATTACTGCATCAGAGCTGAATAAAGTGAAACAATAAAGGAGGAAAATACTTGGCTAGACTTGCATGAATAAGTCATAGAGCTTTGCATCAGTCAGTAAAAAGATCAACTTGTACAGCATGTATACCTTGTGCTAATCTTGCATTTGGCAAAGGTTGACAATTTAAAAAACTGAGATTAGGAAAACAATTAAGCTTTTGTTGTTTTGTTTCTCATTTTAAAAAGAGAATATGCAAGTGGTGTAAAACAAGGTTTCAGGCTTAGATATCATCCGAGGCTTTAAATCCTGCAGACAGGTTTTGTATGTAGAGCTAAGAAGAACACTAATGAAGATTGATAAGGATGAAGGCACAAGCGTTCCTTCTGGCAAAAATCTAAATAAGTCAATTGCAGGATTGTTGATTACATTCATAATCTAGTGGTTTGTGCTTACTTTAGTTTAGCCAGGTATGCATGAGCTAAATTGGAGTTTTTAAATGATCACAGCAGTTCACAAAAAGACACTTGTTTGTCAAGTATGTACCAAACTAATAATATTACCAGCTCTGTAAGCCTTGGACATAAAACTTGTTTTAGAATATATGTGTCACAATCCCAAGGACTTTTGGTAACTGGTCTCCAACGTACACTAATCGATGTGACCAGATGGACCAAAGGCTATTGTAATAACCACAGACATATTTATAGTGAAGGACTATGTCACTTTGTTAGGGGCAAAGGACCAAAGTGTAATTGTTAACTTATATATTATATATTTCCCCAAGCCCTGGTTATATGTCCTAGACATCCCCCCCCCCCCAAAAAAAAAAACAATTTCCATCAGGTCACCCAAGCCTGAGACAATTGTTTTATGTGAATAATGTGCTTCAGGGTGTAATTCAAGGGCTACCAAAAGTACCACTTTCAGGGCTACCAGTAGTAACTTCCAGGAGCTAACAGCGAAACCCAGTTCGCTCCTAGTGCCAAGGCCGGGCTAGGTTCTTGGCTGGATTTGAACTCACAGTAAGTGGTAGACCTGGCTCCATAGACTTCTATGGGAGATCCACGGATCTGATTAAGTCATCAAGTATAGTTAACTAGGCTGGCAGAAATTGAAAAACGTTTCAATAAACAAAAGTAAAAGGGCATCAAGTGTTTTGCAAGTGTTATTCCTTTGATCATTTGTCTTCTGGTTAGCCACTAATTGGGAATTACTTGACTAAAGTCATTGTTCCTGACCCCAAATTTCTATCATTAGGTAAACCGATTGCTTGAAATGTTGTGGATGCCCTGGTCAGCCCCCAAAAGTGAATAAACCCCGGAGCCACCTCCAACCTCTTAGCCAACTCCCTACCTCTATGCAAGAGGAGGTTGGCAAGGAAGCGGTTACACCTACACACTGTCCTCCCCACAAACACCAAGCTCAAAATACATTTTCTCCCCACTTACGGGGTATAAGCCCGCAAGCCAGTACACTACCCTCCACTAGGTTCCCTGCTTTGAGGGAGTTTCCCTAGACACTCTCCAGTGTTACAATACCCCGGCAAACCCCTGTTGACCAGAGGTATCTAACATTTGGAGCTGGAAACTCAATATAATTGGATAAGAATTAAATAGTCACAAGGTCCATTCCCTCTCATTGGTTCAGAAGCAGATCACAACATAATTAAATGCTCAATATTATGTCCCTGGCTCCAGACATGCCAGGATGATCCTAGACTTCTCAGCTCTGGACAGATCACCAAGATTCACTGAAGACCCACTGGAAGACAATCTTGCTGAAGAATAATGAGGGTCTTGGACCCCAATAGAATACAATAGAGACAGTACATGATGGACCATGTCTCCACAAATAACCTTTCATAAATGTAAACACTCTCTTCTACACAAACACACAACTTCCACCAATGAACATGGATCTCTCTTGGGGTTCAGTAACAAAATGCATGATTCCTGTTAGTTATGTTCTGAGTCAGACAAACATTTTTTTTCATTGTGCTGTGGCCATTTATGCATTATAAAGTACATGCAAATTAGGATCTTTACAAAAATCAGGTAAGATTTGTGTACTTCTTTGAGCTATGTTCATTCATGGGCTAGCAGCACCATCCTTTACTCCCTGTTTTTGTCTCTTACTGTTTTTAACCATTTGTGATTAGGGCACTATTTTTAGAATAAGTGTGTTCTTTCCTAAATACCTTAATAAAATTATCTTGTTGCATTCCAATGATTAGCAAATATTTTGCATATGAGGCCTGCATAAAAGTATCATAAGACATTATTGATACCATTACCATATTTATATCAGGCCCACAGTGATCCAACAACTACTATTTATCATATTTACTGGTCAAATAAAGGTGGTCACTGTTGAAAATCCCAGAATATTATGGGACAGTGACACCCTTTGACATTTATTCACCACTTTAGGATTGACACACTTCTACTTTTTATATCTATGGCGTCTGGATTGCATTGAATATTCCCTAATTTCCCTATTAAAGTTTTTTTCCCTTAATATTATTTAGTGTCAAGCACTAGGAAATTATATAGGTTACTAGATTATATCTAATTGTTAATTGATCCAGAGGAAGGCAAACAGAAATAAAAACATAGAAACTTTGCCAATTGTCTCAAAAGGGGGAAAAAAAACAAAATTCCTTCCTGACCCCAGAGACCGGCGATCAAATTTCTCCCTGGATCAATATCCCTTCACTAGTTATCTAGGATAACCTTGAATGCCCTTTTTATTCAAAAATATATATAACCGCTTTTTAAAGTTATCTATTGAATTCGCTGTCAGCACCTCCTTTGGTAAGGAATTCCACAGTTTAACCCCCCTAACTGTGAAGAACCCTTTTCTTTCTTTAAGGTGAAATCTTTTTTCCTCTAACCTCAAGAGATGTCCTCTTGTCAGTTGAAAATCTCTTGGTACAAAAAGTTCACTTGACAAAGTCTTATATTGACCCTGGATGTATTTAAATAAAATAATCATATCCCCTCGTAGACACCTATTTTCTAGGGACAATAAGTTTGATTTGGTTAGTTTTTCTTCATAACTTAGCCCCTCCATTCCTCTTATCAGTTTTGTTGCCCTTCTCTGTATTTTTTCCAGCTCAAAAATGCCCTTTTTATGAAGTGGTGCCCAAAATTGTACTCCATATTCCAAATGATGGCGTACTAGGGATACAGTGAAATAATTATATTTGCTTCTATACCCTTCTTAATACATGCTAATATTTTACTTGCCTTTGCAGCTGCTGCTTGGCATTGAGCACTGCTAACTAGGTGGTTGTCCACAAGTATTCCCAAATCCCTTTCAATATCAGATACCCCTAGTTTTGATCCATTAAGATTATAAATTGCATGGCTATTTTTCTTTCCCAACTGCATAACCTTACATTTATTTGTATTAAATCTCATGTGCCATTTAGCCTCCCATTTCTCAAATGTATGCATATCCCTTTGTAGGGAAAGTACATCAATATCTGATTTAATTACCTTGCACCACTTTGTGTCATCATCAAAAATGGAGGCTCTACTTTCTATTCCCACCTCTAAGTTGTTAATAAATATGTTAAAAAGGAGAGGACCCAATACTGAGCCCTGAGAAACCCCACTTACCACATTAGTCCAATCAGAGTATGTTCCATTTACAACAACCCTTTGCTTCCTGTCTTTTAGCCAGCTCTCGATCCATGAGTAGATATTTACTGCAATTCCTGTATCCCTTAGTTTGCTCAAAAGTCTCCCATGTGGCACTGTATCAAAAGTCTTTGCATAAGCCAAAAAGACTACATCCACTGAGTTGGCCTGATCCAAGTTCATACTAACCTCCTCATAGAAACTAATTTGATTGGTCTCATCCCTTATGGCAAATTCCAGAGCAGTGACAAATTGATTCCACCCTTCTCCATGACTGGGACCATACCCCAGGCCCCACGTCCCTACCACCACTGATAAGGAGAACTATCAACTTGTCATGGGAGTAGTTAGTGGCCCTATGCCTGGCTACAGCCTCTTTCCCTCCTGACTGTGCCTGGGGTGCCTGACCTCCCTGATATGTCCCTGAGACCCATTCGTCCCTGCCACTACCTCCCACCCTGGGATCATGCCTCACCCCTTCTGCCCCTATATCTTGTGTGCCTACTGCTGGGAGCCCATCCCTCCGTCTATCTCATATCAGGCCTCTACTCAGGACACAATCTACCTTTTTGGAGCCCCTGTGCAGTATAGTGGAGGAGCCGCTGCGAGTGTGTGCACAAAGTGTGCACACACTCATTTTTCCCTTTTCTGTGCACGTATATCTCTCTCTTGCTGTGTGAGCAAATCACAGACATTTCCCCATAAAAAAACATTTTTACAACAAAGCTACTCATACATACAGTGAGCTATTACTTGTTTATTAAATGCAGTTAATGGTGAACCATATTATTTATATATTTATATGGAAGGGCAGCAAGCATATGTTACACAAACACATTTAATTTCACTCACATCCCTTGTATCACGCATAAACACTGAGTAATTATAAATGTTAATAAGGGCCACTGCACAATGAAAACAGAAATAGTTTGAAAAAGTTGAGCCTAATTAACAGCATAAGTAATCAGGGAAATAGTCATACAGCTAGCTTTTAAATAAAATACATTTTGATGCCTCTGCTGGATCCTGAGGAAATCGAGGATACATAGATAGAAGATGTTTATGTGAGGTGGGGGCATTTGTATTTCTGGAGAGATATGGTTGCATTTCCTAAAGCAAGGAGCCTGCTTCTAGCCCAGTGAGGGGGAAGAAGTGTGGTGTCAATTTAAATTTTCTCCAATTTAGAAATGCTTTCTATTCCCTCCTTCCTCAATTCTACCTCCACTGAAAAGACATGATTCTGCTCTCATGGAGTATATAACATGCACAAAGAGAATTCCTATACTCAAAATTTCAACAGCAAAAAATTCAACAAAAATTCAGATTTTCCCCAAAAAATGTTTATGTCCATGACATACTTGACAAACAACTATATATTTTCTTGAACTGCACTGGACCAGTAAAGATAAAGCTGAACACCATTGCTAATGTAAGGGATCAGTGAGAGTGTAATCAGTATGTCTCACCAGTTTACATAAATCAATACATAATATAAGAATAATTGTAGTTTACATTTATTTGTGTGCTATATTTCTGAAGGTGGACAGTTGGCCAGACACACATCATGATCACTTAGTCCACACACAAAGACACAACACAACAGATGCACAAGCAAGTGAATAATAAAAGCATGACAAGATGTCTGGCAGACAAACCTGCTTTAGTTTGAAGGGGAGCTCCGGACTATAATATTCAGGGTCGCCGGTTCAAGCCCCACGCCTGTCAATGAATTTCAAGTGTCATTTTCACCTTGGTGTAGTTTGCTGATACAATACTATATAATCCAATATATATATATACTTGCTGTTTACCTGTCATAAGTGACGGTATAATATTAGATGTGTCTCTTCCACACCTCCCTCCCCTGTGACTCTTTCCCACCTTCTCCATCCCCTGTTTCTCTACCCCTCTACCTCCCCTGTTGATTTCCCCCTCTCCCTGCCCTGTGTTGCTTCTCCCTCTCCCTTCCCTGTGTTTCTTTCCTGCCCTCTCCCTCCCCTTTGTCTCTTTCATCCTCCTCCCTCTCTGTCCCTTTCCCCCTGTCTCCCCACTAACCCTTGAGGTGAGCTCTGCGCTGCAATTTGCGCATGCACAACTGGCGCATCACATACTCAGTGCGGCATGTACAGAATACATACAATAGTTTCCATAGTTACGCACTTACGGAAACTATATTAGTGAGATATATATAAATATAAAGATATATACCGTATATATATATATATATATATATATAGTGGCGCGTCCTTCGTGCACTGGAGAACAGCGCGCCATCATCAGGGTGCAGAGGCTTCTTATGTGCACGCAGCATCTCATATTTACTGGACCTGCTTGCTGGAGGCTGTCAAGGACAAGGCAAGGAGCTGACAGTGAGGAGCATATTGTATTGCATGTTTATCACTACATGTCACTGTCATTATTTGCATGTGTGATAAACATGGAATGAAACATGCTCCTAGTGATACATGATACAATGCCTGGCCCATATGGCACACTGTCAGACCCTTACCTTGCCAAGCACATCCAGTAAATATGAGATGGGGTGCTCACTTATGAGAAGCCTCTGTGGCAGGCTGGAGCACAGAGCATCATCAGGGCACAGTTCTCTGATGGCGCGCTGTTCTGCCGCTCGTGAAGGTCCAGGTGCCTATATTTCAAATGTGAACACGGATGTACTATTTATTCTAATAAAGGCTTCTGTAGATCAGTGTTAGGAAGCTGTTCTGTGTCTGCAGTGTGAACTCCGGAGCAGTGCTGCAGAAGCACACCGAGCATGCTGACAAGCATGCAAGATGCTACTGCCACGAAGGAGAAGCAATATTTAAAGTAAAAACGTTTTTCTTTATTTGTGTTTAACTCAAAATGAGGTGCCCCTCACTGAGAAGCGCCTGTAAGCGTCTGCCTATGTTGCCTTATTAGTAATTATTATTTATTATTATTGTAACGGAACCCATCACTGTTTTACCCTGTTTTATGGTTATTTTATGGTTATGGTAAAATATGATCACATTACTGTACTGTAGATATGTTGTTTTATGTTCTACAGAATATATTGGCTCAGAATATTACAGCTACTAGGCTAATAGATAATCCTATTACAGAGACTCCTCATAAGATAAGGAAGTCTATTGTATAAAGTGTTTTCATTATGAGACATAGAACAAAGAAGTATAATCTGATCAATGTCTGATTGTATCAAAGTAGCCAGGTAACCTCCGGGGGGGGGGGGGGGTGACCACACCTATTGTCCCTCTATGTGTATTGTGTGGCCAAATATGGGGGATGTGTATTGCCTGTGGGAAGAGATGTGTATATATATTTCTGCACAACAAAATAAAGATAGTATTATTTGACTCCCAATTGAGTGTTGTCCAATATGGGAGGTTGGGGATGGTGAGACTGTAGTGCTTCTTGGATATTTTACCGTATACCAGCGGAGATATAATTACAATTATTATTATTATTATTATTATTATTATTATTATATTTTATTTCTAGCCCACCAACATATTCTGTAGCCCACCAACATATTCTGTAGGGGTTAAGAAAAGGAAATATACAACATTATATGAATATTAGCAACTGTGATAAAATGGAGAGCCCTGTTTTGTGCTTCAAGTCTTGTAAAAGTGCTTTTTCCCAAAGCACCCTCCTAGAATGGAAACTCGCTACCTACAATGGAATGTAAGAGGCAGAGACCTGGGGAGGAGGAGACAAGGAATAGCAAGGTTCAGGAAGGAAGTTGTGAAAAGTTAGAAGGTTATTCATTAGTTGGAGAGGGAAGGGATCTGATGTAAAGTCATTGTGACGTGAATGGCTCTAGTATGCAATATGTTACCAGCCAGAGTGGTCAGATAATGTAAAGTGCAAGTGGGAAACTCAGGAGACACACAATTTGAACACAGCTTAACTAAAAGTAGCTAATTGGAGCATAAGAGAGGAGAGGAGGGAATGAAAGGTGATATGGTTATGTTGGAGCAAAGAAGTGGAACAGTTGAAAGAAGAGCCTGAGGAAAAGGCAGGGGCATATAAGGAGACAAGGTGTAAATGATGAATATGACTAGTTAGCAGATGTTGCTAATTGATCAGCCCGTAAAACATTAGTGTGAATCAATAAATTAAGAGTAACCAGGGGTGGGTGGGAGAGGGACAGGCAGGGAGGGAATTGGGCTCAGGAAACCAGAGAGTCAGACCAGTGAGGCAGAGTGAACAATATGGTGTCCTAGCTGTGGAAATGTAGCAGTGTAATGGGTTATATTACCATGATGATCATTGCAGTATTTGATATTGCATGATTGTTTATGGCTCGTGGCAAGAAAGCAGACATTGCTAAGGTCTTACATCTGTACCTTGTGTCAACACTCCCTCAGAAGAACTTGCTGTGCAGTGTTCCCCTTACACTCCTTCTATCCATGATGCAAATGTACCTACAAAAGCTTTGCTCTTGTAATCCATAACCATATCAAACATGGCTTCCCTTAAGCATGTACCTGCTGTATCAAACAACTTTGAGCAAAGCTAGGGTTGGATTATACAAAAGCTAGGATTCCACCCATGTACAGTTGCTTTAAGGTTACTGCCTATCATCAGCGTGGGTGCGGGACCTTAGCTTATATAGTCAATCATTTAATATATACGGTACTGGGCAAAAGAATGATATATAGAGGTTGGTGCGTGTATGTGGGCAAGAGTGGGTGGGAAGTGTTTTGTTTAATCAGGAGATGAGATTGAGAAGTGCCAGTGGTCTGAGAAGACAGGAAGAGGAAAGATGAAAAAAGTTAGTAATCTCTCTGTATAAAGAGCTTGAGGGGGAGGGGTATGGAGAGGTATTTGATTGCTAAGAGGGGGAAGGTAAGATTTAGACATAGCATAGTAATAAAATCAAACACATAGGTTATACAAAGCTTAAGTAAATCACATATATAGTTGTCAGCAGGCGGGCTTGGCAAAATCCATTGCCTACGCTACAGGGAAATTGCGGGCTCGCGCAAAGTGCGGCCCTCGTAAAGCGAGGGACGCGGTTGCAGCCAGGTAAGGTGCGGCAAAAGCGATCCTACGACCTCGTAGCACTAAGGCAGGAAGCGCTGAAGGCCATAAGCGCTCATCCCTATGACCCCGCAAAACTTTACCATCATACCTATGACCCGCGGGACTATACATGAACACAGCAAATACTGTACACAATTCACACTGCAAGACCCGTAGCACTTCGAAAAAAATTCAGGAAAAAAACACGGCCCGTAACACTTACTAAAGGAAACCGCCACTTGCATAAAACAAAATACGAGCCACAAAAAATATGAACTTAACGGCCGAACCGCGCACACCGAAAAACACGAAAACAACACTAAATACACACAAAAATAAAATAAAAACATCACACACAGCAAGGGGGGACACCCAGGACGTCTGCAATTCATCTTACACGTCAATTTAACTAAAATTTTCACAGTTTAGACACTTGAAAATCCCCTAAGCGAGAGAAAAAATGGCCGCCCAAAAAAACAAAAAATGAGACTACACAACCCCTAAAGCCACAAAACACCAACAAGCACATACGACTTTTACAAAAAGCCGTACAGCCTAGTATTACCAAATACACTAAATCATCCACACCCGCGTACCACATACACATTCGCCGCCATTTCACAGCACTAACTTACACAATGCGGAAGTACACAGTTCCCCTCGCGCAAGCAGCCTATTTACACTACAGATGGCACACATTGCTGACACTTACACCTCAGCACACCAACAGTCCAAATCTACATTGTATGCTGCAGGAACATCAAAACAGATTGTTAGCTCTTCAGCACATTGCTTGCTGCATATATTAATTACAAATACATAAAGTATATTAATTTATGATTTCATTTATTTAATAATTAATTATCATTAAAACATACATATATACAAAACTTTAAAAAACATCACAGCACACGATCGCAATAAACGGCAAAGGCGCTCTTTGCCAGCCATACGATGAGCGCCAAGGGCTGATGCTCGAAATCAGCGCAAAAAAAAAATCCATTTGTCTGTCAAACACCATTCCTTGACTTACAATTCTATTGCCGTAATTTTTTGACGGGCAATTCGCTAGTTACCAAATAAAATAGATAAATATGCTTGGTTAAATAGGTTATTTTCTTCGGTATATACAAGGGAGGTACTAGTAGTTAGGACACTGCAACATAATGGGGCTACACTACTATCACTAAATAATTGGTTAACGCAGGAAGAAATACAAAAGAGGTTTTAAAAAAATAAATGTTAATAAAGCTCCAGGTCCTGATGGAATACATCCATGGGTACTAAGGGAACTGGGTTCTGTAATAGCCAAACCATTATATCTAATTTTTCAATATTCACTCAACACAGGGTCTCTACCAGATGACTGGAGAAAAGCAGAGGTGATACCTATATTTAAGACTGGAGCAAGAGCAAATCCGGGGAATTATAGAACTATAAGCCTCATATCAGTAGTGGGAAAGCTTTTAGAAGGGGTAATAAGGGATAATATACAAGAATATGTCTATTCAAACAGAATTATAAGCAGGAGCCAACATGGATTTATGAGGGATAGGTCATGTCAAACAAATCTAATTAGTTTCTATGAGGAGGTCAGTAGAAACTTGGATCAAGGCAACTCAGTGGATGTAGTATTTTTAGATTTTGCAAAGGCTTTTGATACAGTGCCTCGTGGGAGACTATTGTGCAAACTAAGGGATATAGGAATTTCAGTAAATATCTGCTTATGGATCGAGAGCTGGCTAAAAGACAGGAAGCAAAGGCTTGTTGTAAATGGAACATACTCATATTGGACTAATGTGGTAAGTGGGGTTCCTCACGGCTCAGAATTGGGTTCTCTCCTTTTTAACATATTTATTAACGACTTAGAGGTGGGACTGGAAAGTAGATCCTCCATTTTTGCTGATGACACAAAGTTATGCAAGGTAATTACATGAGAAAATTATGTACCTTCCCTCCAAAGGGATTTCCGTAAATTAGAGAAATGGGCAATTAAATGGCAGATGAGATTCAATACGAATAAATGTAAGGTTATGCATCTGGGAAGGAAAAATAACCATGCAATTTATAAACTTAATGAAACAAATCTAGGGGTATCAGATATTGAAAGGGATTTGGGAGTGCTTGTGGACAACCACATTTGTAACAGTTCTCAATGGCAAGCAGCAGCTGCAAAGGCAAATAAACTATTAGCATGTATTAAGAAGGGTATAGAAGCAAGGTAAGCAAATATTATACTGCCACAATACAAATCCCTAGTACGCCCTCATTTGTAATATGGAGTACAGTTTTGGGCAACACTTCATAAAAATGACATTTTAGAACTGTAAAAAGAGAAGGACAACAAAACTAATTAGGGGAATGGAGGGGCTAAGTTATGAAGAAAAACTAACCAAATTAAACATATTTTCTCTAGAAAAAATGTGTCTAAGAGGGGATATGATTACTCTATATAAATACATCCCCAGTCAGTATAAGGATTTGTCAAGGGAGCTTTTTTGTGCCAAGAGGTTTTCAATTGACACAAGTACATCCTTTGAGGTTAGAAGTAAAAAGATTCTACCTTAAAGAAAGAAAAGGGTTCTTCACAATAAGGGTAGTTAATATGTCGAATTCTCTACCAAGGGAGGTGGTGACAGCAGATAACTTTAAAAAGGGATTGGACATATTTTTAAATAAAAAGGGTATTCAGGGATATGTTGGATAATTAGAGAGGAACTATTAATCCAGGGAGAAATCTGATCGCTAGTTTCTGGGGTCAGGAAGGAATTCATTGTTTTCCCTTTTGAGACAATTAGCAAAGTTTCACTTGGGTTTTTTTCTGTTTGCCTTCCTCTGGATCAATTAACAACTAATCTGCATATTGGAAATCAGAGGATATCTTAAAAGATTGAACTCGATGGGCTAAAAGTATTTTTTCAATCTCAATTACTATGTAGCTATGGTTTATTGCATGATTGCTCTTCTAAAAGTGTGGTTTATTGAATCAGGAAATAAGATTAAGGAGTGCCAGTGATATGAGAAGACAGGAAGAGGAACTTTGCCTTTTTTCCTACCAGGAATACATACCTGGGAAGCATGAGAGGAGACATAGGTTGAGATGTGGTCTCTATTCTGTAAGTTCTGTAAGTTCTGTTGAAAACAACCACTCCAGATAGCAGACTTGACAATATAAATAAACAGAAGAGGCTATGGTATTGCACACGATACAAGCAACGTGAGCTTACTTTAAAATCTTCTCCAAAATGCTTTTATGCACATGGCTTTTGTACCTTCTTTTGTTGTTAATTACTACAGTGGTAGTTTTACCCAAAGTACTGGGTTAATGAAGACATATACCTGAATATTTTGGGGGACCTTTAAATTATTTTAACAATGTTACCATATACATGTGTGTCAGCCCCATCTCCAGATGATATGTCACATCATGACAATTACACGGATGTGACTGTGTGCTCACTGCTAGTGGCTGTTTATACACAGTTACTGTGAATACCAAGGAAAATTAGTTGTAATGCCTGTGTTTCCAGAACCTGTGCTGTGCATTTGCAGCTACTTACTTCCAGCTAGGAAACCCCCTGTAGCTTGCAGAAAGGGAGTTAGACCTTATGTTCTGATGTATCTAGTATTTAGTCTTAGCCAGTTATTTCTTATTTCTGCTGCCCATACCTGATCCATGGAAGGGACCACCAGCACCTTCTGCCATGTTCTCTGCATCTCCAGCAGAGGCCTTATATTTCCTGTGATCCTGCTATCTTCCCAACTGCCTGTACCATCTATGCCTATTGTCAGGATATCTAAACTCATTACAGATGGGCCTTTCCTGTCACTGGACTTCTTCTAGATCTAATTGAGATTACCTGTCTGTTACTCATGACAGTGTGGGGTTATTTACTGAGGCTAATTGCATACATGAGGTGTAAACAGAGACAAGGCTATAAAACCTTCAGATTTGAAATATCTTCAATCAAGAAATATTCAAATACAGTTATCTTTATTTCAAAGTAAGAATCTCTTTGTGGTGTAAATTATCATAAAGTCCCTGGAATGCTTATGCAAAATTTAATTTCAAAATCTGTTATTCTAATACCTATCAAGTTAGTTTATTCTGCTCTGAAGAGAAAAATAGGACAATGTTACACAGAATGAGCCTTTGATGCCCATCAAGTGTTGTCTAAATTTGACTTTTTAATTATTGTATGTGCCAGAGTACATTGGCCTTGTAAATTAATCTTTCCATTTTAAACATTACTTCTTTTAAGTTTACAAAATAAAAACAACACAAACGATACAAAAACAAGTAGCCTCATTCAACTGAGCAATCGTAAGTTCCTGTAGCCCCTAATTGAGGCCATAAGTTAATTTGCTATTTGATTGGTGTTTTTTTGCGGGCTCCAATAGGGTTACAGGTTATGGCCTTGAAAACTTTGCTGTGGTTATAGCTGAAACTTACAGCCTCCCGAAGTATTTCATCTTTCCCGACCTCAAGACAACCGACCGCTATTCAATTGCAAAAATTATTCAAGACCGCACCCGCAGTCAAGCCCGCAAACGGCAAATGCTTACGTCTTCCAAATAGGACCCGCAAAGGGTTTACAGACTAGTTTGGAACTCTGCAAAACACAATAATACACACCAATGCACTTTAAAACATGCCCAAAGCAATGGAAGGGATTAGAATTGCACAACAACTCCTAACTATTAAATAGTTTAAAAAATATATATATATTTTTCGCATAGGTTGTAATGGTCATGCATATGCCAATATGAAAGTCATGCTACAACATGCTAAAGCTATTAAAGAGACACTACCTCATTAAATTGCAACATAAATACATGGAAATGGCTGACATATTAACCCTTTCTCACTCACAGAGGCTCTAATGTAGACCCTAAAAATACAAAGATAATCTTATATACATCTCACTCATCACATCTACATTGGGAAAACAAATAGGGGACAAATTATACCGCCACATGGCATATCTCAAGTACCAAGGGAACAAAAAGTAATGTACGCCAAAACATTAGGGATTACAAATATTACAAATATGAATTAATTAGAGTATCATGCTCCAGATTCCCATAGCCAGAACCTAAATCAGCTGTAATGCCAGATAGGTCTCAAATACACAAGTGAGCTATTCCAAACCTGATATCCACCTGTATATTAACAGGTGCTGTAATCAACAAGCTATATAACCCCAGCCCCAACATAGCATGCAGAGTGGAGACCCGGATGTAAGGCATGCGATTGAGGAGTGGCTGAGGAGTGACAGAGAGGCATTCCTGGGAGTGAATGTGGGTGAATGTTGGTGAGCATGCTAATGTGATCCATTGTGATCCAGAACCAAGTCAGGCACAAATTACCACAGGATATGCCTAGGATAATGGGGCGGGAGGGGGGGGGGCAGGTAGGGGACAGAGCTTTAGTGGCACAAGGACAGAGGGATATAGGGGCACATGGCAGGGAGGATGACCTTGATGTGGGTAAACAGCTTCAGGGGGTCAAGAACAACACAACCAAGCAGATGATGTCCTGGGGGAGGCTGTTGAACAACATTTTGGGATTGCCCATTATTAAACCCTTGTGGTTTGAAGGTTTTGAGTTCATTGAACATTCCATAGAATTTAAACTTCCTTTTCTACCTCAGTAAAGGTTGTTGCATATTTTTCCAAAGTCGATACATTTAGATAAGAAAGCTTTCATTATTTTAATTTGTATGGCAATTAAAAGATCAATTATTTCCCGATGGAAATCTAATAAAATTCCTATTTGGAATTAAATTTTAGTAATGATTCAACGAGAAAGAGATCTTCAAACCAATTGTGAAGATACAGGCACTTCCCGCAACAACTCCCCAAAGTGGAAAATCTGGGACTCTATCCATAAAGGGGTTTCTTAAATTTGTATATAAGTCATTTCTTGCCTAATGGAAATGTTTGCTGTTCCCGGCTTGGTATCTTATACTGTAGTAATACTTTTTGCTTTTTCTCTCTCACTGATACCGGGTCTTTTCCTTTTGTTTTTTTGCTGTTTTTCTTTGTTTTTTACTACTATTCATCTTTGTCAATTTACAATTCAGTATCATGATCATTTAAATGAAAGTGTATGCATGACTAGTGAATGTTCTTTTTTTAGATGTCTTACCATATGTATTTTATGCTTTTCCCTTTTCTGTTGTCCATATCAAAGTACTATGTTATTAACTGTATTTATGATATATACGGTATTTATATGGTACATTGTTATATTCTTGTAAAAACAATAAATACTATAAAAAAAAAAAAAAGAACAACTGGGTGACCTGGTTGTGCACCGGCACAACAACAGCCACAGGGAGGCGAGCAGGCCCAGGAGCATGTAAGGAGGGTCCGGGCACCCAAAGTATACAGGGAGAGAGTCACATTAGGGGTTAACTGATGGGGAAGTGTATGAGCGTTTTGGGCTAACCCGTGGCAGTTTTGAGGAGCTCTATGTGGTCCTGAGGGAGGACCTTGAGCCTAGCTCATGGACCAATAGAGCCATCCAAGGGATGACACGGATGTTAGCGACAATACACTTCCTTGCATCTGGTAGTTTTCAGAACACTGGTAATATAGTAGGATGAATGTCTCAGGCAAGCTTTTCAAGGTGTCTGAGCACAATTCTCCATGCTATCGTTCTGAAAGCTACCAGATAAATCAGTTTCCCCTTGGAGGTGAAATCTGATTTTCATCGAATAGGAGGTCTTCCTAATGTGCTGGGTGCTACTGATTGCACACATGTAACTTTGATACCTCCTAAAGATAATAAACCGCTGTTCAAAAATCGCAAACGCTTTCATTCTATCAATGTACAGGTTATTTGTGATGCAAACATGAGTATACAAAGTGTGTTTGTAGGCTTTCCTGAAAGTGCTCACAATGCCCATATCCTGCATCAATCCTCCACCTATAACTACTTCCAGTCTGGTCAACACTGGAGTAACACTGCCTGAGCCATTGCATCATTGCTTATTGCTGTGCATAACCCTGTGTGATCTGGACAAAGGAATATCAAGTTCACACCACCATATCCATAAAATAACATCAGATGAATCATTATGTATATGTTCATATACTTTAACAAACATCACATGACATGAATATCTACATCTCTCATTTTGTTTTCTTCAGGTGATGTAGGATATGGGTGTTTGCCGTGGTTGTTGACCCCTGAAAACAATCCACACACTGGTGGAGCCGAAATGTAATAGAGCACACCTTTGGTGTGCTTAAAATGCACTTCAGATGTTTACGTTCCCCTGGAGGGGTGCTACTGTATACCCCCGATAAGGTTTGTCAGATCATCATGGCCTGCTGTTGTCTGCACAATATAACAGTACAGACCAGCTGTCTAGGGCACATTGATGAGGCTCTGTTGTGGATATTTTTCCGAGGTCACAACAACGTGCCCACATCATTCATGAGTACTTCACATGTAAGTACAAAACAAATAACAGCCAACTATAATGTACCTTGATTAGGCTTAACTAATACAACTCTGTTCTCCTTCCCCATTGTCATAGGAGAATATCAAACAGTCCACAGTAGAGGAGAGATTCCTGATATGATGTATGTCTCATGATGCATTATTGATTAACACTGGATCAACTACAACCTGCTTTGCTATCCGTTATTGGTACAGTGAGGGAAAAAAAGTATTTAATCTCCTGCTGATTTTGAACGTTTGTCCATTGACAAAAAAATAAGCATTCTAGAATTTTAATGGTAGGTGTATTTTAACAGTGAGACAGTAGTTGGCGACCAGGTTTGCACACCTCAGGAGTAGAGATGTCTCGAACAGTTCGCCCGCGGACTATTCACAGCCATTTTGGCATGTTCGCGTTCGCATCGGACGGCGAACACATGTGCTTTTGGGTTCGCCCCCTATTCTTTATCATTGAGGAAACTTTGACCCTGCCCCTCACAGTCAGGAAACACATTCCAGCCAATCAGCAGCATACACTCCCTTCCAGGGCCTTCCATCTGAAGGACAGCATACATTTTAGAATTATTCTGAAGCTGCATTCATTGTGAGAGGACAGATAGTGTAGCTGCTGGAGATTTAATAGGGAAATAGATAGCCAGGCTGTGTATTTAGCTTCCACTACAATTAATCTAATTTCAGTTACCTGCCTGTGTCAGGCTCACAGCTTATATTGTGCTCAGTGAAATAAAACAACACTTTTTTGACTGTAATAGATTGAATATCAATTGCCTGCCTACAGGCGTGTGTGTGAAGCCTATTGCATCTACTCTGCCAACTTTTGCCAGTGCACAGTGACACTCATATCTGGTGGCACCTTAGATTGCACGCGCAGTGCCCCAAATTTGAAGTAGGAGGTCCGACCAAGCATCTTTTTCCATCTCCCTGTTCCAAAAATCAATGCCATATACACGACCCTAATAGTGGACGTAACAGGGATTAAACAGATTGGAATAGTACTACTTAACAGTACACACCTTATAATAACGCAGACAGAGGCAATGCAGAGAGAGGAGTCTGAAGAAGAGGAGTCAGAGGAGGAAGGTGGCTTTGAGGAGGTGGAAGACCAAACACAGCAGGCGTCCCAGGGGGCTTGTTGTCACCTTTCATGGACCCTTGGTGGCTGGGTGGAGGAAGAGACCTTCAATGACATCAGTGAGGACAAGGAACGGGACATGGCTAGCTTGGTACCCAACCTTGTGCAAATGGGGAGTTTGCGGTTGTGCAAAGGGACTGTTTGCGGTTGTTTGCGGTGCATTAAACGGGGAGATTGGTCTGTTACTGTGAAGCGGGTGTAACCCTTACACTACCTGATCGATACAACATCACACCTGATGTTTTAAAGCATGTTATTCCAAACAATTTAGGAATGTTAGGTGATTTATGCCCTTTATGGCCTAAAACCAGACTCTGCATCCACTATGTAATTTTCCGTGGGAGTTTTGCCATGGATCCCCCTCCGGCATGCCACAGCCCAGGTGTTAGTCCCCTTGAAACAACTTTCCCATCACTATTGTGGCCAGAAAGAGTCCCTGTGGGTTTTGAAATTCGCCTGCCCATTGAAGACTATGGCGGTTCGCCTGTTTCGCCCGTTCGCGAACTTTTGATGGAAGTTCGCTTCCGATGTTCGCAAACCGAAAATTTGATGTTCGCGATATCACAACTCAGGAGGGATTTTGTCCCAGTCCTCTTTGTAGATCATCTCCAAGTCATTAAAGTTTCGTGGCTAATGTTTGGCAACTTGAACCTTTAGCTCCCTCCACAGATTTGCTATAGGATTAAGGTCTGGAGATTGGCTAGGCCACTGCAGGACCTTAATGTGCGTCTTCTTGAGCCACTACTTTGTTGTCTTGGCTGAGTGTTTTAGATCATTGTCCTGCTGGAATACCCATCTACGACCCATTTTCAATGGCCTGGCTGAGGGAAGGAGGTTCTCACCCAAGATTTTGACTGTACATGGCCCCATCAATCATCCCTTTGATGCGGTGCAGTTGTCCTGTCCCCATAGCAGAAAAACAGCGCCAAAGCATAATGTTTCCACCTCCATGTTTGAGGGTGGGAATGGTGTTCTTGGGTTTATAGGAAGCATTCCTCCTCCAAACACGGCAAGTTGAGTTGATGCCAAAGAGTTCAATTTTGGTCTCATCTAACCACAACACTTTCACCCAGTTCTCCTCTGAATCGTTCAGATGTTCACTGGCAAACTTCAGACAGGCCTGTACATGTGCTTTTTTTGAGCAGGGTGTCCTTGAGGGCGCTGCAGAATTCCAGTTCTTTACGGCGTAGTGTGTTACCAATTGTTTTCTTGGTGACTGCTTGGTGACCCAGCTGCCTTGAGATCATTAACAAGTTCTGGGCTGATTCCTCACTGTTCTCATGATCATTGAAACTCCACAAGTTGAGATCTTGCATGAAGCATCAGACCGAGGGAGACTGGCAGTTATTTTGTGTTTCTTCCATTTGCGAATAATCATACAAACTGTTGTCACCTTCTCACCAAGCTGCTTGGCGATGGTCTTGTAGCCCATTCCAGCCTTGTGTAGGTCTCCAATCTTGTCCCTGACATCCTTGGACAGCTTTTTAGTCTTTGCAATGGTGGAGCATTTGGAATCTGATTGATTGATTGCTTTTGTGCATAGGTGTCTTTTATACAGGTAAAAAGCTGAGATTAGGTGAACTCCCTTTTAGAGAGTGCTCCTAATCTCAGCTCGTTACCTGTATAAAAGACACCTGGGAGCCAGAAATCTTGCTGATTGATAGTGGATCAAATACTCATTTCCCTCACTGACCTGCAAATCAATTTATAACTTTTTTGACATGCTTTTTTGTTTTTTTGTTTTTTGTTATTCTGTCTCTCACTGTTAAAATACACCTACCATTAAAATTATAGACTGATAATTTATTTGTCAGTGGACAAATGTTCAAAATCAACCAGGAAGACCAAATACCAAATTTTCTTCCACCACTGTAAGTATGCACACATTCCCATACACATTATTTGTACTGATATCTGCAAACCTACAGAAACTACTCTAAATGGATGGGATTATATATTCCACAATGTCAATGTATATAGGCCCCACAATCATATAAAACCTCTTCACAGTACAGAACAGTAATGTTCACATTGTCTGATCATACGGATCCACATTCAAAAGAGGTCAATGTAATTAATAGCAATCTGGAAATATTAACATACCAGCATATCTGAAACGATAATCAATGTTCAACATAGGATGCAAAGAAGGGATCTTTCCAGTTTTGTGACCGCGAATGCTGACACCAGCAGTCATGGTCAGATAACAGGAAAGGTCCAAAAGATGTGATCACTTATTAAAGTAGAAATCAATGTTGAAATCAATATGATTACAGTGGAGTATGTGTGACTCTAATAATACAACCTTTCCAGCCACATAACTTCAGATACATCAAAGTTGACTACATTGTAAGTATTTGCAGAAAACATGTGCATGTATGCAGAATTAAAAATAAAGAACAACTCCATTAATGGAGGCCTACCTTTCTTTTCCCAAAGACATCCCATACGTATTGTAGAATCGGTCAGAAAAAATAATCATCCCCTGTGGACGTGTCCTGGGGGAACAGATATCCTTGTGGATAGCCTCTTGACCACATACAAGGTAAAACAACACATGTTGATCTCCAAAGATGCATCAATGAGTAATAGTTAGGATATTCCCACATCATGAGTAATTAGAATTATCCATCATCATCATCTGCCAGATGAGTAGCTTGTTTGAGATATCACTAAATAACATGTAAACATATGTGCCTACTGTTGTGGAGAAATTCAAATACCCATAGATTATTTAGAATATATAGCATTTATTACCTTTGTAGTACCCTTAGCATTTAGCTAGATGGAAGCTCTGAAACAGTTAAATCTGCATGTCCCTGATTTAGCAAGTTTATTAGAAGCCATCAACAACTCTAAAGTCTAAACAAAATGTACTCCAGCCGTCCACAGGTCAAAGCCAAGGATGATCAACAACTTGACCTATGAGTAGAGATTACAACTTAAGGGTGTTGTGCGCAGATAATGTGATGTATCAGGCATGTTTGATGCATGCTAACTACATGTCACATCTTTTATTGGATTGCAAAATATAAATAATCGTTTATTGGTTTAGAAATGGGTGTCAGTGGACTGTATCATTTTCTAGAGGGTAGTAATGTAATATACAATTTCCTGTATGTAGGAGTACTATAAAAATATATGATTTTTATATATTTGTTGTAAGCGGCAGACATTGTGAATACTATTCTGTTGCTGATTCACGCGTGTCCAAAAAAAAATGTAGAAAATCAGAGGCCTCTGTGTTTTGGTATCATCACTGGGTTTTGGAGTAGAATGTCGATTTGTGGATATGTTTTTCTTCTACACAACATACCTGCATCTGTTGGTAGCTGCTCATGTAGCATGTGTAATGTTCATCATAATATGTTAATTGTGTGTTTCTTCCAGATCAGAACAAGGCATGAAGATAAGCGTCCTGACATTACATGGACATGCTAATGTCATCATGTATGTGCAATTCACAGAATCATTAAGTTGTTGCATCCAGTGTGATATTTGATTCCCATTACTGATTAGCCAATATATGTAAAGCTTTAATTGCAGAATACAATGCAGATGCCATGTGACATCTGTCACCTAATGTTCCTTGCATATCCGCAGCATGCGTATGCTCACATACTCTACATAGATTATATGCATCTATTGCTTTAGACATTCTTTACTTTCCTCTACTTGGACTATTGTGAAGCCTGCATCATACTTTCTTCCAGATCTCTTCTTCAGTGCTGAAGTGATCCTCCCTGTACATATGGGGAAGACTAACTCCTGGCTTGGAAAATAACTGGTAATGAGGTTACGTCAATCTCCAGTTATTCATATACAACAACAGATAATAGAGATGCTTATTCAGACAACAGAATTCAAATCAAATAGCCCTGTTTGTTGTGAGTGGATCTCTCAACTAAGTTACAACAGACTGATATGGTACTGGTCAGATCCCCTTCTCATTGTCCAAAGTAATGTATGGAGATGCTGCTCCCATAGCGGATTATCATTGATAGAGAACTGACATTTTGGTGTTATAACATTAACTGATTGAGCACTTATACTTCTAAAGTTGCATAGAAGTTTCTGTTGGGCACAAAAGCCTATATTTTACTTCTCCCCATAAGTATTTGTCCTTATTCCGTATTATTGTTATCTTTGCTTATTGAATGTTATAGATGTCTTGATATCTGTAATAATATGATGTTAATTATATTGCCTTATGTTGGATGTAATGTAATGTAATTCCCCTGCCTACATTCTGTTCCTATATCCCTATTACCCTGTGTTACTAGAACTCTGTATCCTACCCACATCCACCATGATTCTTTGCATACCTGTGATAATTTGCTACTGTGTGGCTTTGTTACTATGTTTATGTTATGATTTCTGCTACAAATAAGTTGATACCATAGTATTTCACAAACACCACTTAAATGACCATGAAAGTCAACATCTGTGCACCATTGGTTAAGGGTGTAAATATAATATTCACAATGTGTTTGCATTATTGTATTAAACCATGAGGTTAGATAAATAGCACATAGAATGAGGCAGGTGTCTGTAACTGGTACACATCACCATAGTGAACTAAAATGCAAGTTTTAGTGAGGTATAGCAGCACAGTAGGTAACACCTTTTTGTAAACATATATCCTCATTGCTAAGTCATGGGTTTGAGCCCCCTGCCTGCCACGTTTATTTTATTAGCAATGTATCAATATATCTAGTGTGTGTATATTATATTACCTCCACCATCAGCTGTTATCAGAAACACTGATAACAGTATGAAAATATCATAGTTTATTAGATACACAGAGCACATTTTTATCAGCATACGACATTAATTAATAGGGTTAATTAATCATGGGTGTGTTATGGGCAGATCCCGGAAGGGCAAGACATTTTGTTTGTGAAAAAGGGGATACTTAAAGGGGGTAATGTCATAGTCTAGAATAAGCATGATGCATAACACCTACCAAGGTCACATGTTGTCACTACACCACTGCAACCAGAATCTGGTGAAAAAAAGGATCATCGGAAATCACTCCATGTAATTGAAAAAGCCAGTCATGTGCATAGCACTTACAACTTGTCTATATCTACTCAATTAAACAGATGAACATAATCATGGATAATGTCATACAGATCTATTACATACACAATGTGTTATCAGATATTAAGGAATAATCAGAAATTGATTAGCAGAATCTGTGACACAGAAAGAGAAGGTTGAGGAACATGCTTTCATGGTCGTGAAATTGGGCTATTAAGACCTTCACAGACCAAAACAAGATATCAATCAGAACACTATTTGAATTGACTGCAATACCTCATCTCAACAGCAATCCACATTGAACATAAATTGCAGAAATATTCAACATAACCATATGTGTACACACTCTGTAGCCAGCCAATGGTATGTCAACATTAATGCAAAATATTCATTGTGGAGTGGGAATGAGGAGGACTTAGGGCAGAGCTTCTCAATCTTCTCCTCAGGAGCCATCAGACAAGCCATGAATTGTGTAAAACCAAAAATGATGCAAATAGTATTCAACAGGTGGTGGAGCCTCAAATTGCTTCATATGTGTATTCACACAGTGTTTCACCTAAATCATGGTCTGTGTTGTGGCTCTTGGGAGAGGGTTGACGACCACTGACCTAGGGGACGTTATCACCTACTTCCTCTCTCTGAGCACTGGGCCCACACCTTCCATGCCCATTAACTTCCTCTCTCTACAATGGCCAGGAGGTGTTGGATTGAGGGGTGCACCCAACTGGGGTGGCTGTGTATCAGCTGGTGTTGGCAGTAAGGGGTGAGATGAGGAGGCAGCAGGCTCTTGTTGCGGTGGGGGTGGAGCCTGTGAAACCTAAGGCTGGAGAGTATTGACGTGGGCTTCTGCCAACTGCACCAGCTGCTTCAAGTGATGTGTCTGGGCTTGTCTGTCCCTATGAGCCATTTGTTCATACCTTTATATCCAAAGATTATGCCTCCTCACCTCACCATATATTGCTCTGATGCTTTCGACCTGCTCTGTACCAATATCATTCTGCCTTTGAAGCTGAGCTGTCAGCACTTTCCCTGATTGATTGTCGCGCTCATCAGAAATGTGGATGTGCTGAAAGATGTCCCTCAAGGTGCCTTGTGCATGGCTGTGAATTCTGTCTCTGGACAAAGTTGCACTGTGGACTGTGAGGCCAGAGGTGTTTCCCGTTGTGAGGGTGTTCCCCATAGGGATTGTGTTTCCCATAGGGATGGTGTTGCAAATGGAGATGATGTTTCCAATGGAGATGCTGTTGCCATTGGAGATGCTGTTGCCCATAGGGATGGTGTTGGCCCAATCTGCTGGGGCAACAACTGCTGGGAAAACAACTGCTGGGACAACAACTGTTGGGATAACCACTGCTTTTGCATCATCAGTTGGAACAACATCTGTTGTGGCATGGTCAGGAGTGCAAGATAATTTGGGTCCAGTCAATGTATCAATTGTATGTCACCAGGTGGCAGTAGTGGGCCTGTTGAGAGTGGTCCCCAGGACCTCAACATCCCTGCAGGTGGTTGGTGGCTTAATGACGTTTTAGTGGTTTGAAAGGGCTGGGAACATGCCTGTGATGCATTTGAGTGCCCAGGGGGTGTTACCCACAAGTTCTTACTGCTGATGGCCAAGCCTTCTATGGTCCGGGCCCTCGGCTTCCTCCAACACGACCTGTGTCTCTGTGGGCGGGTATACCTCCTGGGTACTGAAATGAGAGGACGATTGTGGATCATGGCTTTTATATATATATATATATATATATATATATATATATATATATATATATATATATGGTGTGGTGTCCCATCTGAATTTCATTTGGATACATGCTCTGTGACCAATTCTCAGCAATGGGTGTTAACATGCTTCTAAGACATGGTCCAGGTTAGACTAGCATATGACAAGCACATGCAGTCTGTATCCACATATGCTGCAGTATTATGCACATGTACTCTTCTATTAAATGGAAAATCAATGATGAAATACAGCTATACCTCGTTTAATGCTGGGGATCGGTGCCAAACATTAGGAGTGTTAAGCGACACAGCTTTAAACGGTGCAGTGTAACATGATGAAGAAATGGGATAGGGGGACTCATGACAAAAAATACACAATTGCAATTGATATTTAAACTGTTTATTTTATATGAATTTTGAACCAACAGAAAACATATCACTAACACAAACTGCATTGGCAACTGATATTCAGAATCCGTTTTAACTGAAGGTATTGGACAGAGATTTCATTGATAACAATTATGATAATAATATGATAATAATATAATATATAATAATATTTACATGGTTATTGCTGCCCCATATATCTGTAGTCATAACCAGAGTGTGTGGGTTTCATATATGTGCATATGAGGGTGTGATGTTGCAAATTATACTCACATTGCAGGGTTTCCTGCAAGCCATTGTCCAGCTGTCCTGGAAGCCCATTAATGCTGCTGGCTCCAATGACTCCTTAATAGTATTTTCCCAGCCACAGTAGGTGATGTTGAGTGGTGGGCCACCACCAGTACCACGGGCTGCTCTGGCTTCCGCTGCCTTCTTTTTGGTCTTCATCCAGCAGTCATCATATCAGTTTTTAACAGACTTGACATCACGGTTTGCAACCTAGTGACGGAAAAGACGCAGTAATCTAATTCTAGACACATGTCTTTTCACCAGGCCTCACATCCCTCCCACCATGTTTGATGCTACAGCAAGCTTTGTGCTTTGACTTCTATCTCCTCTGGGCTATAACTGTGGGCCCTCTGCTTTACCACAACCTTTTGCCCTCCCAACTGTGCCTGGGGTTCCTGGCCTCGCTGTTCTCTCCCTGGGGCCTTCCCCAGTATTCCCCCCTCCATCCCCCCGCGCGGGATCAAGCCCCTGACCCTCTGCTTCTACACCTTATGTGCCTACATCTGGGGGCACATCCCTCCCCCCCTCCTGCTCTATTACACTTGTACCTCTCCTCCCTGACCTGCTTACTCCTCTCCCTCTATATATTATAATAATAATTAAAAAGATATAGCAAAAATTAGGGCAGAAAGTAACATTTTATTATAAATTAAGGATGTTTCAAATCCTTGATATTAAATTAAAAAACAAAATAGAAGTGCTCAATCAGAGAACAAACTGATCTTAAAATGTTAGTTATATGGACATGATAACCCACTCTGAGAACAATCTCTTTTAGCTCACTTGGGCTCTTCACAGGTAGAAATATCCAGAAATACCAGGAAATTGTATCCTGAACAAGAGAAACAGCAAGCCTAAGACATATGTTTTGGCCTTGAATAGGGTCTCGTAAGGAAGGTGTAGTTGAATTCCATGGCATGGTGAGCAAGGAGTCCACATCTGTAGTCCCCTATATCCTTAGGGAGACTTAGCCCTAAGGGTCATTTGAGTAATTTGAAGGGTCATTTGGAGTTTTACTTACAGTTTCCTGGAGCTTTTTGTAAGATTTTTTAATAGCTATTTTAAAATATCCTTATTTATGAGAACTGTTGTAATTTTTACCATAATTGGAATATATGTCTTGTATTTTAGCTAACCTGCTGTGTTACTAAATTTCCTAATGTATAGTTTATAACACCTTATTAAAATATTTTTTTCAAAGCTGTGTATAAAATAACCAATAGAAAGAACAATTGCAACCCTGCTCTCTCTAGGCTTGGCTTTTGTATCTGTTGCTCAATAACATCTAACATGGTACAGAGTAAGGAGTGATAATGCAGTCCACATAAAAATAGTGCTATAATGATAGCTGGTAGCAACAACAGATTAAACATTAGCATCTGTGAAATAGACTTTAAAATCACTTCTGCTACAAACAACTGAATAATAGAAGTGTTAAATGCCTATTGTCAGGTGCTATCATTTCACGTGACTATATTGCAGGCACATTGATATATTTCACTGCATGTAAATTACAGCAGATAGAACTACCAAATATGATTTTATTGACATAACAGGCAGATAGGAGATAATCTCTGGGATCAGAAGTTTTGATCACATCTTATCTTACGCATGGGGGTTCACCAAACTTTATGAAGGGGTTAGAGACTAGTGCAAGAAACAACAGAATATCTCCAAATTAGATCAATAAATAAAGTGGTTTTTAGTCAGACCTCCAAGCATTTTTGTGGTGTAGTGAATGGTCCATTGTATATTTTTTTTTCATTAAAAGTAAACAGATGATTTATTGTCTTTCATCCTGTCATTTGCTTTTCCAGATTATTCTCTCATATTCAACACAGTGACAATGGAACAGAACTATAACACTATTTGCTAAACATACTGTATATGAGACCTACATAGCAATAATAATAAATAAAAAAAATATTCATTTATGACTATGGTTTCAGTTTTCTGAACGTCTGGCCTGGAAATTAGAACACTAATCACATATACACCTTCCATGTAGTTATAAATGCTCATATTCTACTTCAGATTTCTACATTAAGTTACTGTTGCTCATGAATTCTTTTTTCCTCCTACCGCTTGTCACTTATTTGCATTTCACATTTAGCTTTTGAATGTGTCATTCAGTGTATGAGGGAGGAAAACTAATCACAAGTAAAATGTTGGATTATTAAAACTAATGTTTTTTTTTTTTCTTTTAAGCATTTACCCTAGTCTTAATTTACTTAACTACAGTAGGTTGAGAATTTCATATCATACATGTGTTATGCTCACTTTAAAAAAAAAAATATCTTACCTTAGGATTCGATGCTTTCACCTCTGCAACCTGGATTTAATTCTAGTCAGGTAACCAAGTGGTCACACCACCGTGAAACAAAGCAGGGCTGGGCCTGGTCAGTACTTGGATAGGAGACCACCTGGAAAAACCAGGAGCTGTATGCCGCGGGCCACAGGAGAAGGAACTGCTAATCCACTCTATTATCTCTGCCATAAAAACCAATTGGATCAACACAGTGTGTTTTGGTCCATGAGGTCATGGATAGTCGGACACAACTGAGCAATGCAAACACACACACATAACCTTAGATAGTTTTCATAAATGCAATATTTAATTCTATATCTACCCATTTGAAATTCAGATATATTCAGATATACTTTCAGATCACAAAACATTTAACTTTATTATAAAATGTTTAAAATGTATGTGCGACATATAAACAGGTATATTTTGCAAAGGAAACAGGAACAAACACTACAAATATTGGGCTTGCTATTAATAGCAATATAATCTGTCATAGGAGTGATTTATAATTACTGCAAATAGCATTTTTTCCATTGTCCATAATATATACAAGTAAACAGTAATTATTCAATATGAATTATACAAGGAACATCCCCTGAGCAAATAAACTAATCAATATAATTTATATGCATCAATTTTGTTACACAAACACATCAGTAAAAATTGATAAGTTGTTACAGTTCATTGTACCAATACCTAAGACATCAGAACAATCTTTTGAGTCTCCAATTGTTCAAACTGTTTTCACACGGTAATAAAGCTTACATTTATATATTGTTTAGCACAGATGATATTTATGTGTATGATAATGCTGCTAGTTTCTAAGTATCCCTTGATTCAGCGAGCCCCATGCTGAGTGCCTTTTCGCTCATTGCAAGCCTCTCCCCTCGTGTCCTTCAAGTTTAATGCTTTGCAACGATCATCTTCAGCGCTCATCGCAAAGACAGATATATAAGTACAGTGTTAAATATGTCATTTTTTTAGTGCAGTGTAAATTAGAAAATGTTTTCAGGTCTCAGAGCACAATAAAGTGATTTAAATATGTAACTGCTTTGCGAGTGCTATCGCTGGCAGCCAATGATCAGTAATCCACATGTAGAAGTGGAGTGTAAATAGTAACATTTTTTAGTGCAGTGGAAAGTATACATTTTATTTTCCATTACTAAATAAAACTTATTAAATTATTGTACGTTAATAAATTAGGAATCAATAAATGTATTAGGAAGTGCAAAGCAGTGTAAAATATGCTATTTAGTTGTTTTTTTTTATATATATATCTTTTTTAATAATAATTAATTAATTTAATAAATTAATATACTTTACCTATTTCTAATAAATATATCCAGCAATCAGTATCCTGAAGAGCTAACAATCTCTTTTTTTTTTGGACTGTTGCTGCCCTGAGGAGAAAGTGTCAACAATGTGCCAAGTATAAATAGGCTGCGTGCGTGAGGCCAAACAGTTTGTTTAGTCGGATAAAGCGCCATTTTAGAATCGTAATGTTATTAGTTGCAATTTAGTGCTGTAAAATGGCGGCGATTGTCTATGTGTTACACAGCTTGCGAGTGTTTTCCGTCCTTTCTAATAGTGTATTTTGTACCTTGTGCGTTCCTGGGTAAAACTGGTACGTGCCTGGCGGTATTTTACACAGTTCAGGGTCGTGTAGCCTCGTTTTAATTTTTTTCGCCCGACATTTTTTTTCTCGCTTAGCCGATTTTTGAGTGCCGAAACTCTGCAAATTCGGCTTAAATTCACATGCAACCTCACTCCCAGACGTCCTGACTGTCCCACCATGCTGTGTGTGAGATTTATTTTTTTATTTTTTTCATTTTATTTTTTGTGTTTTTCAGGTTTTTCGATTTGTGCAGTTTGGCCATTAACTTCGTATTTTTCCGACCTCGTAATTATTTTGTTTAAGTTCTGCGCCTCTCAATTTTTTTTCGCATTTTCAAACTGCTTGGAGGCTAAGTCCCACGTGTTTCAATCCCTCACGAGGCTCGCAGGCGATTAGTGCTCCGAGTTTCAATGCCTCAACTGCTCACCTCGCTATGCAAGGCTTTGGCGCTCATCGGCTCAGTGCTCTAGGCTCAGAAGACTTCTGTGCTTCAACGGCTAGCCTCGCTATGCGAGGCTCGAAAACATGACGATGAATCACAGTTTGACAGTTATAATATATGATTGAATAAAGTCATATGTTTTCAATTTTGTGATCTGAAAGGTATACTTTTTTAAAATAATTGTGTATTTCAAATAGATATTTGAGTCATACTTTGATTTGATAAATCATAAATGAATAATTTATACTTATCACTTAGTTGATAAAAGTTTGAACAAAACATTTAATTCTAGTATAAGTTATTATCAGATGAGACATTCATTAAAGGCATATCCAAGTTTCATGGATGAATACATTTCTGCAATCCTTAGGCAAAAAGCAGCTTATATGTATGCAGCACATCTCATAAAACATGTTTTTATTAATATCTAAAAATCTTAAAATCTATCTAATGATTATGTTGACACCTCCAGGGGGAGTCTACACAGGCATCTGATCCCCCCAGTCAGCATGCAGCATCATGGGAGCAATATTAACCTCTGATGAAATTTTGGGAAACGTACGTCGGGTGGGAGTAGCGCTGAAGATGAATTAATTAGGATATGCTGGCGTTCTTTAGCGTTTGTGGGCAGCAAACAGAGTAGGGCTGTTCTATACTGAATACCAACAATGCAAAAGATTAGGAGACAGCCACGAATACCATTTGAGAACAGAGAAAGTGAAGTGAAACCTTAGTGTAATCCTGGGCCATCAGCTTTATTAATCACTTGCTTTTTATTGTTTAGATCTCATTCACTTTTACCAAATAATAATAATTATTATTATTATTATAATTTATACATCACTCATTCACAATTTTACTGAGGTTTCATGTTATTACTAGGTTCTCATTCCAGACTTGACAATAAATAATATAAAACTCCTGAGGGATAACTCAAATAGACACTGATCTGAATTATTAATACTTACAATTATTTACATTGGCTATATTTATTCTTAGCACTCCTTTTCATGACACTAAACAAGTGTATCTAGCTAATAGGAATGGACTCCACATTATATGGTTTGAAGAATTGTTAAGTTATTATTTCTTGGATTGTTAAGAAGTTAAAGACGGTTTGTTTTTGAACACGCTGTCAAAAATGTATAACAACTTAAATGAAGGGTGTGAAGTGAACTTCTCATTAAGGCCACTTGGAGACAAAGTTTTTAAATTGAAAATGTATATGGCCAATTTATTAGTTGCTGTCAAAAAGGCAGGTAAAACTTCCAGAAAGAAAATAATTTCCAATCTATTTACAAAACATTATGACTGAATCTACTTTTCCAAACTACAAAAATTTTAAGACAAACATAAGATCCTACAATAGTGCCATATCCTTTGCATTTATGGGGGCAACATTAGCTGCTAATGTACCAGGACATGGGCCTTACTGTTTTAAAGTCCAAGGCCAAATTAACCATCGGACTTCCCATTTACATCCAGAGGAAGGAGAGCAAAGAACATTTGCTCAACTATATGTCCTAGATACAATGGAAGCTGTTGACCAAAGTATGCAGCTGCAAGAAAATAAAAAATGCTTACCCAGTGTTTTTATAGAGCTAGATAACATTATGGCCAATAACCCCTACACTAAAGCTAATATAAAGTTGGCAGAAGTAGAAAATGAACAACAACTTCATGCACAAAGACATCAATTACCAATCCCAAAGGTCAATATGGTGCTTAAAAGAGATAGACATACTGATAAACGTTGTTATAACTTGCCAACATCAAATGAGGTTGCAATGGTGTTTCAAAATGATGAAGGAGAACCACCATTTCAAAGAGACATTAGAATATATCCTAGAAATGAGGAGCAACAATTCATTAATATCAGTATCTTAAGTCCAAATTTAGATCCAATGACATATCCCATTTTTTCCCCACACGGAGAAGCAGGTTGGCAACCAAAATTAACACTTCCCAGTTACCCAAATGCTAAAGCCAGAATCCGAAATAATGTTTCTATGCTTGAATTTAAAGTTGCTCAAATTGCCATTCGAAATACATTTAATCCAATTTTATGTGGTGGAAAATTAACACAACAATGGATTATTGATTCCTATTTGCAAGTTGAGGCCAATAATTTAAACATTATAAAATATCAACAAGATAAACTATGTGTAGAACAATATTGTGGACTAATGGACTATGTTGCTGAGGTGGCTACAAGTAGAGACATGACAGCTGGCAAAGCCATCATTTTACCATCTTCCTTTCAAGGATCTCCTCAAAATATAGATTAGCAGTACATTTGCCACAAAGACATTTAGTGTATTTCCATGCTGGAAATGAAAGTAATGCATTGGCCCAAAGTGAACATAGTCACACTACACTAACTGCATGGTTTGAATTCAGAAGCAACACAATTCTTATATATTGCAATTCCATATCACTATGTTTTTGTGAATGGATTATGGAGACCTAGAAAATGCAGAGGAAATAAAATAATCCCAAGAATTTACACAGTCAGTCCAAGAGATCTTGAACGTTTCTGCTTACGAATATTACTTTTAAATGTTCCTGGAGCACAAAGTTTTGAACAATTAAGAACTGTTAATGACATAGTATATGAATCCTTCCATTTAGCTGCAAGACATAGAAACTTACTAGCTGATGATACAGAATGGGAAAGATGTTTAGAAGAAGCAGCACTATGTCAAATGCCACTGCAGATGAGAGAACAATTTGCATTTATTTGTATCTTCTCAAATGCTCCAAATGCATTACCTTTGTGGGACACATATAAAAGTAATATGGTTAAAGACTTTATGCAACGATACAATGAACCTATTGCACACTTAAAAGCGTTAATGGAAATCCAAGAAGTATTTTTAACTCATGGATTAAGTTGTGCAAGTTTAAATTTGCCTGATCCAGGTCTTATAGATGACATAACATTTGAAGACTATGACATTCAACCACAAGTACAAAGAACAGAAGAAAGACTACAACTTTAAATACGTTACAATTGCAAGCATTTAATGCCATTAAAAATGCAATAGATGATGACATGGTCAAAGAGCGTTATTCCTATCTTGATGGACCTGGCGGATCAGGAAAAACGTATCTATATAAGTTATTAATGAGTTTTGTACTAGCACAAGGTCAAATAGCACTGCCGTTTGCCACTACTGGAATTGCTGCACTTTTGCTAAGGTGGATGAACTGTACATAGTGGCTTTAAACTGCCAGTGTCTATTTTAGAAACCTCTGTGTCAGATATTGGCATGACATCATTTCAAGCAAAAAAATTGAAAAAAAGTAAATTAATTATAATAGATAAGGCCACAATGATATCATGCTATGCCCTCCAATGTGTTGACCGTTTGCTTTGTGAAGTCATGGATAATACTTTTCCATTTGGTGGAAAGGTAATGTTGTTAGGTGGCGATTTTAGACAAACATTACCTGTCGTTGTACATGGAAATCGAACTGACATTATCGAAACCTGTATAAACCTGTATCAAGTCAAGCACACTATGGAAACATTTTACCCATCTTCAACTGCAACAAAACATGACATTAGAAGGCCAAACTGATTTCAATGATTGGCTTATTAAAATTGGAGAAGGCAGAACAGAAAAAATACCAAATTTACCTGACGACACTGTGCAGATCCCACCTCATATGATTTGTCACCAAGATATAATATCGGCTATATTTGAAGGTAGCATAAATAACCAGGAATATTCAGAGCTTGCCAACCAAGTCATACTAACGTGTAAAAATAAGGATGCATTAATTCTCAATAATGAAATCTTTAAAAAAATTAATGCACCCCAAAGAAATTATCACAGTGCTGATTCTGTACTTGCTGATGACAATGAAAGTCAGGCAAACTTTTCCACTGAATTCATAAACTCACTAACTCCTTCTGGAATGCCACCACATATTTTGCAGCTAAAGAAAGGTGCAATTGTCATGTTACTGCGAAATATGAACCCCAAAAAAGGCTTATGCACAAGATTAATTGTTCAACAATTAAAGGACCATTTCATAGATGCTGAAATTTTAACTGGTACCCATAAAGGAGAGAGAGTTTTCATACCAAGAATAGATTTAGCACCAAGTGAAAGTAGTCTCCCTTTTACACTTCAAAGAAGACAATTTCAAAATCATTATGGCATTTGCCATGACTATTAATAAATCACAAGGACAAAGTTCAAATCTGTGGGTATTTTCTTAGAACAACCAGTATTTGTACATGGCCAATTGTATGTTGCGTTATCACAGTGCAAAAATCCGCAGTCTATTAAAGTTTACATTGAAAAGAATGAAAGTCAAGGTGATTTATTAGAAGATGGACATATTTTTACTCAAAACATTGTCTACTATGAATTACTTTAACTTTTCATTAAAGAAACAAAAGACATGAAAAACAAATTTAAAAGCAAATGCAAAAATATTAAAAAACACAATATAACCACCAAATTTTTACAACAAATACACATAAATGTCCGTTCCCTTGAAAAGGTCATTATTACGCAACAGAAATTACATTTACAAAAACAATATTTTACTGTTAAACTACATTAAATTGTCAAACACATACAGAACAGTGCTTACACAGCGTGCAACCAGTTTAAGTTCTTTCGTTCTTTTTTTAGAGAACTACTTTTCCACAGACCAAACTATATGTGCGATTTAAAACAATTACTACAGCAACAAAGGACAACCATTGAAAAATACAAATCAATAAACAATTCAGTCATAATTAATGGAAGTACTGTTTATATATCATTAGCCTCAAAAACACTTGCCTTGCATTATTTTCACAAATTATGTTAAAATGTTAATTAACTATGTCACTGTTTCTAATGTTACAAGTTTGAATTTTTTTTTCAAGTTCCTTACTTAGAAAGATAAGAAAGTTCAAGTTTCAAAAAATATACTTTCAAGTTTCTTACTGAGACATATTACAAAGTTCATGTTAAGAGGTCAACCACGTTTTAAATCACAGCAACAAACAAAGGTCAAACATTGAAAAATACAAATTAATAAACAATTCAGTCATACTTAATGGAAGTACTGTTTATGGATGATTAGCCTCAGAAAACAATTGCCTTGTATTATTTTCACAAATTATGTTAAAATGTTAATTAATTATGTTACTGTTTCTAATGTTACAAGTTTGAAACAATTTTGTTCAAGTTCCTTACTTAGACAGATAAGATAGTTCAAGTTTCAAAAAATATACTTTACAGTTCCTTACTTAAACATATTACAAAGTTCATGTTAAGAGGTCAACCACGTTTTAAGTCACAGCAACAAACAAAGATCAACCATTGAAAAATTCAAATCAATAAACAATTCAGTCATAATTAATGGAAGTACTGTTTATGCATGATTAGCCTCAGAAAACACTTGCCTTGCATTATTTTCACAAATTATGTCAAAATGTTAATTAATGATGTTACTGTTTCTAATGTTACAAGTTTGAATTTTTTTTTTTTTCATGTTCCTTACTTATACAGATAAGGAAGTTCAAGTTTCAAAAAATATACTTTCAAATTCCTTACTTAGACATATTACAAAGTTCATGTTAAGAGCTCAACCATGTTTTAAGTCACAATGTAAATGTTGTCTTTTATGTTAAACATTAATCTAGGGAGTAATCTGATCACCAGTTAATGGGGTCAGGAAGTAATTATTTTTTTTCCCTCTCTGATACAATTGGCTACGTTTCAAGGAGGGTTTTTACTGTTTGCCTTCCTCTGGATTCAATGTATATTTAAGCTAACAATTCTTCAGATAGAACATGCATGTTAAAAAAACATTACCTCAAGTTTACAATACTGATTAATTTCAAGTTCAGCTGTTCTTACATTGAAATGTTAATACTTTTAATACAAAATGCTTTAACAGTTAATGTTCAACAAAAGAACATTTTACAAAAATAAACATGTTTAATATCACAAGAGCACTTGTTTCATCATAACTAAAACCTTATATCCTATAAAAGAGTTTTATAATTGTAAAACCAAAGGAGTTATTTATGTGGTACAATGCATTTGTTTGAAAATCTACGTCGGGAAAAACGAGCAGAGAATTCAGACGTAGGATGGGAGAACATATCTGCTCAATTACGAATGAGTATGATACACCAATTGCACGTCATGTAAAATTAAAACATCAGAAAGATACATCTGTCTTAAAATTCTTGATAATAGATGGAGCCAAATTGGGCCCAAGAAAAGGGAACCTAGACGATATACTACTTAGGAGGGAATCTAAGTGGATTTATGAATTACAGGCCCAAACACCTAAAGGTCTGAATGAAGGGTTCTCCTTTAAGGCATTTCTATAAGTAAATAAGTGGAACACTCTATTAAACAGTACATACTCTGAGAAGGAAATAAGGTAACCCATGATCATGATAGAAGAGCTATTTGGATTTCCTCATATTATGCAAAGATATAGATATACCATAACCTCCAACTTCTACAATCAGAGGAGGAATTATGTATAAGATCATTCAATCATAAAACTCACTACAAAATAAATAAGTTCACAAATAACACAATCATATACAGTATGTATATAATTTTTGATTGTGGGTATTCTCATATTATATGAGAATATGAGTATTCTATTTGCACAATTATATGATAAATAATTAGGACACAGTTCACATCACAAAATTGATTCACTTTGAATAAGATTGTGGAGACGTTTTTTGAATGCAAAGATATAGGAGAATAGGTTTTTGGTTTTTGAATATATCCTATATAATAGAATGGTTATATAAACCCAGCACAATAGTAGTTATATAAGTATATTTTAACACAATATATCTCACATGATCTATAAAATATAATCAATTGAATGAATAAAAATAAAAGTGGAACTATATGGAAGATATATCTTTGTAAAAAAGGACAATGGAGGAAATAATTATTCCAAAAGAGTCTTATAAACTTAGTAAAAGATATATGGACTAACCTTATTATAGCATGATAGAAATTATAAATGAAAATAGTATCTAAAACATTCCTGGTATGATTCTGCATTAAAAACCAAAGATATCCTTCTGAAGTAATGGGGAATATGAGACTGATTCCACACATGGAAGAAAGATATGATATACTGTATATCAATGTATATCAATATTGGAAATATGTGGAGCCATCAATATATAGTGAATTATATCTAAATATATATTATTATCTCAGATCAGACTGGCATAACAGCATATACATATCAAATATATGAAATCCAGACATAAATATGACGAAAGTAATTGGAATCTGACTTTGGCTGTAATTTTGTGGGTTTTGTCAGACCAGACTTATACATATTGCCCCTTCACTTGCTAATGAAGGTAAAGGGTAACCATGACTACTGATCTAACTATAAATAGGAGGCACCGTTGAGGATATCGCCTTCCCCCTTTGAGAAAGTCACTCCCATGTGACGAAACGTGCGTCAGGGTAGCGTCTGATGTCAGACGCCAATTTTGTAAACAAGGAAGTGCTTCCCATGTAGCTGAACGCAGCTCCGTGATCTTTGAGTCCTTACCAGTCATACAATTGGTGCTTCAGCCCTAGCACACGGAAGAGTCCGGTGCTAAGTTCTAACAAGTAGCATAGATTGATTTATACCACAGGACGTTGTAAATAGATTTCTAAGTCCTTATCAGCAATACATTTGGCGCTTTAAGTGTAGCACACGGGAGAGCCCGGTGCTGAGCCCTAACAAGTAGCATAGACTGTTTTAAACCACAGAACGCTGCAAATTAGATCAATGCAGATAGAAATGTGGATATAAATATAAATGCCATCTTATATATAAATGCTGAACTAATATTAAGGAACCTATACTCGGAGATATATACAAATATTGATCTCCTTAGTATAGTGCTATCAATATTTAACAAATATGCCATATTTGAATCTTTAACACACTGGGATTTATACCTTAATCATGGTGATATACTGACCAACAATATATATATTAATAAGCGGTACATTTAATCCTAGTGATCAATATAAAGAGATTAAAATGCCATTGTAAGGAGATATATATATACATTTGGCATAACGATCAGTTTACCTCACATCTATATTAAGAGGTGGTATTCGCTTTATATATAGATCTGTGAATGAGATCAGATATAAATATTGTAGCATACTATAAACATATAGAAGGGCATGATAAGACACCATATTGATGTATGGACTGGTAATTTGTAGGACTTACAACTTCGGATATATATATTAAATAAAATCTCTTTTGAGATATATATATATATATATATATATATATACAAAGGAAGCCAAGCTTAACATTTGTATAAAGCACCTTTCAAGACAAAATAGAAGAGATTATAACACTGAATTTATCTCTCAATAACTGGTCTAGTGTGCAATATAAAGGGAGTCAATATTAAATGTTTTTAAGGAATTATTTCCTATTCCCTTGATTTTAAATAAGTTTTTAATCGACGTTGTCTAAAATTAATTAAATAAAGATTTATTGTTTTGATTTCTCTGGTTCTTTATTAATACATAACTAAAACCTTACAAGTGTCAAATACGTATATAAATAACTAAACAACTTTCCAAACATACACATCTCATTGCCGTCATTTTTTGACGGGCAAGTCGCTAGTTGTCATATAAAAAGTAATATATTATAGGCTGTATTATTATATTTTCCATTTGCAAAACATCCTGCATATTTTCAGCTGTAGTTCTTTAAAATAGTATATATTACATATATGACCACTGCGGTTTTTTAAAAGGCTACTATTTCCTACATCAGGTGAACACAAACAGTAACCATGTTTGTTAATACTGGTCAAATAAAATAAAAAAAAACATTTTTGGTCGTTCAGTTACGCCTGACTCTCTGTGACCCTATAGACCACAACACGCCAGGTACATCTATCAGTCACTGTCCCTCTGAGCTCCATAAAGTTCATGTTCTTTGCTTCAGTGACCAAATCTATCTCCGCCTCTGTCAGCCCTTTCTCCTCTTGCCTTCAATCTTTCCCAGGATCAGAGTCTTATCTAGGGAATCCTGCTGTCTCATGATATGGCCAAAATATTTGAGCTTCAGCCTCATGATCATACCTTCTAGTGAACAGTCTGTTTTGATTTCTTAAAGTACTGATTTGTTGTATCTTCTTGCAGTCCAAGGGACTCTAAGTAGTTTGTGCCAATACCATAATTTAAAGGTGTCAATTCAGACTTCTTTATGGTCCAGCTCTCACATCTGTATATAACTACTGGGAATACCATATTTCTAACTAAGCGGACCTTTGTTGATAGTTTAATATCTTTACTTTTTACTAGCTTGTCCAAGCTTGGCATAGCTTATCTTCCCAGAAGCAAACATCTTTAAATTTCATGATTACAGTTACCATCAATAGAGATCTTTGATCCCAGGAAAATAAAATCTGTCACTGCCAACTTTGGCACTCTCTTCTTCTACCCTCATTAATAGGTCCTCACTTTTAGGCATCAAAGCAGTATCATCGGCGTATCTGAGGTTGTTGATATTTCTTCCAGCAATATTTAATTCTGGCTTTGGATTCATCCTGCCCAGCCTTACGCATGATATATTCTGTGTATAAGTTGAATAAATAAGGTGACAATATACAACTTTGTTGCACACCTTTTCCGATCTTGAACCATACAGTTGTCCCATTTTGGTTCTGACCGTGGCTTCTTGGTCCACATACAGATTCTTCAGGAGGAAAATGAGATGATCTGGTATTCCCATCTCGTTAAGAAAATGCCACATTTTGTTGTGATCCACACAGTCTATGAAGCAGAAGTAAATTATTTTCCAGAACTCTTGTGCTTTCTCTGTTATCCATCGGACATTGGCAATTTGATCTCTTGTGCTTCTTCCACTGCCAAACCCTGCTTGCATCATCTGGCAGTTCCCGGTCCATGAATTGTTGGAGTCAAGCTTGTAGAATCTTAAGCATTACCTTGCTGACATGTGAAATGAGTGCAATTGTTTGATAATTAGAGCATTCATCTGCACTGCTTTTTGGGGGGATTGAGATGTAGACTGACCTTTTTCAGTCTATTGCCCATTGTTGAGTTTTCCAGTTGTGTTGACCAAAGGCAAGCAACACTTTCACAGAATCATCTTGTAGAATGTTAAATAGTTCAGCTGGGATTTCATAAAAGGCTGCAGTCTTGTTATCAGCATGACCTCCTAGGGCCGATCTCACTTCACTCTTCAAGATGTCTGGCTCAAGCTCATTGGATAAACTATTGGGGTCATCACTGCTGTTAAGATCCTTCCAGTATAGATATTCTTCCTGTATAGATTAATGCCACCTCTTCTCTATCTAATCTTCTGTTAAGTCCCAACCATTTTTTTTATCTGTTGTCACGCCAACTTTGGCATAAAAAGTGCCTTTGAGATCACCAATTTTCTTGAAGAGATCTCTTGATTTACCCATTCTGTTATCTTCTTTGATCTCTTTACATCACTCATTGTGGAATGTCTTCTTGTTTCTTTTTGCTTTACTCTGAAATTCTGCATTCAGCTGGACAAATCTTTTCCGATTTCCACTACCTTTCACTGTCCTTCTTTCCTGGGCTACTTTCAAAGCCTCATCAGATAGCCAGTTTGCCATCTTACTTTTCGTTCTTTTAGGATTATTCTTTGATGCTGTTTCTTGGATAATGTTGCAAACTTTGGTTCAATGTTCTTCAGGCATTTTATCTTCCATAAGAACCATAAGAAGAAAAGGCACCCTGAAACTAGAGGGATTGGACACATTCAACAGAGAGATAATCCTCAATAATATACAAATCAGAATTATGAAATATAACTTCTAATAATACTTAAAATACATAATTAAAAAAAAAATGCTGCTGAAAACATATAAAATACACACATTAGTCAATCTGGATGTAAATAGATATAGAAAGTTGGTACTAATATACATTGAAAGGGGATAATCTCCCCAAAAATCACAATCAATACTGAGATCACAATAGATATCACATGAATAGGTCCAATTAATTATTATACAATAATTGTTCTAAATATAAATTTATACATATATGATACTAGTGACTTGCCCGTCAAAAATGATGACAATAAAATATGAAGCGTGGCAACGCTGTTTGCAGCACAATGCAATGTTCTGCCCCCTCTGAGCACCTTAAGAGCTCATTGCGAGCCTCTCCTGCCATCTACTTCAACGCTCATTACAGGCCTCTGCAACTTGCCATGTTTCTCTTTCCACCATCTGCCCCCTATCCCTTCTCTGTGTCTTTCTCCTCTGTTCTCTGCTGAATCTTTGCGTGGCACTTGCTGAATGCCGTTGGTTTTATTTTCAAAGTCCTGCGTGCCTGGCGTCGTCATTATAAGTGTTACTGTCTTTGATGTTGTGTATTTTCTAAGTCACGCGTGCCTGGCATTGTTCATCTGGGTCCCGCATGCCTGGCATTGTTGGTGTGTTACTGTCTTTGGCGTTGTGTATTTTCTAAGTCCCGCGTGCCTGGCGTAGTTGGTGTAAGTGTTACTGTCTTTGCCGTTGTGTTGTTCATCTGTGTCCTGTGTGCCTGGCGTTGTTGGTGTGTTACTGTCTTTTCTGTGGTGTATTATATCATTCTTGCGTGCCTGCGTTAGTCCTGCATGCCTGGCATTGTTGATGTAAGTGTTACTGTCTTTTGCGTGGTGTATTTTCTAAATTCTGTGTGCCTGGCCTTGCAGAGCCTCGTTTTCATCTTGTTTCAGAATTTTTACGTTTTTTCAGCTGACATTTTTTTCCCCATTTCTTTGATTTTCATTAAAAATAAGCCTCAAATTAACTCACAACCTCACTGACTGAATCCCTGGCTCTCCCCCTGTGCTGTGTGTGAATGTGTAAGTAAATTTGAGGCATTTTTGTGTGTTTTGTCCTCTTTTGCGGTTCGGTGGTTCGGCCGTTAAAGTCGTATTTTTGGCGAACTCGAGGCTCGCATGCGTGACGACAACTCACAGTTTGACAACTATAATATGTGATACAATACAGTCCCTGTGCTAGTATGTGATAGGGTTTGGACTAGGACCCATCACTTTGCCCTCTAGTCTTCCTAAAGAAGCTGTCTACACTACCAATAATGATGTGAATAAGTACATGCACATATGTTGATACATTTAAGTCTCAATCACAGAGAATGCAAAATTATGCAGATCATAGATACAAAAAAACTAGCGAATTGCCTGTCAAAAAATGGCGGTCAATAAAATTTAAATGTTGTGAAATTTGTTTGCAACACAAAATGATTCACCTACATTTGTCCCTTTTTTTTTTCTAAAAATAAAAACACATTATTTTTTTTAACTTTTTATTTTTTTTAACTTTCAACTTATATTTCCCAAACATTAAACTTTGTAACATGCAACTTGTATATGAAACATTTGTTCAACATTTTGTTAACAATACTAACACTTTTCAATACATATTTATCACTAAGTAACTGCGGACTATATTAACTTAGAGTAAGTAAATATTTTTAACAATAACATGCTTTTATCATTTGTAACATATTTTTTAAACTCTTGTTAAACTAAATTAGCATTGAATCCAGAGAAAGGCAAACAATAAAAACCCTCTATTGAAACTTGTCCAATTGTATCAAAGAGGGAAAAAAAATAATTCCTTCCTGACCCCATTAACTGGCGATCGGATTTCTCCCTGAATCAATATTTTGTCTTTAAATAATACATTTCCAATTATTCTTAAAATAGTTCAACTTTATACTAACAATACATATTTGACTATACCACATATATATTTACCAAACTTTTTTCTAAATTCCAAAAACACATATTTAACATCTGTAATTTTAACATCAAACTATAACATTTAACTCTTGTAAACCTGAAAAAGTCAGTTAATTGTTTTGTGGGGCCAATCATGGAAATATAAAACTTTGAACCCATTCCAATCTGTTTAAGGATATTTTACTGTTGTTGTTGTTGTTTTTTTTTTCCAGTTTGTCCATTCTGCAAATATCACATAGATTTTCATAAGTGAAATAGTGTTCCCATATTTAAAGAGTCCCAGAGTACTTACATTTTGTACTGGAATTCAAACCACTGTTCTCTATGTTTTTTTGTCCATTCTTTGGATGTTTTACGTGAAATGTTGTTTTTGTTGATGGTCATAGCAAATGCCATGATAGCTGGAAATTGTCTCCGTTGAAGGACAAAGGGCAAACCACTCTCACTTGGAGCTAAATCAATTCTTGGTATAAAAACTTTTCACCTTTATGGGTACCAGTTATAATTTCTGCATGTATAAATGATCTTTTAACTCATGCACAATTAATCGGGTCCCATTACAAAGTCCTTTTTTTGGATTCATATTTCGCAATAACATAACAATTGCGCCTTTTTTCAATTGTAAAATATGTGGGGGCATTCCTGATGGTGTTAACGAATTAATAAATTCGATACTAAAATTCGATTCACTGTCTTTATCATCTGACAGAATAGAATCTGCACTGTAATAATTATTTTGTGGTGCATTGATGTATTTTAAAATTTCGTTCTTTACATTCAAGGCATCGATATTTTTTGATGTTAATATTACTTTGTTTGCAATGTCTGTGTAATCCTCATTATTAAGAGTGTTTAGAAATATGGCTGATATGAGTGATTCATTGCAAACCATTTCTGATGGAATTTCAATGGTATCATTTGGTAAATGCTGTATTTCTGGATGTTTTCCATCTCTGATTTTAATGAGCCAGTCATTGAATTAATTTTGGCCTTCAGATCTCATATTTAATTCTAATTTGAGATGTGTAAATATTTGCCACAGTTTACTGGTCTTGATACATGTTTCAATGATCTCTGTTCTATTTCCGTGTGGCACAACAGGTAATGTTTGCCTAAAATCGCCTCCTAACAGCATCACCTTTCCACCAAATGGCAACTTATTATCCATCACTTCTTTTAAGAATCTGTCAATACATTGCAGTGCATGACATGACATCATTGTTGCCTCATCTATGATAATTAGTTTAGTTAGTTTGAATTTTTTTGCTTGTATGTAATTGAGTCGAATATCTGACACTGATGTTTCCAAAATGGGAACTGGCAGCTTAAATCCACTATGCACCGTTCTACCACCATCTAACAAAAGTGCAGCAATTCCAGTTGTTGCAAATGGCATAGCTATCTGACCCTGTGATCGAATATAACTCATCAAACAATTGTACAGATAAGTTTTTCCTGATCCACCTGGTCCGTCTAGATAGAAATACCGGTCTTTGACCATTTCATCATCTGTAGCGTTTGTGATGGCATGAAATGCTTCTAACTGTAAATTATTTAAAGTTGCCAGTTTTTCTTGGGTTTTTTGTTTTTGAAGCTCAGTGTCATAATCATCAAAATTGATGTCATCAATAAATCCTGGATCTGGTAAATTAAAACTTGCACAATGTAATTCATGAGCCAACAATATTTCTTGGATTTCCATCAATGTTTTTAACAGAGCTATTGGTTCTCTGTAACGTTTTAATAAATCTTCTGACATGTTAATTTTAAATGTTTCCCACAAAGTGAAAGCATCAGGTACATTGCAAAATATACAAATAAATGCAAATTGTTGTCTCATTTGCTTAGGCATTTGACATAGTGCTGCTTCTTCCAGACACCTCTCCCATTCTGTATCATCAGCTATGAAATTTTGATGTCTTGCAACTAATAGGAATGTCTCATAAACTATGTCATTCACTGTACGTAAATGCTCAAAACTCTGTGCACCGGGAACATGTAGCAGAAGTAATCTTAAGCTGAAACGTTCAATGTCCCTTGGACTGACGGTATAAATGCGTGGTATGATTTTATGTGTATCTCTTCTTCGTTGTCGCCATAGACCATTTACAAATACATAGTGATATGGTATCTCTATGTATAAAAATTGTCTGGCCTGCGTATCCTGACAGTTTAATTTAAACCACGCAGTAAGCGTAGTATCTCTGTCTTCACTTTGATATAATGCAGTTCTTTCATTTCCTTGAGTAAAGCAAAACAACTGACTTTGAGGCAAATGTACAGCTAAACGATAGATAGCATGTGACCGATCATGCATCTCAAATTTCAAAAGGCGCCACATTGCTTTAGGAGCACTCACATACCGAGCATCTAAATAATTTGATAGTTCCTCATGTAAAATTGGATTTTTGTTTTCATTTCCAGCACCTTGTACAACAACAGTAGCTGCATCATATCCTTTGTATATATATTTATACACATACTTAATTGATTTAATCGAAGTGCAAGCTTCCACATTGATGTGTGCATTGTACTTGATGAGCAAATGTGGATTGTATGGAACGACAAATCTATTATCAACCTTTTGGCCACGGATAATAGCTGTTTGTCCTTGTGTTCTTTTATACAAAGGATATCCATCACAATTTGCATAAGTTTGCATTTGAAATTGTTTTGGAAATTCTTTAGTACATTTTTTATTTTCCATACATGGTGAATTCGGATTCATCTCTCCACATGGGCCATGAATCATTCTATGTGTAACAATCTCCCAAAGTTTTGTATATTTTTCTTGGTCTGGCAATTGTGCAGAAATTACTGAATCCACTCTCTCTGCAGTGTTCAACTTGTCTTTTTCCTGCAGTATTAAAAGTATGTGAGCATGTGGCAATCCTCTTTTTTGAAATTCAATGGTGTAAACAAAAGCCACACATTGTCCAAATAAGTGTGCTTTAGTGATATCATGAATTAATGAATTGAGTTTGATTTTAAATACTCTTGCCACTAAATCTGGTCGGTCAGAAGTAGTTTGTCCCAGATTCAAATTTTCCTTGATCTCTGGCCATTGTGGATTACACGTGAATGTAATAAATAAATCTGGTTTTCCAAATTTTGTAACAATAGCCATGGCATCATTATACCTTTCTCGCATATTGCGAGGAGATCCTTGGAAAGAGGATGGCAAAATAATTGCTCTTCCAGCTGGAATGTCTCTGTTGGAAGCTAAATCTGCCACATAATCCATTAATCCACAATACTGTTCTACTCGTAATTTATTTTGTTGATATTTAATAAAATTTAGATTATTGGCTTGTAAATATGAATCAATAATCCATTGTTGAGTGAGTTTTCCTCCATGTAAAATTGGATTAAAACAATTACGGATAGCAGTTTGTGCCACTTTATATTCCAGCATAGAAATATTAGATCTAATACGAAGTTTAGTATTGGGATAACTTTCCAATTGTAATTTTGGTTCCCATCCTGGTTCCCCATTTGGAAAGAAAATGGGATATGTCATTGGATCTAAATTACAGCTTAATATATTGATGTTGATAAATGGTTGTTCTTCATTGGGGTTTTTTTCCATAATTTTTTCCAGGTGTTCAAAGACTATGTGCAAACACTGTCTATTTTCTGGAAGTGTCATTCTTTGTTCCACAGCTTCCATCGTATCTAAGACATATAACTGTGCAAATTTCCTTTGCTGTCCTTCTTGTGGGTGTAAATGTGAAGTTCTGTGGTATATTTGACCTTGAACTCTGAAACAATAAGGACCATGTCCTGGTACATTTTCTGCTAATGTTGCACCCATTGAAGCAAATGAAATTGCACTGTTATAAGACCTTATGTTTTGTTTGAAATTATTATAATTTGGAAATGTTGGATCACTCATAATGCATTCTAAATAATATGGAAATGGGTGTCTTAGTGGAAGTTTCACCTTTCCTTTCTGACAGCAACTAATGAAATTTCCATCAGTAGGTCTTTCCTTTATAAAATGATAGGCCCCACAAAACTGACAAACCACATAAAGTAACCCACAATAATGAGTATCTACTTGTACTGCAGTAGTAAACACATTATCATGCATTTCTTCAACATAAATATCAGACCCACATTCTATATGTACATTTTTTTCTTGTGTGTCTACATTTAAATCATTCTGCAAATTAGAATCATTGGACAATGGTTCACAGAGAGTTTTTGTTTACTTTTAAGTTTCTTGGAAGCCCCAACACACTCACTTGCGGCTTTCTTACTCATCTTTCTTTTATTTAAAAGTCTCTGTCGATCTTCTTCTCGCAAGCGTTGTGAAGTTTCCGGTTTCTGAGCATCTCTCCACCTTTGCTTCCTTTCCCTTGCCAATCTTCTTTTGCGTTCAATTTTGTCTTCTCCATTGTCCGCCATTCTAATCTGTAATTTTAAATAGAAATGTAATTATTGTTTGTTCTTTGTTTTATATACATTTTTTTTTCCTTTTTGTACTTTTAGATTAAAGTAGATGAATAAACTAATAAAACATTTTCAATTGTTGCACTTTAGTCTGAGAAATGAAACCATTTTTATTGACATATATGAAATCTGAAATAGCTGCACATATCTATCTTTATATTATTAATCCTTCAATGACATTCCTTCTTGATTGAATTTACAGCATACCATCCTTTTTTATTTTTTATACCATCCTTTTTTTTTTTTCAAGTGTTGTAAGCTTCTTCTTTTCTTTAAATATTATTATTAATTAGTATTGTCTTTTCAACTTTTTTAAAGTTTTGACTAATTATCATAAATTAATGACTCAAGAAGTACTATCAATTTTCAATAAATTTCAATTTTCACTAAAAATATATAATACATAGCCTTTTTCTATGCATCACTACAAAATACATTTTTATACCTGTGAGGATGATGTTGATGTTGTTCAAAGGCTGCAAACGTCACACTGTCTGTTTATTCCCTTTCAGATCCGAATAAACTGTAAAATCAAATAGATAATCTTTTTAAACTTTTGATTCATCAATATCATTAAATGAACATAAACAGACATATATTTGGCTACATTAAAAACCTCATATTTTTTAATATTTTGCCATAGTAATATAATTAAAATTCTGTACCTGTCCAAATTATCCTTATGATGTTCAATGTGTGCAAACGTCACTATCTCTGGTCATTCACGTAAAGTTCACTGCAATTATAAAAAATAGTAAAATTAATGTATAATATGTTACTTCATCTGTATTAATCAATGAGGCTTAACATACCTATTTTTGCATAGATTAAAAACATGAAATAAATATATCAATCAATCAGCATGAACTCACATATGAAAGCATAGATTATAAACATACACTCAATATTACTGTTAGTCTTTAAATAAGAATCAATGAATCTGTATTAATCTTAAATTAATGTCTGACTAAATATAACATCAACACATAAGCATGTTCCCTTTATTTTTTTTTTGAGTGGTATTTTAAAATGAGTATGTTACAACTGAGTTCTTAAAATAATGTACATTACTAATGAACTAAGAAACAATTAATGTTCATTAATAATAAACTAATGTGTGACTAAATCTAACATCAACATGTAACCATGAGTATAATGCCTTTATTTTTGGTTTATTTTATACAAAATATATAAGAACTGAATTATTTAAATAATGTACATACATTAATAATTAATTAATAAACGTGTTCCTTTTTTTATGCACATTCTTAACCTTTTTTAATATTAATGATTAGTAATGATACATTTTGAATGTTATTTACAATTCTTACCCACAGGTTATCACGACATATCACAAAATAGTTCTTAAATTAATGTACATTAATAATTAATGAATCCATGTGTTCCTAATTAATTAATGTACATTATGAATGTTATTAACAATTGTTTCACACAGGTAATCATGACATATAACAAAATAATTGTTAAATTAATGTACATTAATTTATAATTTTTATTAATTTATTAATTTAATTAATAAATATGTTTTTTTTATTGACATTCTTAATTTTGATATTAATAATTAATTAATGAATGTACATTATGAATGTTATTAAAAAAAATTTCACACAGGTAAGCACAATATTATTTTTATATTAATTACATTTCTTATTTATTCTTTATTAATTAAGTACCAATTTATTAAATAATAATTATAAATAATAGGCACAATATTATTTTTCTATTAATTAAATTTCTTATCTATTAAGTAAGTAACAATTTATTAATTAATAATTATAAATAATATATTTACCTTTTTTAACGTAATAATGTTGAAGCAGTAAACTGAAGAGCTAACAATCTCTTGCGATTTCCCGGCATCAGAAAACATCCAGTCAGACTGTCATCACCTGAGGAGAAAGTGTCAGTCATGTGTGAAATGTGCCCTATATATAGGCTTTGTGCGCGAGACAAATGCGTTGTTTTCGGCGGGAAATCCTATGTGGCGCGAGACAAAGGCGGGAAATCTGTGTTAATGCGTAAATCGGTAATATCGTTTCGTAAAATATACTCGCTACTGTCTTTTTACTCATTGTGCGGTTAATCCGCATCCTTTATCTCGTTGTTTTTCGAACACATACGTCTGTGGCTATGTTTTACGCAGTTCGTAGTAGTATAGCCTCGTTTTCATTTTTTTTCGGCGGCCATTTTTTTCTCGCTTAGCCGATTTTCGATCTTTGTAACTTGGCTAAATCGATCTAAATTGCAGTTCCAACTCACTTCCAGACGTCCTGCCTGGTTCCCCATGCTGTAAGTGACCTTTGTTTTATTTTTTAGTGTGTATTTAGTGTTTTTTTTTTACTGTTTTTGTTCCGCCGCTTATCTCATAATTTTTGTCACCTCGTATTTTTTTTCTAAGTGCTACGGTTTAACGGCTCGCTTCGCTATGCGAGGCTCGCCTGCAAAGTGCTACGATTTAACGGCTCGCTACGCGAGACTCGCCAGGCGATGGCAAAGTTGTACGATCGGCAAAGTGGTACGGTTTAACGGCTCGCCTCGCTGCGCGAGGCTCGCCAGGCAATGAGCGCCTGCGGCGCTCATCGCTAAGTCGTACATTCTACACAACGCAGCGTGACAACGAATCGTAGTTAGACAATTATAATATGTGAGAATCCAATGAGATCCCTTATGTGCATCTAAAAGGTCACTAATTTATTACAAGCAATTATAAAAAAAAATATGTAGTGTGACCAGTGGCGGCTGGTGGCTTTCGAAGTTGCTGGGGCCGAAGGCAGAGACCTGGACCCTCCCCTTAAATTGACTCTGCCCCAAAGTAGAAACCCCTCCCCTTCACAACATGTTACCTCTGTAGGCCCTGCCCACTAACACATACTCTCCACCCACTTACTTGATTATTTTTTTCTGTCACTTTACGTATGTATTATTTTGATGAGGGTGGGTTGGAGCTGGCTCTGCTCACTATTTTTATCTTGATGACATGCAATAATTAAATAGAATACATATAAAACATGTTAGATCAGGACAAATAGCCGTGGCAGCTCATAGAAATAGACAAAAATTACCCCATAGAGAAAGACAGGGATCAAGAGAGAGGGATGGAGAAAGAGCGGGGGATAGCGAGAGGGATAGATAAGCAAGCTGTAAAGAACAATTCAGCATAGAAGACTGGATTTCCAACGGAAGACACTGATGGTGGAAACAATGTAAGGCATACGAATAATGGGACGACAGAGGAGGAGATTGATAGATGAGGTTTTTGAAGCAATGAACATGAACTTGAGGAAGCTCAGAGGGTAGTGGCAGACGGATGTGCCTGATGTGCTGTGGTACATAGGGTCACAGAAAGACAGACATGACTGAACAAAAACAAAAGTAATGGGGAAAACAATATTATATTTGAATACATTTTTACAACACTACACGGGCTAAATGTGCCTACAGGTAGACTGATTGAAGTAAAACCTAAAAAGCAGACATCAAGTTATTTTACTTGACAATACAAGAACTGAAACTGAAGTTAAAACCACCCAACCTCTTGTACCATACCCCATTGTCTTAATCTGGCTACAAGCCCTGTGTATCATTTGAATTAAATAAAATCAGAAGTTAACTGTTATACTAAACTGTACTAAAACTGTTGATTGCAAGCTCCACAAGTACATACAGTATATAATGTATATTCTATATGATATATGTGTGTTATATATATATATATATATATATATATATACACACACACACATGCCATATACATTAAATAAATGCTTGTGGACATACTTACACACTCTATGACCCTGGGAGGAGGTCCTTCATAGGGATGCAGATGCCTTATTCTTTGTAAATATAGAATACAAGCTGTATTCTAGGAGCCTTCCTTCCAGGCTTGTCTGATGTATACTGGGTACATCTCTATCACAATGGCAGCCCTCACTGAACTGCATCTCCCAGTATGCACTTCATACTGCAATTTACAAGTCCTAATTGGCTGGGCAGTGTCCGTGATTAGCTGGGGTTTGCCCTAATGGGTCTCCACAGCTTCAGCTCCCTCCCAGTCATTCTGATTGGGTGATGCTGTGTGTGACATACAGGTGCATTGCTTCAAATAGAGCACACGCAGCATTGTGCTCTGATCTGTAGTACAAAGCAAGTTACCAGCAGGGGGAGATGTGATAAGAGGATAAGTCAGGGTGTTTAACTGCTTGCCAAAGGATTCATCATTTAAAGTGAGCACAGCAGATATAAAAAAAAAATAAAGATTGAACATGATATCATTATTTTTTATATTTATATTATTTAAATTTAACAAGTTAGTGATGGGGAATTAAGTCAGTGCATTCATTCTGGGAGGGTGGTTGCCTATTTGCCCCTATGCACCAAACGCTCTCTGAGTGTAACCCAAATATAATTCAACAAAAATAATAATTGAATTAATGTACATACAATTATATTCAAATTTCAACCTCAATAATCAGTGTGCACGTAATTAGTACAGATATGTACTCAAATATATTCAATATAAAAAATGCATATAAGAATAGTGACCTACATACATTGATTTAGTATAGTAAAAATAAACTTGTTCAAAGAGGATAATCAGTATTGATTTTTTTTCACATATACAGATGTCAACCTCAATAATAGGTATTCACGTAATTGGTACAAATATGTACTCAAATATCCTCAGTATCAGAATAGTATATAGGAGTAATTACCCAAATAAATGGATATAATATAAGAAAAGTGAACTCATTCAAAAAATAGCCGGCACTGTGACGTCATTCAGATGTATCAAAGGATCGGCTGGTGCGTCCATTTCGCGTAGGGTCTTCTTCTCAGGTGATAATTCAGAAAGGCAGGAGGAGTCTTTTATACTGGTGAGTATTATTTGTTCTTTTAACCCTTTCTTTGTGCTTTCTTTTTACAGGTCTCACACGAAGTACTCATCCTCATTGGGCTGTTGGATGGAAACACAAAATAAAATTCAATGCATGTCAACATTTTTCCTGTGCTAACAGCAATCCAATGCCATCAGAGAGGAAAACAATAATGCTTCTATTAGGAAGGATTACATTTTATTATAAGTTTGGATGTTTATTCAGATCAATTAGAGCTTGTACTTATTGTTCTATATAGAGAATAAATTGCTAAATGTGATACAATATAAAGTTATATTCAATACTTTGTGTATAAATCTCATTATATCATAATGAGTGAGTATTCATACATAGCATCCATTATTAACTCATTTGTGATCAATTTTAAGGATTACCAATTAAATATTGTCCCAATTTATTGCAATACAATTTACATTAGTACTTACTCCTAATTATAATTATCATTATTGCACAATAGTATAATCTATCCCAAATGTAATAACTATTTTACCAATGAATATTTGGAGTGTAATATCTTTGTTCTCATGACTATACTCTATTGATAAGCCTTGACCCAGATATGTTGTCATAGCGCTACAAGTCATATCTAGACTGTATCTGTCAAAGAAATCCAATTCTTACTTAAATAACATATTATATTGATATAAAACAATTTATATTATTACCACCTTTCTATATCTATTTACATCCAGATTGACTAAAGTTTGTTTTTTATATGTTTTAATCAGCGTTGTTTTTTGTTTTTTATATTATGTTATTTTAAATATTATTAAAAGTTATATTTCGAGCTCTGATTTGTATGTTATTTAGGATTATCTCTCTGTTGATTGTGTCCAACCCCTCTAGTTCAGGGGGCCTTTTCTTCTTATGGTTCTTGAGTATTTACTTCACTTACTAGATGGGGCTCTCAATAGGAAGTTTGTTTTGTCAATATATATATATTGCCTTATCATAAAAGGATTAATTCAGCTACTCAGATATAGGTCCTATAGAGCAGATTCAGGTATAAGGTCTCAAATAGTTAATTTGTTATATTCTATCTTTCATGTCTATTGCCTTAAATCTATTCTTTACTTATTCACAAGGGATATTATTTTTTTTGTATCAACTTGATTTTATTATTTTCAATATTTTCTTCAGGTTAATTCTGAACTTTGCAATAAGAAGCTCATGGTCTGAGACATAGTCAGCTCCAGGTCTTGTTTTTGCTGATTGTATAGAGCTCCTCCATCTTTTGCTGCAAAGTACATAGTCTATCTATGACATATTGAATATCTTCCTAGAACTGGAAAACTTCTGCCTCTTCAGCATCCATAGTTGGAGCATAGACTTAAATCACTGTGATGTTATATGGCTTGCCTTAAATTCAAATTGAAATCATTCTGTTATTTATTGGGTTTTAACCGAGCATTGCTTTGGCCACCCTTTGATTGACTATGAGGGTTACTCCATTTTTTCTGTGGAATTCTTGACCACGGTAGAAGATCTGGCGGTTGTCTAATGTAAAATGTCTCATTCCAGCTCATTTAAGTTCCCAGGATATCAATGATTAACCTTGCCATCTCATTCACCCGTGTTTTTTTTTTTCAATTCTGATTGGCTGAAGAGAATAGCGCCTTATTATTGAATTAGAAATGATTGACAGGTCCATCAGCCAATCAGAATGTGATATAGGGGTGTCTCCCATTCTGATTGGCTCACAACTTGGTGCCTTCTGATTGGCTGAAATATGATTGACAGCGTTTTCAGCCAATCAGAAGAAGCCATTTCCAATTTTTTACCAGAAGAAGCACTACAAGCCTCATTTGCGACAGATTTTTCAATTTATTTAGTGCGTCAGGTCTTTTTCCAGGGGCCTTGCCAGAGAGGACTCGAAGAAGGACGGGGGCATCACGGAAAGGTAAATGTAATATTTAGAATGTATTGTTTTATATGATGTGTTTAATTTTGTTAGTCATTGTAATGTTTATTTTTATCCTAGGAGTGCTGGACCTGCGGCAATAAAGGATGGGCCCTTATGCTAGGGACGAAGGCCAGAAATCCATTTTTGCTGGAGGGGCATTTTAGCAAGATTAGTGGGCTTATTTGCCCTATTGTAGGTTTAATGAGGGGGGTGGTTTTAGGTGACATTTAGAGTTTATTACTGTATGCAGTTCAGGGTTTAATTGTATGTAGATTCTGTGATCTAGGTATATTCTAGGTTTTATTATTTTTTGTAATTAGTGAGGTGTGGGGAGTTAATAGGGGGTTAGTTAGGTAGTGTAGGTGTTAATAGGTTAGGGTAGAGGGGGGTTAATAGGATAGGGAGGAGGGGGGTTCATTAATTAGAGGGGGGTTGTTTTAGATTTATTGGTTTATTGGGGGGGATAGTGTAGTGCAGTGTAGTGTTTGTTCTTAGTGTCATGAGGGTCCATGCTTATTGGGTTACCGTTAAGGTCCTTATTGTCCCATAAGGGTCTTTATAGATGCTGATGGGACAGGGTTAAATAGAGGCTTATGGGTTTCTGTATAGGTAAATAGGCCTAGATAGGGGTATTGGGTCCAGATAGGGTTAAGTAGGTACAGTTAGGCCAAAATTCGACTAGATGGGGTATTGGATCCAGGTAGGGTTAAATAGGTACAGTTAGTGTTAAATAGGCCTAGATAGGGTTAAGTAGGACTATATGGGGTTAAGTAGGTCTAGATGGGGTTAAATAGGACTAGATGTGGTTACATAGAACTAGAAAGAGTAAAATAGGTCTAGGTGGGGTTAAGTGGTTAGGGATAGGTGTAATCAGGTATGGTGAGGTTTAAATAGAGTTAATTACTTAGATGGGGTTAATTAGTTTGAGGGGGGTTTATTACTTAGATGGGGTTAATTTAGATGTTTTGGTTTTATGGGGTGGCTAATAATGACGTGTAGGGTAGTGCTTAGACTTAGTGTCATGAGGGTCCCGGAGGACCCTCATGGCCCTTATAGTATTAATATTGGGGTGAATCTGTGTCCCATGAGGGTCTGTATAGACCCTTATGGGACAGAAGGGGTAAATTAGAGACTTATTGGGTCTGTATAGACCCCCATAAGTGATGTGGTTAAATAGAGGCTTATGGGGGTCTGTATAGACCCTCATACTGATGGGGTTAATTAGGGGCTCATGGGGCTCTGTATAAAGCCCCATGAGTAATGGTTTTAATTAGTGGCTCATTGGGCTCTGTATAGAGCCCCATGAGTAATGGGTTAATTAGTGGCTCATTGGGCTCTGTATAGAGACCCATGAGTGATGGGTTCATTTGAGACTCAAGTGGCTCTGTATAGAGCCCCATAAGTGATAGGGTTAACTTTTATTGTAGCGAAGGTCCTTTAAGGTCCTTTCATGACACGCGGCGGGAAATTTGAATTTTTAAATGCAGTGAGGGTCCCGATTGCGACTGCAATTGTTAATGAGGGGACCCTCTAAGTGCCCCGATGGAGACCCCCAGCATTTGGGGCGGGATACTTTTACAGTATCCCCACAGCTGGCCTTAACTATTTCTGTGCCTCAGGCCCTTTAAGGACCCTTTGGTAAAGAATTCGACATTTTAAATGCAGCGGGAGTTCGGGGGACCCCTAGCATGGGGTTAACGTGGGGACACTGCGGGGGTCCCGATGGGCACTCCTAGCATGGGGTTAATGTTCGACCACGCATCATGGGGGTCTCAGGTAGGATAATGGGGGGGGTTAGGTGCAGTGCGGACATTCGGGGGAGCATACGTAAGGGCTTCTAAAGCCCTTGCAAATCCTCTTGGGCACATGTAGGACTTTGTCCTGCATTTGAGCTTTGCAAGCTGGGATCCGTTTGCAAAGTGGGAGCAATCAGGCATTTGAATAGGGACTAGCGATTTTAGCGATGCGCAATTGACAGATCAAAGGCTTCAGAGTGGTGTAAGCTCTGAGTTGCACGGACGCCATTTTCACACAGCTGAAAATCGGAACCCGATCGGAGCTTGCAATAAGACACCAATTGAATAGCAAATTTGCCTACGATCTCCACTTGTGAACTTGGATCTCCAAATTACAGCAAATGGAAGAGGCTAAATAAGATTATTAAATGTTATGATGTACTTTGTATTAATTACCATATATACTCGAGTATAAGCCGACACGAGTACAAGCCGAGGCACCTAATTTTTTACCACAAAAAACTGTGAAAATGTATTGACTCGAGTATAAGCCGAGGGTGGAAAAGAGGGTCCTTGCCCCTTGATCATCCTTCTCCCTCCCCTTATCATCCTCCTCCCCCTTTTCCTCCTCCTCCTTCCCTCCTTATCATCCTCCCCCCCTTATCATCATCCTCCTCCTTCTCCTCCCCCCCCTTATCATTACCTTCTTTCCTTACTGCTTCTATGCTCCGATGATGCTGATCCTGACGCTGCAGCACTTCTTCCGTACCGGCATATGCTAATGATGTGACGATCATCTGACTTCACATCATTAGCATATGCCGATATGGAAGAAGTGCTGCGGCGTCAGGAACAGCATCATCTCATCGGAGCATAGTAGCATTAAAGAGAGAGGGTGATAGGGATTGGAGAGGGTGCAGTGAGGAGGAGGTTATGGGGGAAAGAAGATGATGATAAGGGGGGAGGAGGAGAAGGATGATGATAAGGGGGAGAAGGAGGATAAAAAGGGGGGAAGACACAGGATGATAAGGGGGGAAGGAGGAGGATAAGTGGGGGGGAGGAGGATTGTTTTTTTTTTTACTTGAGTATAAGCCGAGGGGGGCTTTTTCAGCATAAAAAAATGTGCTGAATAAGACAGCTTATACTCGAGTATATATGGTACTTTGTTTTACAAAGATTATGAGGTCCATCTTTTGTCTTTTTTTCATTATTTTTCTAGTATTTACCTCTCAGCTTTACGTTAAATATCTAAAAAAAATAAAAATAAATTCCAAGCTTGAATTTATAGCGGGGTATAAGAAAATAGTATATAAAAATAGTATAAAAAGCTATACTTTTCTAAATAAAATGATTTGTGAAATCTACAACAGGAAAAATGGACAAAGGATTGATTTCAAATTAAATCAAATGTTACCACCAAAATGTAACAGTATAAAGAAAGTGACAAGACAAAGCTAAATGCAATTAATGTGATAAAATGTTCTTTAGTGGAACACATACTTTACAACTATTATAATATATATCAGTATGCTATTAACTGTAAGTGCTAATAAACAAGTATTTCACCATAACAGGTTTGCCTTTATTTAGTGATTGCATACCTAAAGCTCCTTTATCAGATATAATATGCTTGTTTACAGTTAGAGAATATGATATATCAAAAGAGGGAACAAAAAAACATGACTTTATCAAAAACAGTCACTCTGTAGAGTTAATCACTTCCAAAACATCAGGCTCAGGGGAAAGAGAGAAAATCATGTTAGCCCGAAGCACATGCTGTGTACTCACTCATCTGACAAATTTTTGTATCACCTTGCATGGCACATGCGTCCTACAGGGAGCAGGCAATGCTGTGGTTTTCAAAATAGGTCTTGGAATTTGATACTTTTACAGAAGATGATATTGTGTTTTTATGATGAAGAAGAAATATTGTTTGCTGCAATGTTTGTATTTGGGTGTAGAATTTAGTTTATGAAATTAGTTACAATTTCCTCATGTGTTTGCTGGATTTACTAATATATTTGCTTCTTCATCCAATGGAGAATGACATTATCAATAAACATATGTCGAACCATTGGGGTGTTTCTGCTTACATAAAATGTTTGTGTGAGTGTGTTTGTATGTTAAACTTAGGATTGGGATCAACAAGTTGAATGTAATAGTAATACACTGTATGTGGCCAATGAGGTGCACACATCTGAGTGGACCTAGGGCAGAATAAAAAAACTAAATACGTGGCCCTCATTCAATTGCGATTTGGCCAATTGAATAGGGCTCTAAATAAGCACATAGCATATTTTTTTTTAAAAGTCTTTAGTTAGGGAAAACCTTGCTTTTGGATAGATGCTTACTAACTAAAAACTTCTTTAAAAAAATATGGTATGTGCTTATTTAGACCCCTATTCAATTGGCCAAATTGCAATTGAATGAGGGCCATGGCTTGGGTCTAGGTTTGGATTTCTATATATAATGCATATTTACAATTGAGGTAATCAAGATAAAGCAAGAAGGTGGATTGCTTATTTGTTGTTTAGTTTTTGTGGTACTGACAATGTTTGAAGGTTCTGAAGGTGTTAGAATAATAGGTTGTGGCTGTAAACTGACACAAATTCTGGTTAATACCTATTGAGATAAATAAAAGAAAAGAGTATGTTTTTATCATAATGAAATAAAACATGAGTGTGGCTGCTCTAGTCAACTTTGATTAAAAAAATCACCTATTACAAAGAGAAGAGAGGATAAGTAAAGCGAAGTATGGTGTTTATTAATATAAATTTAAAAAAAAGAATGCACAAGTAAACTTTATAATATAAGAACAGTTACTTGTATAATTAACACTCAAAAGTTTCCTCCACCAGTTAAAAGCACATTCAGATGCAAGAGTAGAATGATACTGGCAGCTCTCTGGAGAGATGGCACTGTTCAGAATAATGCTGCTACAGTGTGTCAGTCTGCTACTACCTATTGTTAGGGCATCTTCTGATCTAACCATATAAGTTGCTTTTAAAAGTTAGACAGAAATGAACTTATTTTCGCCTCCATTTTTCTTGATTATTTTTGTGACAATCTCACTATTTGGGGTCAGGGTGGAACTCCCCTACCCCCACAAACAGCAGCTTAAACCCTTCATGAAAAGTTTATCATATAGGATGTTACCTTCCCCTTAACCATTGAACTCTAGCGGGAAGAAGTCTCCATGTTAAACTCCCTAGGTGGTAGGCCTGTTGCTAATTGGCCCATTCCAAAACCTATATCAAGTAAACAGTGTTCCCATTGGTTCAGGTCCTCCCAAACCACCTCAAGGTAAGCAATTGGACCTCTCTGAATCCAGAAGGGGAATTCAAACTGGAATTTTACTCTCCTCCCATTAACTACTGCAAGGCCAATCAGTAGGATGTCTACCAGGGGGAGCCAAGAGTGGCAGCTACTGGTTCTATGGTCCTGATTCTGTATCTGCATGCTGATCTGCATGCTGGGTACAAAAAAGACCATCCCCTTACAATCCTGAGGGTGATTTCCTGTAGCTCAATGGCTGGAGTTTTTGGGGTTACAGCAGACTACCTTCCCTGAGTTGTGACAGTTTTTTTTCATTTCATTAAAAACAGGTTTTCTTCACATGTCTCAGATTGCTATAATGGAGTTCTTTTTTTTTACTTGCCTTCAACATATTTACATATTTAAATACACTTCAAAGACCACTGTGAGGAGCCTCAGACTTTTCCATTTGGCAGAAAATACATAGTGGTTAGAGTGGTGTTAAAATGATAGCCTACAGTTAATAATCTTTGTTTGTGGGCTGCTTAGTGAAGAATTCTCTTTGGCCACTGAGTTTCCCTGTGACAAATAGGAATCTACTGTGTGGAATTAATTTGGAACTGTAAGTTTCTGCTTATAGAAAGATAGAAATCAGAGTAATTGCACACCTGTTGCTATTGCTATTAGGTGTGCCACTAGATAGGAATTTTGCTAAGACAGGCACACTAGGGATTGTGGCAGCTGGGAGGCTGGTAGGGAAGTTAAAGCATGCTTCAGGTACATGACAGTTTTAGCTGGTCCTACGTATGGCTCACTTTATATGGTAGATTTAGGAACACGACAAGGGCACTCAGAGCTTAAAAAGCACACACCAGTTTGGTCCAGACTTCTTGCAGAAATCTAGATAGAAACACACGTAGAATAGTGAGTTAGGTACATGTAGCGATCACTCACAATGGGTTAGACAATAGGGTTTTTATTTGTACGAAATGCTACTGGAGCCTTGTGTCCTTGTATTTAGCATTCAGAAATATGTGCTTTATAAATAAATAATATTAATAAATAAATAATAATAATAAATAAATAATAATAACAATAGGTGACTAATTACTGCACAATTTTACTTGCAGAATCTGGATAAATTCTCTACATTTTCAGTTTCTGTTTTTTCACAAGAAATCATTTTTTTCCAATCATCATACACTTTGGATTGTTACATTTGCCCTTTGAATACATTTGATTCCTTCTTAAATTATCCATAAACTTGACATTTTAACCTTTCTGAAAGTATTTTGACATACATATTAGCCTATGTTAAAATTTAAGAGACTATAAAAATTAAAAATATATTTACTGTCCTTATTTGAGTACCATGGAAATTCAAAACACAAAACTGAAATAAAGAAAAGTAGGTTACTGGCATTTTATACAATTCAAGTATGCTGTAAAATACAATTTGTTTGAAGAACAAATTATTTAATAATAAAAACAATAATTTTGTAACATTTGTTAATTTGCTGTTAAATACAGTACATTTCTCCTGAGCAGTTTGTAACTACTGCACTCACTATTGTTTATTAATCAGTAGGTATTAGAATTAGTACATTTTATCACATTAATAAAATGCCTCTCTTTTTGGAGAGCTTGTTATTTTCATGTCTTATTTATCTATTATCAAAAGTAAGAAAAGTTGACTACGGGCTTGGATGACCCCCAAGGCAGTAACCCGTTCTCCAAGCCGGGCGGCTTTCGGCCAAAAATGACAGTATTGGCTAGCGACGATGTGCCAGCTAGCCAATGTACTACATGTCATCCTCATGTCCCCCAATGTGTCCCCTATCAATTACAGCACTGTACAGTGCTGCATTGAATATCTATTGACCCCTAAAGATATCCAAGCCCGTCCAAGTACGGGCTTGGATTCAAGCTACAAAAAAATAAAAAAAGAACATTACAACCCCCCCACTACAAAACATAAAAAAAAGAATTACACACCTGCAAAGAAAATACATACACATATATTCATAATATTACAGTACAGCAATATGTACATTACAAATATATACTGTTAACCCCTAACTACAATGCATTTACCCCTATCTACAAAAAAGTACCCCCTATCTGTAAAACATTACCCCTATCTATAAAAAATTACCCCTATCTATAACACATAATCCCCTATCTATAAAACATTATCCCTATCTACATAACATTACCCCCTACCTATTAAATATTACCCCTATCTACATAACATAACCCCCTATCTATAATACTTTACCCATATCTATAATACATTAGACCCTAAATCTAAGCTAAAATAGAATAAATAAGACCACTTACCTTTGCAGATGTCCCTTCAGATTGCACCCTTAGGAAAAAAGAAACATCAGATTAGTACAGAATTAAACACTACATAGAATAAATAACAATTCTAAACACAGTATTAAACTTACCTTTCCATCATGTCCTGGTCCATCTTCTTGTCTTACCTGGCTCAGCCCCTGGAAAAAAGAAGCATCACATTAGTATACACATTCACAAATAAACACCACATAAATAAACAATACACATTCTAAATTTAAAACTTACCTGTCCGCGATGTCCCTTTCCATCTCCTCTTCTGCCCAGGCTAGGCCCTTGAAGAATCTGCACTCTAAAAAACAAAAATGTAAAAAAGTAACAGAGCTTCTCCCTCAAGGAGCTCCCCAGAGCTAATGAGGCTTCTAGGCCTTCTCCCCTAGAACGGAATGGCACCTTCTGATTGGCTGAAATAGCTGTCAATCAAATTTCAGCCTATCTCATGCTGATTGGCTCACACCTTTGCACCTTCTTATTGTCTGAAATTTGATAGACAGCCATTTCAGCCAATCAGAAGGCACCATTTCATTTTTTTATTGAGAATGCCTAGAAGCCTCATTAGCATATTGAGCTCCGTAAGTATGGATTCTTCAAGGGCCCGACCGGGGCAGAAGAGGAGAAGGACGGGGACATCAGGGACAGGTAAGTTTTACATTTAGAATATTTATTTATTGCTTATTTATGTTGTGTTTATTTGTATTTGTGTGTACTAATGTGATGCTTCTTTTTTCCAGGGGCCGAGCCGGAGAAGACAAGAAGATGGACGGGGACATGCTGGAAAGGTAAGTTTAATACTGTATTTAAAATGTGTATTTATTCTATGTAGTGCTTAATTCTGTACTAATCTGATGTTTCTTTTTTCCTAGGGGTGCTATCTGAAGGGACATCAGCAAAGGTAAGTGGTCTTATTTATTCTATTTTTGCTTAGATTTGCTGTTTAATATATTATAGATAGGGGTAAAGTATTATAGATAGGGGTTATGTGTTATAGATAATGGGTAATGTATTATAGATAGGGGTTTATGCATTATAGATAGGGATTATGTATTATAGATAGGGGTAATGTTATATAGATAGGGTTAATGTGTTATAGATAGGGGGTAATGTTATGTAGATAGCAATAAGGTTTCTTAGATACGGGAAATATGTAGATAGGGTTGTTTTTTATAGATAGGGGTCATGTTAAGTAGATAGGGGTAATGTTTAATAGATAGGGGGTAATGTTTTATAGATAGGGGGTAATATTTTGTATTCATGAGGATATGTAATGTAGATAGGGGAAATGTATTGTAGTTAGGGGGCTAATAGTATATATTTGTAATGTGTATATAGCTGTACTGTAATGTTGTGAATATATGTGTATGTATTTTCTTTGCAGGTGTATAATTATTTTTGTTATGTTCTGTAGTTGGGGTTGTAATGTTCTTTTTTTATATTTTATAGTGAGGGGTTTGTAATGTTTTTATTATTTTTGTAACTTAGCTTTTTTTATTTTGTGTAATTAGTGGGGTGGGGGTTTTAATAGGGGTAGGCAGGTAGTGTTGGTGTTAATAGGTTGGGGTAGAGGGTGGTTAGTTTGGATTTAGTGGTTTATTGGGGGAGGTAGTGTAGTGTTTGTAGTTAGTGTCATGAGGGTCCTGGAGGACCCTACTGGCACTTATGGAGTTAATATTAGGGTTCTAATTGTCCCATGAGGGTCTTCATAGACCTTTATGGGACTGATTGGGTTAAGGAAAGCCTTACGGGGGTCTGTATGGACCCCCATAAGAGAAGAGGTTAGATGGAGGTTTATGGGGTTCTGTATATAGCCACATAAGTGATGGGGTTAGATGGAGGCTTATGGGGGTCTGTATAGACCCCCATAAGTGATGGGGATAGATGGAGGCTTATGGGGGTCTGTAAGGTACTCCCTTATGTGATGGGGTTAAATAGGTCCAGTTAGGGTTAAATAGGCCCAGTTAGGGTTAGATATGTCTAGAGGTGGTTAAATATGCCCAGTTAGGGTTAAATAGGTACAGTTAGGGTTAAATATGCTCAGTTAGGGTTAGATAGGGTTTAGTATGGGTTAAGGGGGTATAGTTAGGGTTAAGAGGTTAATGGGGTATAGTTAGGGTTAATAGTATAGTGTAGTGCTTAGATTTTGTGATGAGGGTCCAGGCAGTTATGGGGTTAACCTAGGGGTTAATAGTGTCCTATAGGGGTCTATATAGACCCCTATTGGACTGAGGGGGTTAATTTTAGTCTGGTGGGGGGTCTATATTGACCCCCATGAGTGATAGGGTTAATTTTAGGTGCCGGGTGGGGTACTTACAGTACCCCATGGCTTGGGGGTAACCATTAGTGTGTCGCAGGCCCTTTAAGGACCTACGGCGGGAAATTCAAACCCCGCAATTCCCCAAGCTTGAATTTAGAATTCAAGCCCATGGTGGGAAATTTGAAATCCTGTAGATGCTGTGGGACCTATCGCGACCCTCTGCAGCAAGGCAAGGGGTTAATCTCGGGAGCCTGCAGGGGTCCCGATCGGACCCCTGCAGCAAAGGTTAATGTGTGCACATTGCAGGGTTCCCAGTGGGGACCCCTGCGTGATAGGGTTAATGTGTGTACCCTGTAGGGGTCTCATTCGGACCCCTGTAGTGTTCTAACATTAACCCTATAATCTTGATTGGACCCATGCATTATAGGGTTAATGTGTGCACCCTGCAGGGGTCCCGTTTGGATAATGTGTGCACATTGCAGGGTCCTAACATTAACCTATAATTTCAATTGGACCCATGCATTATAGGGTTAATGTGTGCACCCTGCAGGGGTTCCGTTTGGGACCCCTACATTATAGGGGTGATATAGGGACACTCCAGGGGTCCCAATTTGGTCACGATCGGGTCCCCTGTAGCCAGCGGGGGCTTCATTGGAGCAGCCAGAAGGGCTTCACAGCCCTTGCTACGGCTTCAGGGTGTAAGTAAGCTGTGGCCATTTTTGGCCATTTTGCTGGCTTTGCGGAGGGGTGGCTGGAGCATTTGAACAGGGTCGTAGCATTTTTTTTTGTGATCGGACTCGCAATCCAACAATGTAGAAATCAATAAAAATCATAAGAGCAACTGTTCTGGTCCATGGGGTTTCCATGATATGTATTGATCCCCTGATTCTTGGGATCGATATAACACAGAAATAAAAGTTAAAAAGAAGTTTTTTTATTGCAGATTTGTGAGCTTGAGAATGTAGTGCAATTAATGATAATGCATTTCCATGCTTTCCCTGTCTTTTAAAGTACAGTAGTGTGTGTTTATTTGCTGCTGCAGTTAAACGAAAAGGTGTTTAACCCACTTGCGAGTACTATCTAGTACTTGTATCATTCTTTGATATATTTGCCATTTATGGGGTTGAAGGCAATTGTGGGCTTCTTTTGTAAGTAAATATGGATTGATGCACGTTTAACATTTGCAGGCTGGAGGAGATAGGACAGAGTTTCAATTTTAACAAGCTGGCAGTGCTTTGAAAAGCCTGAAACTCGCAATTGGAATGAAAGTTTCGAAATGTAGCCAATTCAATATCCATTACATTTATGAGTTCAAGTAACTGTGATTTGACCAATTGAAAGAGCCTCTATGTGTCTATGTCAAGGATGCATACATTCATTTTCTATTATGGTTACACAATTCAGAGCTGGTTAGAAACTGCTGAATGACAATATATGTTCCCATCCAAAATACAGGGAGCCTCATTCAATTCCGAATTGCCCAATCCAATAGGGCTCTATATAAGCACATACAAAAATTTTTGACAGAACTTTTTAGTTACTGAACTTCTATCCAAAACCAAGGTTTTCACTAACTAAAAACTTCTGTCAAAAAATATGTTATGTGCTTATATAGAGCCCTATTCAATTGCCAAAATTCAAATTGAATGAGGACCAGGGAATGCTGCTTTTGTTAAAACTAACTGTGCAACATTTCAAATAAGCACATGAGAAGTTAGAACATATCTAAATGTGTAATATATTGGTGCTTCAATGTACACTGTATGATAATATTCATTTAAAAAATGAAAGTGTTTAGCCCTATTCTTGATATTATATATAAGTGCTTTTATTTTGGGTATTGAGATTATGTTTGTTGAGCTGGAATTGCTTTTCACTTTGTTCCTGTCAAATTGTTATAATTTTGTTTTATTTATTACAGTGACGATCTTAGCTGTGCTACATAGATCGATCAGTTAAGGTCTAAACCATATATAAAAGAAATAGAGATTGCTTGCGTTGTAGCAATGGTACTAGTATGTGGTAATGAAAAATTATATTTGAAATGAGCTAATGTGGTAAATTAGAGAAGAGTTTGCAACACTGAATCAATACAAAGAGAAGGTAATATTTCAGAAAATAATGCAAACTATGAGCCTCTTTCTAATGATGGATCCAAAATGGCCCCAACGCTGCGATCCCTGGGCTTCATTCAAATGTAATTTGGCCAATTGAATAGGGCTTTATAAAAGCACATAGCATATTGTTTTTACAGAAGTTTTTAGTTAGTGAACTTCTTCCCAAAAGCAAAGTCTTCACTAACTAAAAACTTCTGTAAAAAAAATTATTCTATGTGCTTATATAGAGCTTTATTCAATTGGCCAAATTGCATTTGAATGAGGCCCCCTTACTGGGTGCTGCGGCCCCTTAGCTACTATTTCCCTTAGCTACCCCATAGCTACTATATACTATTGCTATTCAAAGGAAAGGAGCCGCAGCACACCCCTTTCTACGTCCGATCACAAGACAGGCAGTTGGCCGTTAGCTTTGGCGGGCTTGGACCTGTTCGTGGGCGTTAGCACGCATATCAGAGTGCAAGCCCGCCAAACTAAAAAGTGATAAATAAATTCAAGGAAGCACTGTACAGCACTATAAATGATGGGGGACATGATGATGACATGTAGTAAATTGGCTAGCTGGCACATCGCCGCTAGCCAATACTGTTATTTGTGGCCGCAGTCCGCCGGGCTTGAAGATCGAGTTGCTGCTGGGACTATGGGCTTGGATGACTTCCAAGGCAGTAACCTGGTCTCCAAGCCTGGCGGACTTATGGCCACAAATGACAATATTGCCTAGTAGTGATGTGCAAACTAACCAATGTACTACATGTCATCCTCATGTCCCCCAATGTGTCCCCTATCAATTATAGCACTGTACAGTGCTGCATTAAATATATATTTACCCCTAAAGACCCTCTGTGGCTCCTTAAAGGGACCACGGCACACTAATAGTTCCCCCAAGCCGCGGGGGTACTTACAGTACCCCTGTGGCAACTAACATTAACCCCTCCATGCTGCAGGGTCCTCATTGGGCCCCTCACGTTAACCCTTGCAGTGGGGGTCCCCATTGGGCCCTGTTGCATTAAAAAAAAATCTCCTTAAAGGTCCTTAAAGGACCCGCAATCAATAAAAGTATTAACCCCTACTGCGGGGGTACTATAAGTACCCCTCAGCACCTAAAATTAACCCCATCACTCATGGGGGTCAATATAGACCCCCATGAGACTAAAATAAATCCCCTCAGTCCAATCGGGGTCTATATAGACTCCTATAGGACACTATAAACCCCTAGGTTAACTATATGTGCCATGAGGGTCCTCTTGGGCCCTCATGACAAAGTCTAAGCACTACACTACACTATTAACCCTAACTATACCGCCATTAATCCCTTAATTCTAACTATACCCCATTAACCCATACTTAGCCCTATTCAACCCTAACTGGGTTGCAGGGGTCACGACCAGGTCACGATTGGGTCCACTGCAACCAGCTTAATTGGAGCAGCCGCAAGAAAGTAGTAAGAAGTGAGCTGCGGCTGTTTCTATTGTTTTGCATGGTTGGCGGAGGGGTTATCCGTGCATTTGAATAGGGTCATGTGGTTTCATGCGGCCGAATCTCTTGCGGCCACGTGGGATCAAAGGCTTTCCCTGTAGTGATTTGTGGCAGGGGTGGCCACAAGAGAATGCAGGGCGTCGGTTGCAAGCTGGACGGAGCTGTCGGCCACCCCTTGCGGCCAAACAGCTTCTACAGCCATCATTAGAATGAGGCCCAATAATTGCTGCGAGAATTTTTTTTTCATTAACTATAACAGTGCTCCTAAGGCAAAATGAATTTGCTGATTGTTAAGAATACATTAAGAGAAATACTTTCAAACAATATTTTGTTCTTCTGCCTCATAAAATGCATGCATAAAACTAACCTTTGTTAACATGTTTTCATACCATTTTAAAGTGCTAACTACTTAGATAACACTATGTGAAGAAACATTCATACCTGCAGAAATAGCATAAGAAATTATTTGAATTGTGGCATACTGTAAAATAATGTCAAGCACTCAAAATGACTGAGAATTAAATATCATCCTGTTTACCAAACATGAAGTGTTGAACATTTTGTTGAGCATTACATACATATTGCTTTGCACATTTTTAGCAATAACAACCCTTTGTGAACTATAACAAGAGCAAAAGCTATACTGTTATAGACAGGTCAAGCAAGAGTGATTCATACTGTATACTGTTCATTCTCACATAGCAATTACAATGCTATATCTTCTACTGAAATCTATAGTGCAGGGGCGGCTGGTGCATAGGGGTAAATGTGCAGGAGCCCCCCAAAAAATATCAATCACTTTAATATTGTATTTAAGTTTTTATAGATAGTACTATGTAATTATGTCTGTATATCAGTCTTGTCTTGTTTCATATGTTTTTGTTAAAAATATCCATCTATCACTTTAAATGAACCCTTTGTATGCCTTCCCCATTGCCTGGTCTCTCTCTAGTTAGTGTTGCACTGCTATGCAACCTCCAAACTGAGTTAATTTTAATTGAATCTGCTACAATTGGATCATTTTTGCTGACTTACAGCTTGCAGCATCAGCCAATCAGTGCTGCAGGCTGCCTAGTTGCTTTGAACCTATCCTCTGACTGCCCCCAAGCCTATAGAGCGTATTGTTATGATATGACATCAGGAAGGCATTTATATAAAGCCAATTATCTTAACACTTCCCCCACTCTGTTCCCACTCTTTTTACTGACTGGATTCTCCCCTGCTGATCTCATCAACCAAGTAAGTTTGCACAGGCAGTGATACTGGAGTGGGTTGTCAGTTCCTTCTCCGGTGGAACTGACTTGGATTAGAACCCAGATCAATAGCTCTGGAAGCACAGAGCTCTAACCCACTGCACCACCAGCAACAACCCGAGTCTTATATATTTACTAGCGACTTGCCCGTCAAAAAATGACAGTCAATAAAAGAAAGTGTTGATATGCTGTTTGCCACACAATGTGAGTGTACTGTGTGCCTCAACTATATAGACCCCTTTAACACACTAATGAACGCATGTAATAACACTATAAGTGCCATGAGGGTCATCCAGGACCCTCATGATCCAAAGTGTAAGCACTACACCATTTTAACCCGGTCGCTTATGGCAGTCTATCCAGACCCTATTTAACTCCATCAGTCCCATAAGGGTATATTATGACCATTATGGGCCTGTTACATACCAACATTAACCACATAAGTGACATGACTGTCCTTAAGGACAATCATGACACTTTGTATAAACACTACACTGCACTATACCCCCCAATAAAACATTAAATATCCACTAAACACGCTGTACACTAACCAATTAACACCAACACTACCTACCTACCCCCTTATAACCCCCACCACTCTAATTACAGAAATAAAAAAAAGTCATCAAAAATCTACATTACATAAAATAAAAAAAGCTAAAATCACCAAAAATAAAAACCTAAGTCACAAAAAATAAAAAAAGGAACATTACAGAAAATTAAAAACATACAATACATACAATACAATACATACATACAATACAATTAAATACAGTATAATACAATACAATGAAAGACAATACAATACAATTAAATACAATACAATACACCCCTATCTAATATACATCCTCCTATCTAATATACATCCCCCTATCTAATATACATCCCCCTATGTAATATACAATCCCACTATCTAATAAACAATACTATCTATCTAATATACATCCCCCTATCTATCTATCTATCTATCTATCTATCTTTCTAATATACAATAAATACTATCTATATACTATACATCCCCCTATCTATCTAATATACAGTACATGCTGTCTCTATATAGCAACCCTAATTCTAAGCTACAATAAAATAATTAAGACCACTTACCTTTGAGATGTTTCTTCAGATCACCAACCTAGGGTAAAAAAGATTAAAAAAATTAATACAACACGTTTACATAAAATAACAAAACATTCTAAATATTCTAAATATTATACTCACCTTTCCAGCATGTCCCGTCCCAGCATGTCCCGTCCATCTTTGCTTCTGCGGTGCTGCCCCAGTTAAAAAAAAACATTACATTAGCACACATACATAAACATAAAACAAAGTAAAATAAACACAATCTACATTGTACTTACCTCCCCGCGATGTCTCCGGCCTCCTGGTGTACTGCCCCGGATAGTAATCCGCGCGGTTAAAAAAAAGACACACATCCGCTGTCTCCGACGCTAATGAGCTTCCTACGGAGTGTTCCAGAATAAAATTGGCAATGGCGGCTTCTGATTGGCTGAAAACGCTGTCTATCAAATTCAGCCAATGAGAAGACGCCAATTGCGAACCAATGAGAAAGGGATACACCCCAAAATACCACGCTGATTGGATAACACACCTGTCAATCTTTATTTGAACCAATCCGAAGGCTTTATTGCCATCAGCACAATGGAATATACCCCCATGTACTGATTGGTGAAGACATCTGCGCCTTCCCATTAACTGTAATATTGATTGACATTAACAATAGCCAATGAGGATGCGCAAATCCTTCACCAATCAGTACGTGGGGGTGTATTCCATTGTGATTGGCTATTGTCAGTGCAACCAATCAGAATGCGCAGATGCTCCAACCAATCACCTTGTGGGGTTGTATTCCATTGTGATTGGCTGAAGGCATCTGCGCCTTGTGATTGGTTTAAATAAAGATTGACAGGTGCATTATCCAATCAGAGTGGGATTTTAGGGTGTATCCCTTTCTGATTGGCTCACACATTGGCGCCTCCTGATTGGGGTGAATTTGATAGACAGCGTTTTCAACCAATCAGAAGAAGCCATTGCCTATTTTCTTCCGGAAAAGTCTCCGGGAGCTTCATTAGCGTCAGGCATGTCCGTGAGTATGGATGTAAGTTTTTTTTTGTTTTTTTTTACAGGGCGTGGCAGAAGAGGAGCAGGAGGCCGGAGACATCGCGGGGAGGTAAGTACAATGTAGATTATGTTTATTTTTTATTTTTTTATGTGTGTGTATGTGTATTAATGTTATTTTTTTTTTAACTTATGCGGTAACGGAGAAGAAGATGGACCGGACATGCCGGAAAGGTGAGTATAATATTTCGAATGTTTAGAATGTTTATTTATGTGCTGTAAACGTGTTGCACTAATTTATTTTATTTTTTTCCCTAGGTGGCTGATCTGAATGGACATCTGCAAAGGTAAGTGGTCTTAATTATTTTATTTTAGCTTAGAATTATATTGTATTGTATTATTATTATATTGTATTATATTGTATTGTATTGTATTATATGTATTTCCTTTTCAGGTGTGTATTTTTTTTATTTTTTTCTGTAGTAAGGGAGAGTGATGTTTTTTTTTTTCTGTAATGTTCCTTTTTTTATTTTTTGTAATGTAGATTATTTTTTTTGTGACTTTAGTTTTTATTTATTTTCTGTAATTAGAGTGGTGGGGGTTATTAGGGGGTAGGTAGGTAGTGTAGGTGTTAATAGGTTAGTGTAGAGGGTGTTTAGTTGATATGTAATGTTTTATTGGGGGGGTATAGTGCAGTGTAGTGTTTATACATAGTGTCATGATGGTCCTTGGGGACCGTCATGGCACTTATGTGGTTAATGCTGTGTTGTAAGAGGCCCATAATGGTCTTAATATACCCTTGTGGGACTGATGGGGTTAAATAGAGGCTTATGAGGTTCTGTATGGACCCTCATGAGTGACAGGGTTAATTAGCGGTTTATGGGGGTCTGTATTGACCCCCATCAGTGAGGGGGTTAATTAAGGGCTTATGGTGGGGCTGTATTGACCCCCATGAGTGAGGGGGTTAATGAAGGGCTTATGGGGGTCTATATTGACCCCCATGAATGACAGGGTTAATTATGGGTTTATGGGGGTCTGTATTGATCCCCATGAGTGAAAAAGTTAATGAAGGGCTTATGGGGGTCTATATTGACCCCCATGAGTGAGGGGGTTTATGAACTGCTTATGGGGGTCTGCATTGACCCCCATGAGTGACATAGTTAATGAAGGGCTTATTGGGGGTCTGTATTGACCCCATGAGTGACAGGGTTAATGAAGGGCTTATTGGGGGTCTATATTGACCCCCATGAATGACAGTGTTAATGAGGGGTTTATGGGGGTCTTTATTGACCCCCATGAGTGAGGGGGTTAATTAAGTGCTTATGGGGGTCTGTATTGACCCCCATGAGTGACACAGTTAATGAAGGGCTTATGGGGTTATGTATTGATACCCATGTGTGACAGGGTTAAATAAGTGCTTATGGGGGTCTGTATTGACCTCCATGAGGGACAGGGTTAATGAAGGGCTTATGGGGGTCTATATTGGCCCCATGAGTCAGTGGGTTAATTAAGTGCTTATGGGGGTCTGTATTGACCCCCATGAGTGACACAGTTAATGAAGGGCTTATTGGGGGTCTGTATTGACCCCATGAATGACAGGGTTAATTAGGGGCTTATGGGGGTCTATATTGACCCCCATTAGTGAGGGGGTTAATTAAGTGCTTATGGGGGTATGTATTAACCACCATGAGTGACACAGTTAATGAAGGGCTTATGGGGGTCTGTATTGACCCCCATGAGTGACAGGGTTAATGAAGGGCTTATGGGGGTCTATATTGACCCCCATGAGTGAGGGGGTTAATTAAGTGCTTATGGGGGTCTGTATTGACCCCCATGAGTGACAGGGTTAATGAAGGGCTTATGGGGGTCTGTATTGACCCCCATGAGTGACAGGGTTAATGAAGGGCTTATGGGGGTCTATATTGACCTCCATGAGTGACAGGGTTAATTAAAGGTTTATGTGGTTCTGTATTGACCCCCATGAGTGACAGGGTGATAGTGTATATTTGTTTTCTTTTATAACGGGTCCTTTAAGGACCTGTAACGCGGTAATTTTGAATTTTCATTGCAGCGGGGATCCCTGATCGCGTGCAATCGGGACCCCCACTGCCATGGTTATTGTGGGGTTAATGCAGGTCTCCAAGCTTATCTCGGATCCCGTGGGGTTAATGCGGGTTTCCGAGCTTATCTCGGATCCCTTCTTGGGTAAGTTGTACGTGGCTGGGCTGTGAGCCTCGTTTTCTTTTTCTCTACGGCCATTTTTTCTCTCACTTAGGGGATTTTCGTGTGACTGAACTCGGAAATTTGGACTTAAATGGAGGTGTAACTTCACTTTCAGAGGTCCTGGATTTTCAGAGGTCCCCCCCCCCATTGCTATGGGTAAGCTTCTTTTTTTTTTTTTTTGTGAGTATTTGGTGTGTTTTGACTGTTTTTCGTGCACACGATTCGGCCGTTATGGTCGTATTTTTCATGCGTGTGGGTGTTTGTTACGTTAAGGTTGGTTCAGAGGTTTTTTTTTTTTTTCTAAGTCGTGCGTGTGACGTGTTTAACGGCTCGCCTCGCCAGCAATGAGCGCCTTCGGCGCTCATTGCCTCTCATTGCCTGCGGCGCTCATTGCTAAGTCGTTCGTACTGTGCAAACAGCGTGACATCGACTCGTAGTTGGACAATTATATGTGATATATATCTGTATATGTATTATGTGTCTCTGTACTCTGTATAGTGTATTCACTAAATGTTATTCCTATAGCCACAGAGGAGACACACAGGGAAGAGATGTGGGGGGAGAGACACAGAGTGGGGAAGAGACACAGGGGAGGGAGATGGGGGCAGAGTCTGGGGGGATGAGACAAAGAGGAGGGTGAGAGGGGGGATAAGACACAGAAAAGGGGGGAGGGGGGGAAGAGACACAGAGGAAGGGGGATGAGACACAGAGGAGGGGAAGAGGGGGGAAGAGACACAGAGGAAAGGGAGATGAGAAACAGAGGAAGAGGCACATGATGAGCACCAAAGGAGCCCATCGCAAGGCCAGTAAAGTGCGCAGGGGGGGGGGGTAAAGGCTCGCAAAGGTAATGTGGTAATGTGGAATTTTAAGGTCCGGTTTGGGCCTATATGGCCCTGATTGGTGTAATGCGGGTTTTAAAGGTCCGTTTCGGGACTATATGGTCCTGATTGTTATAATGTGGGTTTTAAAGGTCCGGTTGGGGCCTATATAGTCCCATTTGGTGTAATGTGGGTTTTTAAGGTCCGTTTTGGGCCTATATAGTCCCTCTTAGTGTAATATGTTTTTTTTAGGTCCGGTTTGTAGCCTATATGGTCCCGCTTTGTGTAATGTGGGTTTTTAAGGTCCTGTTTGGGCCTATATAGTCCCTCTTGGTGTAATATGGGTTTCTAAGGTCCTGTTGGGGCCTCTATGGTCCAGCTTGGTGAAATGTGAGTTTTTAAGGTTCAGTTGGGGCCTATATGGTCCCACTTGGTGTAATGTGGGTTTTTAAGGTCCTGTTGGGGCCTATATGGTCCCGCTTCGTGTAATGTGGGTTTTTAAGGTCCGGTTGGGGCCTATATGGTCCCGTTTGGGATTTTAAGGTTTTAAAGGTCCGTTTGTGGCCTATATAGTCCTGTTTGGTGTAATGTTGGTTTTTAAGGTCAGTTTGGGGCCTATATGGTTTCACTTGGTATTTTAAGGTTTTAAGGTACGATTAAGGCCTATATGGTCCCGCTTGGTGTAATGTGGGTTTTTAAGGTTTGGTTGGGGCCTATATGGTCCCGCTTGGTGTAATGTGGGTTTTTAAAGTCTGGTTGGGGCCTATATGGTCCCGCTTTGGTATTTTAAGGTTTTAAAGGTCTTGTTTGGGCCTATGTAGTCCCGCTTGGTATGTTAAGGTTTAAAGGTACGATTGGGGCCTATATGGTCCCACTTGGTGTAATGTAGGTTTTTAAGGTTAGGGTGGGGCCTATATGGTCCCGCTTGGTGTAATGTGGGTTTTTAAGGTCCAGTTGGGGCCTATATGGTCTTGCTTCTAATTTTTTAAGTTTTAAAGTTACGGTTGGGGCCTATATGGTCCCTCTTTGTGTAATGTGGGTTTTTAAGGTCCGGTTTGGGCCTATATGGCCCCGATTGGTGTAATGCGGGTTTTAAAGGTCCGGTTCGGTCCTATATGGTCCTGATTGGTGTAATGTGGGTTTTAAAAGTCCGGTTGGGGCCAATATAGTCCCGTTTGGTGTAATGTGGGTTTTTAAGGTCCGGTTTGGGCCTATATATTCCCTGTTGGTGTAATATGGGTTTTTAAGGTCCGGTTGGGGCCTATATGGTCCAGCTTGGTGTAATGTGAGTTTTTAAAGTCCATTTGGGGCCCATATGGTCCCGCTTGGTGTAATGTGGGTTTTTAAGGTCCTGTTAGGGCCTATATGGTCCTGCTTCGTGTAATGTGGGTTTCAAAGGTCCGGTTGGGGCCTATATGGTCCCGTTTGGGATTTTAAGGTTTTAAAGGTCCGTTTATGGCATATAAAGTCCTGTTTGGTGTAATGTTGGTTTTTAAGGTCCGTTTGGGGTCTATATGGTCCCGCTTGGTATTTTAAGGTTTTAAGGTACGATTAAGGCCTATATGGTCCCTCTTGGTGTAATGTGGGTTTTTAAGGTCCGTTGGTGCCTATATGGTCCTGCTTGGTGTAATGTTGGTTTTTAAGGTCCAGTTGGGGCCTATATGGTCCCGCTTGGTATTTTAAGTTTTTAAAGGTCCGCTTGGTGTAATGTGGATTTTTAAGGTCTGGTTTGGGCCTATATAGTCCCTCTTGGTGTAATTTGGGTTTTTAAGGTCCCGCTTGGTATTTTAAGGTTTTAAAGGTCCGGTTGGAGCCTATATGGTCCCGCTTTGGAATTTTAAGGTTTTAAAGGTCTGGTTTGGGCCTATGCAGTCCAGCTTGGTATTTTAAGGTTTTAAAGGTACGATTGTGGCCTATATAATTCTGCTTTGTTTAATATAGGTTTTTTAGGTATGGTTGGGGCCTAGTTTTGCTTGTTTTTATAAGTGTTTTTAAGTACGGTTGGGGTCTTGCACTCTCTGATTTGTTTGCTTGTTTTATATCACGCCCAGGTCCAAACACTCTGAGGCTGCAGACTATTTTGGACTACTACACTTGAAGACACCCCGAGAAGGAGAGTCAACTGTTGGTGAGTGTAATTGCATTCATGCAGAAGTGAAATGTTATTATTTGCCTGAATCCCAAGATTCTAGAATTTTAAAACAGTATTAAATAATCAGGAGGTGGAGTCTATTTCAATGGGCGGGACAAGTATAAGGTCATCCGGTTGGGGCCTATATAGTCCCGTTTGGTGTAATGTGGGTTTTTAAGGTCCGGTTTGGGCCTATATATTCCCTGTTGGTGTAATATGGGTTTTTAAGGTCCGGTTGGGGCCTATATGGTCCAGCTTGGTGTAATGTGAGTTTTTAAAGTCCATTTGGGGCCCATATGGTCCCGCTTGGTGTAATGTGGGTTTTTAAGGTCCTGTTAGGGCCTATTTGGTCCTGCTTCGTGTAATGTGGGTTTCAAAGGTCCGGTTGGGGCCTATATGGTCCCGTTTGGGATTTTAAGGTTTTAAAGGTCCGTTTATGGCATATAAAGTCCTGTTTGGTGTAATGTTGGTTTTTAAGGTCCGTTTGGGGTCTATATGGTCCCGCTTGGTATTTTAAGGTTTTAAGGTACGATTAAGGCCTATATGGTCCCGCTTGGTGTAATGTGGGTTTTTAAGGTCCGTTGGTGCCTATATGGTCCTGCTTGGTCTAATGTGAGTTTTTTAGGTCCGGTTGGGGCCTATATGGTACTGCTTGGTATTTTAAGTTTTTAAAGATGCGCTTGGTGTAATGTGTGTTCTTAAGGTCTGGTTTGGGCCTATATAGTCCCTCTTGGTGTAATTTGGGTTTTTAAGGTCCCGCTTGGTATTTTAAGGTTTTAAAGGTCCGGTTGGAGCCTATATGGTCCCGCTTTGGAATTTTAAGGTTTTAAAGGTCTGGTTTGGGCCTATGCAGTCCAGCTTGGTATTTTAAGGTTTTAAAGGTACGATTGAGGCCTATATAATTCTGCTTTGTTTAATATAGGTTTTTTAGGTATGGTTGGGGCCTAGTTTTGCTTGTTTTTATAAGTGTTTTTAAGTACGGTTGGGGTCTTGCACTCTCTGATTTGTTTGCTTGTTTTATATCACGCCCAGGTCCAAACACTCTGAGGCTGCAGACTATTTTGGACTACTACACTTGAAGACACCCCGAGAAGGAGAGTCAACTGTTGGTGAGTGTAATTGCATTCATGCAGAAGTGAAATGTTATTATTTGCCTGAATCCCAAGATTCTAGAATTTTAAAACAGTATTAAATAATCAGGAGGTGGAGTCTATTTCAATGGGCGGGACAAGTATAAGGTCATCCGGTTGGGGCCTATATAGTCCCGTTTGGTGTAATATGGGTTTTTAAGGTCCGGTTGGGGCCTATATGGTCCAGCTTGGTGTAATGTGAGTTTTAAAAGTCCATTTGGGGCCCATATGGTCCCGCTTGGTGTAATGTGGGTTTTTAAGGTCCTGTTAGGGCCTATTTGGTCCCGTTTGGGATTTTAAGGTTTTAAAGGTCCGTTTATGGCATATAAAGTCCTGTTTGGTGTAATGTTGGTTTTTAAGGTCCGTTTGGGGTCTATATGGTCCCGCTTGGTATTTTAAGGTTTTAAGGTACGATTAAGGCCTATATGGTCCCGCTTGGTGTAATGTGGGTTTTTAAGGTCCGTTGGTGCCTATATGGTCCTGCTTGGTCTAATGTGAGTTTTTTAGGTCCGGTTGGGGCCTATATGGTACTGCTTGGTATTTTAAGTTTTTAAAGATGCGCTTGGTGTAATGTGTGTTCTTAAGGTCTGGTTTGGGCCTATATAGTGCCTCTTGGTGTAATGTGGGTTTTTAAGGTCCGGTTGGGGCCTATATGGTCCCGTTTCGGATTTTAAGGTTTTAAAGGTCCGTTTGTAGCCTATATAGTCCTGTTTGTTGTAGTGTTGGTTTTTAAGGTCAGTTTGGGGCCTATATGGTTTTGCTTGGTATTTTAAGGTTTTAAGGTACGATTAAGGCCTATATGGTCCCGCTTGGTGTAATGTGGGTTTTTAAAGTCTGGTTGGGGCCTATATGGTCCCGCTTTGGTATTTTAAGGTTTTAACGGTCTTGTTTGGGCCTATGTAGTCCCCCTTGGTATGTTAAGGTTTAAAGGTACGATTGGGGCCTATATGGTCCCACTTGGTGTAATGTAGGTTTTTAAGGTTAGGTTGGGGCCTATATGGTCCCACTTGGTGTAATGTGGGTTTTTAAGGTCCAGTTGGGGCCTATATGGTCTTGCTTCTAATTTTTTAAGTTTTAAAGTTACGGTTGGGGCCTATATGGTCCCTCTTTGTGTAATGTGGGTTTTTAAGGTCCGGTTGGGGCCTATATGGTCCTGCTTGGTGTAATGTGAGTTTTTAAGGTCCGGTTGGGGTCTATATGGTCCCGCTTGGTATTTTAAGGTTTTATAGGTCTGGTTGGGGCCTATATAGTCCTGTTTGGTGTAATGTTGTTTTTTACAATCCGGTTTGGGCCTATATGGCCCCGATTGGTGTAATGCAGGTTTTAAAGGTCCAGTTCGAGCCTATATGGTCCTGATTGGTGTAATGTGGGTTTTAAAAGTCCGGTTGGGGCCTATATAGTCCCATATGGTGTAATGTGGGTTTTTAAGGTCCGGTTTGGGCCTATATAGTCCCTGTTGGTGTAATATGGGTTTTTAAGGTCCTGTTGGGGCCTATATGGTCCAGCTTGGTGTAATGTGAGTTTTTAAAGTCCAGTTGAGGCCTATATGGTCCTGCTTCGTGTAATGTGGGTTTTAAAGGTCCGGTTGGGGCCTATATGGTCCCGTTTGGGATTTTAAGGTTTTAAAGGTCCGTTTATGGCCTATATAGTCCTGTTTGGTGTAATGTTGGTTTTTAAGGTCCGTTTGGGGTCTATATGGTCCCCCTTGGTATGTTAAGGTTTTAAAGGTACCATTGGGGCCTATATGGTCCCGCTTGGTGTAATGTAGATTTTTAAGTTTAGGGTGGGGCCTACATGGTCCCGCTTGGTGTAATGTGGGTTTTTAAGGTCCAGTTGGGGCCTATATGGTCTTGCTTCTAATTTGTAAAGTTTTAAAGGTGTGGTTGGGGCCTATATGGTCCCTCTTTGTGTAATGTGGGTTTTTAAGGTCCGGTTGGTGCCTACATGGTCCCTCTTTGTGTAATGTGAGTTTTTAAGGTCCGGTTGGGGTCTATATGGTCCTGCTTGGTATTTTAAGGTTTTATAGGTCCGGTTGGGGCCTATATATTCCTGTTTGGTGAAATGTGGGTTTTTAAGGTCCGGTTGGGGCCTATATGGTACTGCTTGGTATTTTAAGGTTTTAAAGATGCGCTTGGTGTAATGTGTGTTCTTAAGGTCTGGTTTGGGCCTATATAGTCCCTCTTGGTGTAATGTGGGTTTTTAAGGTCCGGTTGGGACCTATATGGTCTTGCTTGGTGTTTTTAAGGTTTTATTGTTCCGTTGGGGCCTATATGGTCCCGCTTGGTGTAATGTGGGTTTTTAAGGTCCGGTTGGGGCCTATATGGTCCTGCTTGGTGTATTGTGGATTTTTAAGGTCCAGTTGGGGCCTATATAGTCCTGTTTGGTGTAATGTTGGTTTTTAAGGTCCAGTTGGGGCCTATATGGTCCCGCTTGGTATTTTAAGGTTTTAAAGGTCCGCTTGGTGTAGTGTGGATTTTTAAGGTCTGGTTTGGGCCTATATAGTCCCTCTTGGTGTAATTTGGGTTTTTAAGGTCCGGTTGGGGTCTATATGGTCCTGCTTGGTATTTTAAGGTTTTATAGGTCCGGTTGGGGCCTATATATTCCTGTTTGGTGAAATGTGGGTTTTTAAGGTCCGGTTGGGGCCTATATGGTACTGCTTGGTATTTTAAGGTTTTAAAGGTCCGCTTGGTGTAGTGTGGATTTTTAAGGTCTGGTTTGGGCCTATATAGTCCCTCTTGGTGTAATTTGGGTTTTTAAGGTCCCGCTTGGTATTTTAAGGTTTTAAAGGTCCGGTTGGAGCCTATATGGTCCCGCTTTGGAATTTTAAGGTTTTAAAGGTCTGGTTTGGGCCTATGCAGTCCAGCTTGGTATTTTAAGGTTTTAAAGGTACGATTGTGGCCTATATAATTCTGCTTTGTTTAATATAGGTTTTTTAGGTATGGTTGGGGCCTAGTTTTGCTTGTTTTTATAAGTGTTTTTAAGTACGGTTGGGGTCTTGCACTCTCTGATTTGTTTGCTTGTTTTATATCACGCCCAGGTCCAAACACTCTGAGGCTGCAGACTATTTTGGACTACTACACTTGAAGACACCCCGAGAAGGAGAGTCAACTGTTGGTGAGTGTAATTGCATTCATGCAGAAGTGAAATGTTATTATTTGCCTGAATCCCAAGATTCTAGAATTTTAAAACAGTATTAAATAATCAGGAGGTGGAGTCTATTTCAATGGGCGGGACAAGTATAAGGTCATTGGGTGGGGCATATAAAGGTCAATATGACAACAGGAGACGTTTTTTAAAAGGGGTGGGGCCTGTGTAAGGGGAGGAGCTAAGTCTTGCTCTGGTGCCCCCCCATCTTGAAAGTTCACCAGCCGCCACTGTATTTCAGGAGCATTATTGTAGTTTGTTTGAAATTGTCTTCATTGTTTCTATATGTTTATTGTCTGGTATAGCGTAATGTATGTAGATTTTTTGCTGCTTGGACCTAATTGACACTGTATCTCACACTTCAACTCTATAAATTAATTTTCTTAACTCCTGATCCTGTTATGTTCTCTATAATATCTACTAACTGAGATATCCACAATCTATAGTTGATATCACGCTGGCAATGCAAGGACTGTTAAAGCTTTTTCCAAACTGATTGTTGGCTGACTATTCAAATATCCCGTTTTAGGTCTCGTCCTTTGGCTTATTCACTGACATATGCAACTAAATCAAAATTATTTTATATACTGTGGATTTACACTTCTGAGCCTTCACTCAATGTGAAGTGTACAGCATATATAGGTGGTTAAAGAATGTATTGCTAAAACTCAGACCTGATATGCTTATCTGCACGCTCATAATTAACGTGAAGTAATATTAAAAGCAACAATGTACTATTTCACATGTGGGACTTCTTAATAACAGATAACTTGTTTAATTAACAAGGGAATGACACAAAATAAAAAGTTCACATAGAACCTTAAGCCAATGATACCATGAAAGGAATCTCCTAAAAGAAGTGATATAAAGGGAATTTGACTCATAATATAATTAATAAGAGCTAGGGTTCTCAACAGTTCCCATGAAAGGCCCAATAATAATAAATTCTTTCATTTTTGATATTTTAAAGTTGTATTTTGACATGCCTTGGGGATCTATTTAGCCAAAGGCAAAATATGGCTCTATTAACAAGTGAGCAAGCACCCTAGGCTTCTGTGGGTGACTCTCAGTGCTTATTTAAACTCACTTTTAGACATATATGACACAGATCCTACAGGATTTTATTGGCCACTTAACTGGTCAGAGCTTACACCTTAAACCTATAAAATTACCTTAACCTTTACATCACAGTAAGAGACTTTGGTTGGCTTTGTGACACATTTTTCTTTTTTTCCACTATAGGTACAGCCTGGAAAGCATACAGACTTAAAGGTATACACATGTTTATATTGAGAATATTAAAAACAATGAGTAATATGGTTTATTTTGTCTGTTTCCCATTTCAGAATTTATTTTCCTTTTTTTGGAGATTGCTTTTTCAACACATATCTGTATTCTGTTTACTTTATTGTGATTTTTTATCTACCTCGATATCTTAAACTATTTTTTTTCAGTCAACTTTTATTAGGTGTAGAGATATAGCATGGTATTCATATCTAGATTATGTTATACTTGCTCAATTTTTAGAAATGTTACAGGACAATTATATAATGTGAAAGTCACAAGTATTTTAACGTTTCATTTAATCGGTTAGAAAATAAACAACTCTTCTTGAGGGTTATTATGTGCCTCTTTCCTTTTTTACTACTTTTTTATTTTTCAGAATTCAAACTTAATAAAGAAAGGATAAGCTGACAGGATAACATTATAAATGGGGGGGGGGGTATAAAATAACAGCAGTCCTCCATCTTCAGTTCTTCCACTTATTAAAGTATGAACAAGACACTTTACCTTTTAGTGAAGTCTCCACAAGTCATGCCTCGGTCCCAGGCATCTATCAGTCCACCCTTAGCTTCCAGAGATATTTGATAATAATTATGTGAATTCATTCCAGGCAGATACTATAAGGGGATCTCAACCAGGATACCCAGGTTTTTAAAAAAATGGCGATAGAATCTACTAAGAGATAGGTGAGTCTTTTGTTTCTTACGATATACTGTAGTTTAATTTATTTTTAATTGTTTGTAAATTAAATGTATCGGATTTCCATTTACTGGTTTATATGCTTTTAATAAAAATGCAGTCATGTATTTTGTTAAGTAGATAAGGCTAAAGAAGATATTCCTAAAAAGCAGATATCAATATTTGGTTTAAGTTGGATTTTAATTATTTTTGAAGCAAGGTGCAAAATATTTTGCCAAATGTATTGGACTTATGAACTATTTTGTCTATATGCTTATGTCCACATGCATAGTAATGAGCAAGCAAACCATAAAGAACATACATAAATATATATTTAGTCGCATTATGAATATACCAGTATATACATTTTCAAAAACTGATCATTTTCCCAAGGTATCATTATGTATTTTATATCAATTGCAGGCTAAACTGTATTTGAGTAGCAATAACATTACTGTTAAGAACATAAGTTCTCATCATATAACTACAGGTCTCAGATATTACGTTTACTCAACTCTAATGAATGAAATAAGCATATATTATGTATTAATATTATTACTACATGTTCTGACAGTTGTGTGTAAAAAATCCATAAATTAATCCAATCCAATCAAATTCAAAGTAATTCTTCTCTGTCACTTAAAGGACAACTATATTTGGGGAAAAGTTATGAATTCATTAAAGAAGGTGTTGAGGAAAGAGACATCAAAAGTCTGAACGGAGAGATAGCAAATGTAAACTTTGCAAAAACTGAGCAACAATATGGGCATTGTATGAAATTGAAGTCTAGCCAACAGTGTTCAGATCAGTAGATAACACTAGCAGAAGCATAATTCCAGGAGAAAGAGGGGAAAATGCATGTAGTGCATGTAGTAGAGAAACTAGGTTTGAGACAAATACCAAGAAAGTGGATGCAAAGGGAGGTAGCAGAAATACTAGATTGTCATTAGCAAGATGGGTGTGTCTGAAGGTTGCCTCTTTGACTATGGATGCCCCTACCCTAATATTTTTACAATTTTGAATTGTATGTTGATAATGCTGTTGATAACGTCTGTCTGTATTAACTGCTTGGCAATAGTCAAATGATATATTTCCTTGAAATATTTCCTAACTAGAATTTGCATTTGTGATGATTATTAAAAGTACTAATATCTGTGCAATTTATTTATAATCTGTAAAATGTTTTCTAACACATTACAGTATATAAAACAGCATTTAGTAAATGTGTCCCATAATGCAGAAATAAAACTTATTGTCATGGTTTGTTTGTTTTGTTCCATTATTTTTCCACTTATACAGCTGAGTGACTTTAACAAATAACATCTATATTTGAATTTCATACAATGACACCTCAGATCAAAGTTGTAGATGAATGAGTATTGTATAATTGCATTTAAAAATGAAAGACAACTTACATAATCACTTTCTGTAATTTTTTTAATGATTAAATGCTATTCTGTAAAATATAGATGTTATAGTCTTGGTGCTGCTAAGATTAACATTGCATTTAATAAAAACTGCTGAACAACCACAGCTTAAAAGTTGCCATTATCTTCATACAAAATGAAGAATGTGTTTTGGCATTTGTATCCGGAGGTTTGTCATAATTAATCCTAATTTAGATGACAACAAAAAAGTGTTGAGGGGCTTTTAAATGTATGGATTTTTGCCAAAACATTTGCAGGAGAATTCTCGATCAATTTAACTAACCAATCACGTCTTGCACTGACACAAATGATGTTTTATTAATTAAAGGTTTGCCTGAAGGAGGCCATGAGTAAAGCTATACAAACCATACTGGATCAATAAAAGTTTCATTCATCTTAAACATCAGTTCAATTAAACACAAAGTAAAACAATACATTTTCTAATGTTTCTTTTTACTAAACGTATTTGACGTCTAGAATGTAGAATCAAAAATACCATCCAAAAAGGTTAATTTGAATATAGCTGCATTTATTAACTAATAAAATTACTGGCAGAATATTTTTACTTGTTTGACTTAAAGTAGACATAAAATTCCTACTGGTCCTGTAAAATACCATTTTGGAATCTCATATTATATATGCTCTTTTGTAAATCACTATTGATGTTTCAGTATATATATCAATCATGACACTCTCCTTAATTGTGTTGGGACCCAGAGCTCATTTGAATTTTACTGTCTTGTATTATACAAAAAAAAGAGTTCAATATCACTGATGGCCACATAGTGAATATTCTTGACACTATTCTGATATATAGTTGTATCCACTAGATGCATTCTAGACACCCAAATTCTAATACAAAGCAAGGATCCTGACATGGGCCCCTATTAGGTCCACCAGAAATTTGCAACAGTTAAAGAGTAATTAAATTGAACAAGCCCGCAACTACATGGCTGAAAGCCAAAACCATAAACCATGTAACTGTAAGTAGCATTTCAGGGCATGATCATGATCAATTAAGCAAGCCCGTAACTACTGATTTAGAAACAGACAATAGTAATTGAGACCGTCATCATGATGTCAGTAAAACATGGAGGTTAAACCACAATCAATTAATGCCTAGTCTTTCGATTTGTGATCGGACCCGCAATCCAAAAATGTTGCAATCTAAATTCAATGATATGTATTAACCCATTGATTGCTGGTATCGATCTAGGACCTCTGTGAGTGAGGTGGATCGCGAATTTTAATCGATTTAGGTGATTTTCCCCGATCGAAAATCGACTAAGCGAGGAAAAAAATGGGTGCCGAAAAAAATGAAAACGAGGCTACACGACCCCGGACCATGCAAAACACTGCTAAACGCGCAGCATTTTACACATCACACTATGACCTACAAGATACACTATTACAAAATCCGGAAAATGCTCACGAGATGCTTATCACATAAATAACATTACGACTATACAATGCCACTTTACACAATAAACCAACGGCTTTACCTCGCGCACGCAGCCTATTTAGAATGCACACTTGGAACATTCATTACACTTTATAAGCAGGGCACCAACAGTCAAAATGGATATTCTATGCAGACGCAAAATACAAACAGATTGTTAGCTCTTCAGCCTCTTGCTTGCTGCATATATCAATTATAAATAATGAAAGTATATTAATTGATTTAAGAAATCATTCATTATTACTTAACTACATATACATAGAAATATATATATCTCTCAGAGGACCAAAAGTACACGACAGAAGAGGCTCGCAATGAGCGCCCAAGGCCTGTATTGTTGTATGATTAGCCTGTATTTTCTATTACTGCAGTGCAGTGAGGGAACTACATCTAATGTGTAGTGAGTGCTTCAAAGAAGCTAGATGTTATTTTTGTTTTCTTTATTTTTGTAAGCTGACAATATACATTAAAGCCTGTTCAAGCGTGTCAAAGCTTCCCGAGTCCTCCATTTTCCTGAAAACTAAGGCATGGATCCTGAGCGGGACAGTGAATCTGTCACATTTTGCTGGCATTGGTGGGATGAAAATTGTTTGTGTTTAAGAAGACAGCCCACAGTACAGTATAATAATGGAGGAACTATTGAAAGCCCTGTTAGATGCCACCACATACCAGAAAGTGGGTGGAGCTTGTCAGCAAGAAAACCAGCAGAAAGGGCTGAAAGAAATTGCAGAAGACAGAGCCCATGCTGCAAAGGATGCTCAACTAAGAGATGCCGCTGCATGTCTGAGAGAGGCCACAGAGAAATGGCAGAGACAAGCAGAAGAAGATATAATCCGCATGAGTGAGGCGAAAGAGAAAGTGCAGAGACAAGTGGAAGAGGACAAAGTCCAAATGAAAGAGTTTTTGGTGGCACAGACAGCAAAGTTGCAGCAACTAGAGTCTGCAACTAATACTGTGGTTACAGAAGCAAGTGGAAGCATGAATCCTAATCGCTTCCTAAAGAGGTGATGATATTGACACATATCTCCTGAACTTTGAGAAGATTGCCACTAGGGAAGGTTGGCCTCAAAAGCACTGGGCAACACTCCTTGGTCCCTATCTGTGTGGAGAAGCACAAAGAGCATATTGTGTTTTGCCCGAAAAAAAGGCAAAAAATTATTGTATCCTAAAAGCCGAGATCCTTGGCAGAGTTGGAGGTACCAGGGATGTCAGAGCACACAATTCTGCACACTGCGTTGTACCAAGAAGAAGCTACTGTACAGAGGGAAAGTCTCGCAGTCTGGACAACCACCTTCCTGTCTCTGGGCTAAATATGACAATGATGGAAACTGAATCCTGAGGAACGGCATGCTCATCAGTAACCCAGATCAGGGTACAGGTCACCTGTCGAGAGACTGAGGAAGGACTCCCAGAAAGACCAGAAGGTTTACTTTACAGCTAGCATAAAGGTCCCAGGGGTGCAACGAGCTGGCCAGAGAAGTGCTCCTAAATTTCAACCACAAGTGAAGGGTGTGACTGACATAGCAAAGGAGAGAAGTAACCGAACTGCAAGAAAAGATTTTCGTCCAAATATTAAGGAAACACCATTGGAGTTCTGCTTTGAGAAATCATATGATGATATTGTCAAAGATAGACAAGCAAGGAACTGGATTGCTGGCAGCGCTAAAGAGACTGCAGAAGGAGCTGCAAGTGAGACTGCAGAAGAAGCTGCAAGTGAGACTGCAGAAGGAGCCGCAAGTGAGACGGCAGAGGGCACCGCAAGTGAGACAGCAGAGGGCACCACAGAGACGGCAGAGGGCACAAATGAGATTGCTGTGAAAGGAACAGAAATTGTTGAGAAAGCAAAAGAGGCTGCTAGTGCAGATAAACCTTTGCCCCTGGATCAAACTTCGAATTATCTAAAAGCAACTAAGCTTGTGAGCAACAGTCAAATAGAAAAGGACAAAGTACTGTCACTGACTGAGTGCAAAACCTTGTCAGTAAGAAGCATACTGATCAAGTCATCAAGATCAAGAGAAGTTTTGAGTCAATACCGATGCAGAGACCTTTTGGGAAAGAGCAATGAAGATGACTCCATAAGAAACCCGGACAGGTACCCCCACCCTATTCTTGTCTTTAGACGCGGAGAAAGCGTTCGACAGAGTAGGGTGGGAGTACATGAGACTGGTGCCGTCTAAATTTGGCTTTGATGAATTTGGGGTCAAAGCAATAGGGGCCCTTTACAGATCCCCCACAGCAGAAGTAACCGGTACAGGCTACAGAGCAGGCCCTTTTGGAATTACAAATGGCACTTGACAGGGTTGTCCCCTCTCCCCCACCCTGTTTGTATTAATGATAGAACCTTTGGCGGAAGCGATTAGGTCATCCCTACAAATTCATGGGATTAGAGTGGGGGAGAGGGAACATAAAATTAGTCTATACGCAGACGATGTTGTCCTGTCACTCACTTGTCCGGAAGAATCTCTTTACCATCTACCAAAGTTAATAGACAAATATAGCAAAGTGTCTTATTACAAATTGAATTATAAGAAATCCGAAACACTCTGCTTTAATGTTTCCAGGAGACTGTTGTCTCGATTAAAGGCTAATTATTCGTTTGATTGGGATTCAGAATCAATTAAGCATCTAGGAATTATCTTCTTGGGAAATATACAGAGAACAGTTGATAGAAACTATAAAGATTTATTGTTTAAATTCCGAAACATCATAGATAATTGGCGAAAAGACAGATTTTCCTTTTCAGGGAAAATGGCGGTAGTCCAAATTATGTTACTCCCCAGATTAAATTATATCTTAATGTGCATCCCCTGTAAGATTCCTAGAGGTTGGTTGAAGAAGCTACAACGGGTAATTGATGTGTTCATACACCACTCTAGACACATAAGAGTAAAAAAAAAGACTATGGGAAGAAATTTTCTAAAAGGAGGAATTGCTTACCCTTTACTGCAACCATACCAGGAGGTTAATTGTGTAGCACATGCCTTGAAATGGTTAGAAACATCACAGACACTACCGTGGATCGATATAGAAAAATCTCTAAATTCAAATTACCATTTATCAGCTATGGTCTTTGGAGCAAAACCATCTAACAAGGATCTAGCTGTAGGATCATCTGTTATGAAAGAGATCTTAAAAAACTGGAGACAGATTAATAGGAAATACAAATTAATCCCTAGGGGCAGTCTTATTACCCCGTTGAACTCGCTAATACATTTAAATATGATAAGCATTACCAAAGACTGGAAGAAAAAAGGATTATTTTCGGTAGGAGATACTGTGATTAACGGGTGTATTGCCCCTTTTGACCAAATTAAGGAAAAGTTTAGGATTTCAGGTGAAGGATGGCTGGCATATGAAGCATATAGAACTTCCTGTGGCATAACCAATGCACATTTACATAGCAATAAAGAATTAAATCCCATGGAAAAAATCCTCCTTAAGTCGGGGAAAAAACATCTAATATCTAAATGTTTCAACATCATAAGATCAGCTGGAGAGCACTCCAAAACCAAGGGTATGATCCAATGGGAATTAACCTTAAATTTAGAAATAAATGAAACAGACTGGGACACAGCATTAAAATGGACAAACAGATTTATTAAACAAACAGCATACAGAGAAACATTTTCTTAAATAATTAATAATTGGTATATGACACCTTTGAAAATGGCACAAATCTCCCACTCCCCCATAGATAAATTGTGTTGGAGAGAATGTGGTAGCCAGGCCCATTTATTACAAATTTTATGGGATTGTCCCAAGATAAAAAAATTTTGGGAAAGTTGCTATGAATTTTTGGGCAAGATAGTCGGGAATCAACTCCTTTTTAAGGGAGAATGTAGTATTTTACATATTTTTCCAAGTGATGTACCCATTAAGAATAGAGCAGTGGCGATTACTATCTTCTAAATAGCAAAAAATGTACTAATAAGGAAATGGAAAGATAATTTCCCTCCCCTATTTTCTGATATCATTTGGAAAATAAAGTACATTCGAGAATTAGAGGCAAACTATGCACTAAGAGGTCTAATTAGAGTAGACCCAATGAAATGGAAAATATGGGATCGGAATCAATGTACAACAAAGTAAGAGATCAAATCTTCCAGAATGGAAGTAGAGATGAATGTGGATGAATGGTTATGTGGTTTTAAGTAAAGTATTGTTTAAATTATGTAATAGAGTTGACAAGAATGTATTAATATATATTTTTGTTTTTGTATGTGCTTATTGGAAAATAAAATAAAACATTAAATTAAAAAAAAGAAACCCGGACAGTTACAGCCACCTGTCCTTGGTGGAGAGTATTAGAGAAAGAGAGTGCCTGACAAAGAGCTCTGACTTAGAGGAAGGAGAGACCAAGTGGATAAATATAGCCAGTGTTCTTACAAAGGAAGAATGTCCTAAAAATGATAAAGAAACAGGAAACCTTACTAAAGTGAAAGATAAGAAAGATAATAGTCTGGAGATTGAGAAGGTGAAAGACAAACCACTGTCTCTAAGAGAACATGTGAAGCAGAGCATGGAGATGTGTCCTTATAAAACTATGAAGTATCCCAAGAGCGTTCTGTCTTGGTTGGCCATAAAAAAAAGCCACTATGGATAAAGAGAAGAAAAACGGGAAACAAGTAAAGCAAGGAGTGCAGATGAACTCTATCCCAGTGGGACTGAAAAAGCCGGAAGTAGAAGACGGGCAAATTGCTACTAAAGTTAAGGTTATCAAGATGATACCAACTTATATTCCTGAATGGAGAAGGAAGCCTGCGTTTGAAGACAACAGAGTGTCCTATAGGAAGAAGACACAGATGTCTAATTGGGAGCAGTGGGAGAGTTCCCCCAAGTACAAGATGAATGAGAGATTTATGCAGAAGGGGCTGCACAGTGGCGAACAGATGAAGCGAGATCTCCTCACTAACCATGTATCTTGGAAGGGAGCAGCTATTACAAGAAAGGAACTGCTGTTACAAGCTCCAGAACAGCAGTGGATTAGCGAACTCTCTGATACAGAGGGACAGTTGAAGCAGAGTGTTGTTTGTACAGAAGAGACTAGGACTGACCTGAAGGAACTGTGTGTACAAGATGCTACATTTAATGCAGAGCGATATTTGGAGGAAGCTCATATGCAGGCATAGTTAAGGAGCCTGTACAGGAGAGACAGATGGGTGAAGAAAACATGGCTGAGCAGCCAAATATATTCAGGGAGGACCTGGTAGAAGTCAGAGGAGGTTCCTCAGTTGAACATGCAGCACAAGATCCAGTTCAAGCAGAGTGAACTGGATTTACAACAAGCTAATGAGGAGAAACTGCGGATGAAGGAAGCCGAGGAAGATGAAAAGCTGGACGCCTTAAAGGCATAGCAAGTAGAGAAGCTACTTAAAAAATAAATAATACGGATGAAGGCTGAGGATGCCCCCCCCAAAAAAAAGGTTTTCCAGGAATCTAGGATTCAAGAGGCTACTAAGAGGTGTACTAGACGATCTGTTGGGTGTCAGCTTGAAGTTCCTGAACAGCTGGAAATATTCCAGCAAAACCAAAAGTCTGAGAGCTCCTTTCAAGCTGAGATATCGCATATGCTTGCTGTGCACAGAAAGAAAGACGAAGTACGTATCTGAGAACAAGATGCAGTTGTGAGAGAGTACCTGCCTTTGTAGTCTATAGATGATACTGGGCCAGAACAGAAGCAAGATGACTGGATGAGGCTGATACGTTTTGGTGAAAGTTGTCAGACACCCAATAGGAGCACCTGGAACCAAGAGAGACAGAAACAGCGGATAGAAAAACAGCCCAAGAAGTTGTTGTTCCATAGTGAAGTTGAAAGGGATGAGAAAGCTGTGGATAATCTTCGGGAAAAGAAAGAACGTTTAACAGGTGGATTAAAGGAGCAAATGAAATCCAAGCATAAAGAGGCCGAAGTGAAGCAGCTCCAGTCCCAGGCTCCCGGTCTGCAGATGAGGCATAAATACTGCCGGGGTGACTTTAAATAGACAAAAACACACCATCTAGCCATGAACTGGCAGGAAGTATCCAAGCTAGTCCTTGCATTAAAGATATAAAGAGGATAAGTCAGAGCTGCGAGAATTAGATGAAGCGTCTGAAGGAAAAGATGCATCTGGTGGAAGACAAGGTCACAGAAACCTGTAATGTCTGTGATGTACCCCCAGAGAAGCGACTGTATGGAGAAACACATTCTCATACCAAAGTACGAGAAGTACTTTTCAAGGGTCCCTGAGGGAGGGCACTTGGAGTAATGGGCAGGCCGGTGTCCTACCCTCAAAGTTTAAGTGATGACAGCAGGCGGAACGGCACAGAAAGAAGAAAATACAAAGTGAAAGGAAGAGAAGGAAAAGGAATTGTCTCTTCACCCAGAAAGAAAACACGGTTCCGAGGAAAGACAAAGGAATTTGAAAGCAGTGATGAAGAAGGTAAGCTGCAAAATGGGAAAAGTCCTATGAAGGAGTTTAAGGTGACAGTAGAGACAAATGATGTAGATGATCCTAGAAGTACAAAGAAGAGAGCACCAACGGATGGTGCAGCTGGAAGAGCGGTAGCTCAGATGAATAAGATAAAGTCTCACTCGTGCCACAATGACAAGAAGAGTGCGGAGAGAATACAGATAGTACAGAGGATGTGTTGGATTGCAGATATGGCCTCATGGCGTTGGACGCTCAACCCCATACTGTTGAGCTCTTCAAGACTTCTCCCCAGGAGTGAGAGAGTTAAAAACCTGCTAGCATAAAGGCAGGGGTGTGGCTGCAATCAAGGCCTCCTGCTACCTCCAGTTGGAGAATTGTTTGTGTGGAGCCTCTGCAGAGACAGAGCAAAACCTCGGACAGCTCTGTGTGGCCAGAGAGAGGTCAGGGAGACCTAGAAAGCCAGTGATGCTGTTTTAAGTGTACAGCCAGCACAATTGAGAGACACAACACTGAGAAGAGCTGAAAGAGACACAGCTCCTCTGCAAATGGATTTCAGTCCCTGAAGGGAGTGGACTCTAAACAGATAAGTGTACAGGCCTGTATTGTTGTATGATTAGCCTGTATTTCCTATTACTGCAGTGCAGTGAGGGAACTGCATCTAATGTGTAGTGAGTGCTTCAAAGAAGCTAGGTGTTATTTTTGTTTTGTTTATTTTTGTAAGCTGACAATATATGTTAAAGTCTGTTCAAGCATGTCAAAGCTTCCTGAGTCCTCCATTTTGCTGAAAACTAAGGTTCACACAAAATTCTATGACCCCCCTCACCTTCACCTACAGCAGCCTTATTGTTAGCAAGATATCCTAGGGCCCATCTCACTTTGCTTTCCAAGATGTCTAGCTCCAGCCAATTGAAGAAACTATTGAGGTCATCACTGCTGTTAAGGTCCTTCCTGTATAGATATTCAGTTTATTCCTGCCACCTCTTCTTTATCTGATCTTCTTCTGTTAAGTGCCTACCATTTTTGTCTTTTATCACTATGGCATGAAAGGTGCCTTTTAGGTTTCCAATTTTCTTGAAGAGATCTCTTGATTTATTCATTCTGTTATCTTCTTCTAGCTCTATACATCGCTCATTGTAGAATGTCTCCTTGCCTCTTTTTGCAATCCTCTGGAATTCTGCATTCAGTTGGACAAATCTTTTCCTCTGTGGACTACCTTTCACTTCCCTTCTTCCCTGAGCTACTTTCAAAGGGCCTCATTCAAATGTGATTTGATCAATTGAATAGGGCTCTATATGAGCACAGAGCATATTTTTTTAGAGAAGATTTTAGTTAGTGAAGATCTTGCTTTGGGATAGAAGTTCGCTAACTAAAAACTTCAGTAAAAAATATGCTATGTGCTTATATAGAGCCCTATTCAATTGGCCAAATCACATTTGAATGAGGCCCATAGCCAGTTTGACTTCTTACTTTTCTTTCTTTTAGGGATAAACTTTGTTGCTATTTCCTGGATAATGTTGCAAACTTCATTCAAAAGTTCTTTAGGTACCTTATCTTCCATGTCTAGTCCCTTAAATCTATTATTTACCTCCACCTCATATACACAAGGGATATTATCTATTTTGTATCTACTTGGTCTGATTATTTTCCCTCTTTTCTTCAGTTTAATTTTTAACTTTGCAATAAGAAGCTCATGGTCTGAGCCGCGGTCAGCTCCAGGTCCTGTTTTTGCTGATTGTATAGAGCTCCTCTATCTTTGGCTGCAAAGTATATAGTCAATCTGATTTCTATGTTGTCCATCTGGTGATGGCTATGTGTAGAGTCGTTTCGGAGGCTGTTGGAAGAGAGAATTATCTTTACAAAATTCTACTAGTCTCTGACCTGCTTCATATTGTACTCCAAGGCCAAACTTGCCAATTATTGTAGGTGTCTTTTGGTTCCCTACTTTAGCGTTCCAATCTTCTATGATGATAGTAACATCTTTTCTTGGTGTTATATCTATGACGTGTTGAATATTTTCGGAGCACTGGACAACTCCAGCCTCTTCAGCATCCATGGTTGGAGCATAGACTTGGATTGCTGTGATGTTAAATGACTTGCCTTGAATTCAAATTTAAATCATTCTGTCATTTATTGGGTTGTAACGAGCACTGCTTTGGCCACTCTTTGATTCTTCTGCAGGATTCTTGACCACCGTAGAAGATCTAGTGGTTGTCTGATGTGAAATGTTCCATTCCAGTCCGTTGTTAGAACTATGATATTCCCAGTAGTATCATATGGAATAGAGATCTGGACCATAAAGAAGCCTGAGAGATGTAGAATTAATGCCTTTGAATTGTGGTGTTGGAGCAAACTGCTTAGAGTCCCTTGGACTGCACGAAGATCAATAAATCAATACTTCAGGAAACCAAGACCAACTGAAAGGTATGATCATGAGGCTGAAGCTCAAATATTTTGTTCACAACATATGAGGACTCCCTGGAGATGACTCTAATGCTGGGACGACAGAGGTGGAGATGGAAGCAATGAACATGAACTTTATGGAGCTCTGTTGAGCAGTGTGGTTTACAAAAGTGCCTGGTGTGCTGCGGTACATAGGGTGACAGAGATTCGGATATGACTAAACAACAACATTATAGTGGTTTATGGATTTAAAATCGCATTAAGAAAGCCTCCCTGTACATATTGCACAGCTTGTTTGATTACTACATTTACCTACTTAATGAACAGATCAGCTTGACGGGTGAATTGTCAATATGGATAAAACTCAAGTATAGACCACACAATAAAACCAACTCACAAGGCCATAGCTCTTTTTATTATTGAACTATATACCATAGTATAGTAACAAAGCAACAAGAGGTGCTTGCCCACCCACATGCAAAACTCAAGAATACCCCATTCCCCAGGAGAACTACCCCAGATAAGCATTTCTTGCTGGTCATAGCCATTTGTGTGAAATAATCCCACCACTGAACCATTGTGACAAGTAGAATATGTTTAAATACTTCATATAACATATCTGGTCTAAACCCTTGCAAACCTAAAGGGAAAAGAGCGAGGGAGATGGTTCTGATATTTCGACCCAACTGAAAATGGAGGGAAGGGAAGGCTCAATATATAATCTAAATCCCTGTTATATAATAACCCCACTTAATACCCCAACCCCTCTTAATATCAAGCTAATTATAATATTGTGCCTCCTACTTCCAAGCCAAATCAAACTCCTATTTTCTTTGTCACTGTGCAGCCTTAGGTTTTATTTCTAAATACTATATGGATTATCCCATATTTTTATATATTGACATTCCATTTGACAACTTTCCCTTTAGAATGGACCTTTCCCACTTGTTTGCTTACATTTACTATAAAGTTTTACATGTTACAGAAGTTCCTAGTGAGTATAAGAATAATAAACAATTTCAGGAACTTTTCACCCTGCAATGCAAAAGTATTAGGTATACCAGTGGTTTGGCCTGAATATTAATTATTTCCAATAAAAGGTCACAGTTCTTTCAAACTTAAAATAACCATCATAAAGTTATTGCCTTAAAGCTAGACTAATGCACTTATATTGATTTTTCCCTGCATGATAAAGTGGGCAAGCTGGGCCTTCACAGAAAGACCTTTCTATTCTGCAACTATGAATAGAGAGGCATAACATTTTGGATAAAGGAACAGAATTTTCTTAACTTCAAAAGAGTAGATATTGCGTTTTTCGGCATTAGATAGATAGACTAATTTAATTGCTGTGTAGTAGATTATTTTTATTATTTATTATAAAAATGTTTTGCAAAAATATGTTATTTTGTAAATCACACAATTCCACAAAAAAATATATTGACTTGTTTTGAATTAAAGCAAATTTTGTCCTGTAAGCATGCTATAAAATAACTAATTAGTATTATTTCTTTGAATATATTTGTATTAAAGTGCAGCTGTAATGGTCCATTTTTCATAATGCTGAATTGTTAAAGATCAAAACAAAAAAGAAATACTGGCAATGTTTTGATTTCACATTTAAAAGGATCAGAGGAGATCTAAAAAGCTTGGACTAAAAGTATTTTTTAACCTCAATTACTATGTAACTATGTACTGTACTTGAAAATCAGTTTTATATTAACAAACCAATAGGCAGTTATATATATTGAAGTCTGGGCGTTCACTGTGAGCACAAATGTCAACAAAAAGTGCTTGAGTGTTTGTTATCTCTCTTATCTCTAAAAACTGAGTGATCTTCAGTCCTTGGGGAGTTGGAGACTCCTTTTTCTTTAGGGCTGCTACCAAAAGGTTCAAGGCATCCTGAGGAGAGTTCTCTGGTGCCATTGGCTGGAGCACCTGGACACTGGTCCAACAACTTTGCTGTCACCACCCCCCTTGATGTCTCTCTGGGAAGTCAACTGACACCAACTTCACCAATGGTCCTTCCAAAGGGGACCAAAATAAATACATGAAGTACCCGAAAGATCACCTCTGGTTTCCACAAGTAGTGAAAAGCGAATCAAAAAAACATTGCCAGACAAAAAATGAGAAAGGTACCAGTGTCCACCTTCTCACCAAGGAAATAAGTGCATTAGACATTAAGTGCAGATCTCATCACTCCCAGAATGATGCGGTAAGACTGTATTAGCAACAGTAAGGGATTCCTCAGGACATAGACATATGCCATAGTCCTGCCTTCTGTAAAAGTGCTAAGGGTGCATATATAACATGCTAAGTGCTTAGAGGTGCACATATAATGCACCCCAACATGAGTTGGGGATGACTCAAAAACAATGAGACTCCTCATCACTGTGCCAAAAGTACACTGCAAGATAATCCAAAAGTGAAATAGTGCTTTACAGTATGTGCCAGTGTAAGGCTAGCCCTGCCTTCTAGACCAATGTTTTACTTACAATTTACATAGACATGTACTAATAAATAAAGTTTATCTCTAGAACCACATGTAGATTAAATGTTTATTTCAGTGTTTCTGCCCTGTTTGTCTTGATTAAGTAGACAACTTTGTATCTCATTATAATTTAAGACAGCAGTACTAGGCAATAGTTAAAGAAACTCGACCCCACCAAAACTCGAGCATTGTGTTTCTTATACTAACCATGCTAGTTAGTACTCACCAACAACTAGAAGCAATAAAACAAACAGGCCATTAGATACAAAATATCACATGACATTCTGCATCGTATAATAGTTCTAGAGTGTTAAATGATCTGACTTGTGCCTCAAGATGTTGGCATCACACAACAAAGAGAAAAGAAATAGAAAAAAAAGTTACATTTCACGATAAACAGATCTGACCTATTTTGTTTTGATCTCTCCACTGACCTAATACAAACTCAAATGTGACCCAAAAACAATAGAAAATATGCTACAGTTGAAGAAATATTGAAGCAAATGTATATGTTTTTGAAAATAGCAATTAATATAAAATAATCTTTAATCCAAAAAATAATTTACATCGACAATGTCTAATTCCCAATAGCTTGTAAACAAAAGAATTTCACAGTGTGAAAGTCAACGTGACTTTTTATATGTCATAAAGCCATTCAAAAGTGCACTGGCTGCAGCAAGTCTGGCTGTGAGCTTTGATGCACTAGAAAAGAAACTGCTAAGCTGAGGTCATCAGTTAGTAGAAAACAATTTCCCTCACACAGAGAAGCAGACTTACCGCTGTGCTTCAGACACAGACAGATTGAGTTAAAAAAAAGCACAAGACTGCATAATATTTGTTGCAGAGAGAAGAAATCTTCCCCACCTCTGACCATAGCTGAACAGAATAAGCGACATCTTTCTTTAATGGCAGCATATACTTGAGGTGACAGAATGACAGGTTCATGTTGTTGCATATTTACACTTTTAATATGCAATTGCTTTGATTTACCTCCCTTTTACATAAAATACTTCCATGGAACTGTTCAAATGCACCATTTCCGTGCAGTCAGGGTTAGGAATTTCAATGATTTAAGTCCAGGTTTTTGTTTCATATCATAAAGAGAGATTTAAGAAGGTACCTTGTTTGTAATTTAAAAACCTTAACCCAAACCAGTTTCTCATGATCCAAGACAGATGTGGCAACTGCAAGTGAAGGAGAAAAAATATTATAAACAGCTTTATAAATATTAAATGTGTTTTGCAAAAACTATTCAGGTCACATATTTCAGCTGTCAGTGATCTGCTATAAAACAAATTTACAGAATCGTGTGCACAAAAGCAGAGGAAATCACATACATTTCTAAGAATACTGAAGGAACTTCACACTGGTATCTTCAAAAGTAGCATATGGTTAATAACTATGTGAATTAAATATTACTATGAAGTAAAACTGGAAGCTCTTACAGTTCTTCCATAATATCGGTATCCTTAAAATGATAAATTTGAAGGCTGCAATGCCTGTTTTAAATTGCTATTCAAATACTTCATAATCTTTTTATTTTGGAAGAATTGTGATATAGAGTTTAGGTTTTAATCATTGCCAATTGCCTCTGCTACTTTACACAAAATATTAAGTGCGGTATGCATAATAATGGGGACTTTCTCTTTTGTGCTTATCTGAGACCAGTTTAGACAGAAATGCGCAGTTTGGTTGAAAACCTGTAATGCACACAATCATTGATTACACTATAATGTATTGCAGTTAAAAAGTTTACATGTTCTTTCTGACAAAAGTGAATACATTTAGAATATTAAGATTTAAAATTAAAACTTCTAAACCGTTTATTGCTATCTGTTTAAATTATTCCATTCTGGATCGCTACTATGTCATGGTGAAGGGTCTTGTGTAATTAGCAGCAAGCATTTGAAGAAGATGACAATGATGAAGCAGAAACAGTTAGGGCCCGATTCAATTGCCCAATTAATACATTTATACACACCTAAAATCGCTGTTAATATTGCTACACATTCGGCAAATATTACTTATGAATTCATAAGTCAATAGAATACATATAAACATATATAAAAAAAATCTGAAGCCAAATTTATGAGTTCATGGCATTTTCAAGTAGCTAATAGAATATGGCCTTTAGTATGCAGGTAAAGGAGTTTACTATCAAAGAATACAAAGTTATGTTTCGCACGCTAGAAACAATAAAGTTTGAAGTTATAGATGCTGACCCAAACTTCGACCAAATATGCAAGTCTGCCAAGACATAAACAACATTTTCAGTAGAGTGTGCCATGAATTACAGAAAGAGAAGACAACTCACTTTACACTCAAATATAAAAAAAAAACTGCTAATATAGTACATTTTTGTTTAATTTCTGTAATGTTTACATTTGTGTATGTGGATTTATCTTTATGTCAGTATATTGGATCATTTTTCAATGTACAGAGCATTGCACAATTGTACTGTAGATACAGTATATATATATATATATATATATATATATATATATACATATATATGTGTATATATATATATATATATATATATATATATATCACATATTATAAAACACAATAACACGCAATGAGGAAATACAGACTTAGACAAAAAAAATACGACCCACAGGACTTAGAAAAATCAAAAATATGAGGTCTCAAAAATACGAAGTTAACTTGTGAAATCCGTGCATCAAAAAACAACAAAAAAACGTAAAAATAAAAACAAAACATAACAAAAACTCCACACACAGCATGGGGGGGGGGAAGCCAGGACGTCTGGGGGTGAGATTGCACGCAAATTAAAGTCAAATTTAAGTAGTTTTGCCACTTAAAAATCAGCTAAGCAAGCAAAAAAAAATGGCGGCCGAAAAAAATGAAAACGAGGCTACACGACCCCGAAGCACAGAAAACACAGACAAGGATGTACAACTTTCACAAACAACAATTACAACCTGCGGAACTTAGAAAAAAAAAGGTTGCAAAAATACAAAGTTAACGGCCGAACCGCGCACATCCACAAACACCAAAACCGCAACAACAAAAAAATACCACATAAAACAAACATCACACATATATATTTATTGAAAAATATTTCAATACAGTAAGGTCTTTATTTTTGCTTTATATAGCTACTGTACTTTAATGAACGTTTTTTTATAAACAGAGCAAAATTTTATATATTTTGTTAGAATATAATTAAAATTAAAATATGTAGTAATAACTTTAAATGAGCTTGACCCAAATACCATACTTTATGTGCTATATTAGCTTCAGATAGTATGAATTGAATAGTTCTAATCATAGTACTAATCATTCTCTAGTTAAGTGATTTCAGTATCTTAGGTAATCTTCCAAAAGAAAAAAATGCATTTGACTACAGTTTGTGCTTAGTAAGTGATATATTTATGCCCATTAGACAAAGCCCAAATTCAAGGAAAGAGAAGTTACTGAAACATACTGAAGTCCATTGCATCCCTCCTTATGTTGGTATTAATTCACATAGAAATCAGAAATAAAAATGATAATATGTAACAACATATACAACGTTGCTGTCCTGATTACTTAAAATAATATCTTATCACTGTAGAAAGTATACAAATCTCATAAGCACTGCATTCATTGCACTGATATTAAGTGGATAGAAAAACATGAATCAATATTGCATTATTGATAGAGACAAGGAAAATAAAATCCATTGTGAGTTTTAAGGCCTGGTAGAGATTTATAGATATTTAGTTGTCAAGTGTGTTGGTAATGAGATCTTAATGATCTGCCAGGATAATAATTTCTGTAGATGACTGATTGTTTAATAGCAGCTTCAATTTATCAAACTGTGCATTTTAACCTCATGTGAGAAAATATCATTCCATGCTGTGATTTCTATGGGACTGATTTATTAGGTAGTAAGTATTATTTCACATTTTGATATATTAACCAGAGTAAAATTACTAGGTATGCTGTCCAGAATTATATTAAGGTCCTTGTTTAGTTGGATTTTTTTAGTGTCCCACAACTCACACATTGCATGATTATAACATATAAAGCAAACTGAAGATGGCCTGAAATGCTAGCATGAATATTTTCTAATGCAAAACTAATGTTAATATTGTATCATTGCCCTACAATTATGCAATGCAGTGGAAGCAAGATACTTTTCATCATTTACATGCTAAACAAGTTTTTGAATTGGCCTGTTACTACAGATCTGTGGAGCACTAAATAGTTAAAAGGTTTTGAAAAGTTCTACATAAAATCCATAAAAAAGATATTGTTCCTATTACTGTTTTGTCAGAATAAGATATCATTCAAAGTATTGGAGTTTAGCAGCTTTATAAGCTTTTTAGCACCTGAAAAAGCTTTCAGTTTCCCCTCTGCTTATCCACCTAGACCCTAGATTCCAATTCATTGTGGCGGTTGATGCCTCAGAGACTGGAGACTGAACCATTTAGTTTCAACGTATGTCTTCCAATAGACCTCTATATCCTTTCCAAAAAGTTTTCTCCAGAGAGAAGTGTGATATTGCAAACAGGTAGCTCCATCTTTTAAAATAGCATTAGAAGAATGGCAACAATTGTTTGAGGGATGTTGACACCCTATATTTGTGCTTACAGATCACAAAAACCGCAATGTATTTGGAATCTGCAGAAATGCTGAACTTAAGACAAGCCAGATGATCTTTGTTCTTTTCCTGTTTCTGCTTCATTATCACAAATGGACTTGGGTTGAAGAATGGCAAGGCTGATGTACTCTCCTGCATCCATTGTGCTAGTATTGTTCATAACACTTCCCAAGTTACCAGTTACTTCAGATCTGGTGGAATAATTCCTGAAGGAGATCTTTCAGCTCCTTGGCCTTCCATCTGAAACCCTCTTGGGCCGAGGGTTACAATTAATAGCACAACTCTGGAAAACACTTATTAAGAGATTACAGATTTGTCTGGTTTATTCTTCTGGATACCACCCTCAAACTAATGATCTGATATAATGTATCATGAGCGTCTCCAGAAGAACCTGAGCAGTAAGATTGGATGGAAATAACAATGCAAATCATGACAACATATGAACAACTCCATTTTATTCAGCTTTGGGGTACCACCGTCTCTCCATTTATATGAGTCATATGCTTACTGAAAAATCCATCGCTGATGGGAAAGCTGAGGATCTCCAACAGATTTGGTCTATGGCCAAGGAAATTCTACAAATGGCCATTGTTGACCAAAAAAGTTATCAGGCCATCAATTCTGTAGAGACTTTCCAGACTTAGAGAATAGCTGCAATGTGTTTTTTTAGTCCCATTATAGCCACATTAAATTTGGGCTACTGTTAAAATGTAGCCCGTAACATTGATATTAGGACTAACAACTATTACATTAGCCCCCTAAAGCAGGACGCCACGACTTGTGGGTTAAGATGCAAGGCGAAAAATGCCTACAGGACATGAACGTGGAACTTCACAGCCCACAAATCCTTGGATCTGTCAAGCCCATAACAGCTACAAATCCAGTCATGATATTAAATTGCAATTAAGTCACCCGCGAGCTAGCCCGTAACACGCAAATGGATCCCAAAGCCCAACATGCGCTGGATAGGACTCGGACTGCGGGGGGGGGGGGGTAAAGACCAATATGTAGGCCCGTAAATGCAAATAAAAACACACTACTGTATATACTTCATATAAAAGGGAAAGTGAATTAATAGCACAACATTCTCAAGCACGCAACTCATCCCACAAAAATACTGTACTTTATTTCATGTTTGATTTCCGAGTTATATCGATCCCGTGTTATATCGATCCAATGTGTTAATACATATACTGTAACTCGCATGTAATAGAATATCATATTTATGGCTTTATTAATATTGCATTAATCTGGAATGTGGGTTAGATTACAAACTGTAATTGTAGCCCATAGGACTTTGAAATCTAACCTCCCCTTTTTCAGTGACTTAACGCTAACAATCTCTTTTTCCATTGGCTCCGTCTAAACCCGTAACTACGGTCTACACTAATTGATCGTCCGTAAGGCCGCAAATCCAAGGTTCTCTGAAAGAGCTACGATTTGCGTCTCAAGCCCGTAGCTCACAGACCCTTCCAATTTAATAGCCCCGTAACACAGATAATTTTCAAGCCATCAGCCATTGCGGGGCTCACGTTGCAGATACTGGACTGCAATTTAATTGGGCTATAAGAATTTCTTTCTACCTCAACCTTCCAACAACTTAAGCACACGATTCATTGGCCCATAACAGATTGATGGCAAGGCTGGCTCTGTGGCTTACAGGTTGGTGCTGCTTTTCCCACTGTGCATCCATGTGTCAATCCTCAAACCCTGCATCAGAGACCCGTTCTCCACTCTCTTCGTCACTCCATCTCCTCTCATTGTGATGATCAATTTAAAGTTATGCCTCCAATACCTTGAGGAGTGAAAGGGATTTGGACCAGAATAGTGCACATGGCTCCATGCATCCAATTTCTGGATTTGGTTTGGTAGTTCCATCAGCTGCACCATTCCAAACCTTCCAGAGGCCATCTAGAGGGAAGGGTGCTGTCAGGAGAACCTGTTTAGGTAGACCTTAGGGTAGGACAAGGAAGGCAATGTTGACTGTTGACCCACAGCCTGAGTAGGAAAGAGGAGTCTGCTCCTGTGTGTCATAACTCTGCCCTAGTCACTGACAGGTTCTGTGGCTAAGCCAATCAGTATCTACTTCACAGCAAAGTGCGAGTTGTAAGACTCTGTTGTGCTATCCTGCTGCAAGTCTCAGGTCTACTGGTTTAACTACTAGTTATCAGAAATCCATGTATAGAATTGATGGTAACAGAGTACTTTGGGTGCATAAATATTAGCTCTATTTCAATGTTTGTAGCAACTCAAAAAATAAGGAAATAATACAAACTTTATTAATGGATATTAACAATAATTTGCAACACAGAAATGGGGAAATTATAAATAAAATAGCAGAGAACAAACTAGACTCTATTGATAACATTAGCAAAGTATTTTGCCACTAGTGGTGATATCAGTGATAAAACTAATTACAACATATCACAACACAACATACAGTGTTCTCCAAAGTTTATATGAGTCCATAACCAATACATTGCACAAGAATGCTCTGAATCAATGATGCAGACAGTTAGTAAGTATTCCTGCTCATCACATCCAAAGTACCTTTATTAATATGCCCCAATACTCGGTAAATGGCAAACAATAGAATTCAGATATAGAGCCCTATTAAATTTGGGCTACGTGTTAAAACGTAGCCCGTAACTCCCAATTTGGGTGTTATGGGTATTAAGTTAGCTCTGTAACGTTGCTGGCAGCGGACTTTGTGTGTTATAGGCTATGTGCTGAGCAACATTGAACTTTACGCACATAAATCCTTTGATCTGCGTGCCCGCAGCCGCTACTTGTTCAATTCAGCTATTAAATTGCAACGTGGTCACTCGCTAGCAAGCATGTAAACCGCAAATGGAGCCCAAAGGAGGTTAAAGTCCAATACGTAGCACTTGTAATGCAAATAACAACACTCTACTGTGCATTTATTATATCGAGACCCCCGCAGCAAGGGCTGATGTCGGGAGCCTGCAGTTGGGATGGCAATCTATTTTGACATTGGCTATGTATAACCCATTACTACGGGTTTGACTAATTGATCCTGTTCATGATTGCACATCCAACGTGTGACAGACTGGTTTAAGATTTTGCTTCTCTCGCATGTTTCAGGCAGGCCCTTCCAATTTAATAGCAACGTAACCCAGAGATTTTCGAGCACGCAGGACTTAAGAGCTAAGTGTTGGATTTACTAGGCTCCAATTTAATGAGGTTGTATGTGTTTATATGTGTCTACAGACCCACAGCCATGCAAGCGTAGTGGGCTAGCATCATGAATATGTACTAATGCAGCTGGAGTTACCACTGATGCATAAGCTTCTATAAGATTTTTTAAGCCTGCCACAAATTAACAAACCACCAGCCTTTTTCCAAATTATTTCCCCTTTGTTTTTCTGTAAACTTTATACGTAGATCCTTCTCCCAATGAAGCTTGCATTGATATTTTTATTTTTATTTTCCTTCTCCACAAATATTTTTTCTATACTAATTATTTATTATGTTTACTTAAACACTTTTTCCTTTCTTAGAAAATAAGTTGTAAAGTTTTTCATTTGTATAAAGAAGAATATATCACTTCTCCTGGAACTAGATATAATCTATACTCCCATCTTCCCATCTATATTCCCATCTAGTAATTGCCAAATGCACCTAAATACAACTTACCTCCAATTTTAAAATACACTTTTTTCCATTTCCCATTTCTATAAATCCCATATTGGTATTTTTTTTTATAATTGGGCTCTCTAGCTATATATGTTTGTTTATGTTCAACCAAACCATTTCACAGCACTTCACAGGTCTACAACTGTGATTTTAAAGATACATTAAATCGGTAGTTATTCTTTATTTGTTATTAAATTGCATCAGAGATCTATCTTTGATTTTTCTTAATATTTATTTTAATTTCTAATAATTAGCAAAATCTCTTTATTTACCAAAGTTATTTCGGTAAAGAAATTAGAGTATTTGCTAGAGTGAACAGAGACGTTCATAAGCAAATAGTGACGATGTATAAGTTCTAACTTTATACTTTACATCCTTAATGTTCTTACTAGCTCATACTAAGTGCTTCTATTACAAAAGCAAAAAATAAAGATGTCTTAAGAGTGATATAAGCTATCAACCCTTAAGGTTGACATAAGTTATCACCCCTTCTCTGATCCAAAGTCAGTGCTTCAGCATGGAAAGAGAGACAACAGAAGAAGTATTCCTTCCTCACACTCACTGATGATGATTAACATGGACAATATTAGTTTATTAGTGCCAATTCCTTTATTATTGGTTTCTTTTAGGAGATGGCTGCAGCCCTGAGACTTCAGCAGTAACAAGTTTATTAGTATATTCTCTGGAAAGTATCTGTCCTTTTAGGAGTTCCCAGGTGCACACAGTGATTAACTTGCAGCCCTATTAAATTCCCCTAACGTGAAAACCAGTAGCCTGTAAAAGATCCTGCTAGAGATTTTCAGCTTTATTAAATTGTGATTTGGCCAATTGAATAGGGCTCCTTTTAAGCACATAGCATATTTTTTACATAAGTTTTTAGTTAGTGAAGACTTTGCTGTTGGATAGAAGTTCACTAGCTAAAAACTTCTGCTGTTTGATAGAAGTTCACTAACTAAAAACATCGGTAAAAAACATATGCTCTGTGCTTATATAGAGCCCTATTCAATTGTCCAAATTGCAATTTAATAAGGCTGTAAATTATTTGTTGTTCAGTCCTTCAGTCGCGTCCGACTCTCTGTGACCCTATGGACTGCAGCACATTTAGCTAGTTCTCTGCCTGTGCTGTTCCACAAGGTTTGAATGCCAAAGACCCTGGAGTGGGTTGCCAGTTCCTTCTCTAGTGGACTGTGACCCTACATGGTATAGCTCATAGCTTCATTCAGGTACTTAAGCCCCTTCACCACCACCACTTCGCAATCCACAAGGGGACCAGGGGAACATACACCACACTAATGTAAATTGATGAATAGCAAAACATAATGGGAGGTCACCAAACTGGAATGGGTATACATCTTGGCACATAGCCACCAGCAATGGCGTGGGACTTTCCAGGATGGGCGTATCAGAGATTATCCCTGATGGAGGTGAGTTGGCTGTTGCTCCACGTGTCTCTGCACAGCCTCCATGTATTTTTTTGTGGCCCCTCCTAATGGCTTAGAGTAGATTATTGCGTGTATGTTCACCTGGTCCCCTTCAGGATTGCTAAGTGGTGGTAGTTAAAGGGCTTGTGTACTTCAATGAAGCTGTGAGCTATACCATGTAGGGTCATTCTAGATGGGCAAGTCATAGCAGAGAGATCAGACAAATCCCAGTCCACAAGAGAAGGAACTGGCAACCCACTCCAGTATCACCTGTCATATTGTTATCAGGCCCTCAGGGGAATGTTGATACTCCACAGTATAACAAATTGGATGTCCCATAACAGCAACCATTGAAAACACATGATGAAAATGGTATAACAAAGCTTTATTTCATACACAGAGCACAATCAGAAATGGACAAGACTGTGCATTAATATCATGGGTGTGGTGTGGCGGATTCTGGGAGAGCAAGAGGCTTATGGGAAAAAGGGGATACCTAAAGGGGGTAATGTCATAGTCTAGAATGAGCATGATGCATAGCACCTACCAGGGTCATATGTGGTCACTACACCACTGCAACCGGATTCTGAAATCACTTCATTTAATTGAAGAAACCATTTATGTGCATAGCACTTACAACTTGTCTAGACCTGCTCAAAGAAACAGATGATTCAACCTCTGGACTGTGTAATCCAATCCAGTTTCACATATACAGTGTGGTGACAAAAGAAAAATCATAAAAAAAGTGGTCCACTAAAATATAAATGTAACAACATACCAACTCACCTTATTCCCATCTGCAAGCATTACTATTAGCTAGGTCTCTGGATAATCAGCAATATGGGAAATTAACCATTAATATGGAGAGGACACAAAGGTCAAAAGGTCACTTTTACTTACATCAGTCCCAAAGGATACTGATATTGACGTCAGGATCACATGCTTCAGTAGTGCATTTATTAATTCTGGCTGTAATTAACATGCTATTGTGAGACTTTGCAAGTCCACCGCCATAGCGGTATTAGTCTACATTTAAGCTAACAACAATCATGTCTTAGATATCTGGCTATATGATAGCGTTAAGATTGTGGGAGCTACATGTCGGGGGGTGGGGCTATCATTGAAGTAATGTGTGTATGGAGTGACCTAGCTCTATGTGTATCTATGCGTGTTCTTTAAATTATGTGTATTGCAATTATGTGTAATCTGTAACTATGTGTAGTTAAGGATTACCGTATTTTTCGCCGTATAAGACGCACTTTTTCTTCCCCAAAACTGGGGGGGGGGGAGTTGGTGCGTCTTATACGGCGGATATACCTTTTAAAACTGCCTCTCTATCCTCTTGATCTCTTCCCACTCCTGATTGGCGCTTCCTACAGCAACAGCAGCATGCATCGCGTCGGTCGGTGCATCCTAGTGACGTCACACACGCGACGCTGCAGTACACGAGGAGTGCTGTTAGGAAGCGATGGGGTGAGATCAAGATGGGCTGAGATCAGAAGAAAGGTGAGGATCAGGAGGGTCAGGGGCTCCCAAATGCTGCAGTATGTGTATGTGTGTATATGTGTATGTGTGTATGTATGTGTATGTGTGTATGTATGTGTATGTATGTCTATATGTATGTATGTGTGTATATATATATATATATATATATATATATATTTGTGTGTAATGTAGGTGTGTATCTGTGTGTGAAGTGTATTTGTGTTTGATTCAGAATTTTTTTTTCTTGTTTTCCTCCTCTAAAAACTAGGTGCGTCTTATCTGCAGGTGCGTCTTATAGGGCGAAAAATACGGTAAGTGTAAAATCGTAAATAGTGTAATAGAAATTAACAAACCACACATTACTGCTCTCAAAATACTCCTACTCTCTCTCTATCTAGAGCCAACCACCAAATCCAGGACCTCCGTGCTACTTCGTTAGAAAATACAACACAGTCAATGCATGGGCATGTGGAACGCAATTTTATAATCTCCCTCTTCCAATCATCTACAGCTAGATCGCTTTCAATAGGCTGAAAGATCTGTGTCACACTACGTTATGGCTAATGGCCGATTGCATCTTGTCCAGGCCCTTGACAGCTTGCATGCGCGAAAAGTGTTTACAGGCTTGCGTCTTTGGGTCGTTAGTCGCAGCATGGTTGAATGTAATAGCTCTGTAACTCCGCAGAATTTAAAGGCCGCAGGCTTTGCGGGTGTACAGTTGCCGCTACGGGCTTGGAATTTAATTTGGTCCATGGTGTTCTTAAATACCTTACTGAACCTGTTCTCTGATGCATCCAGCATCACGTTTGACATAAAAACAAATATCAAGCTACATTCAAAATCATCCATCATACATATGTGAGGATATTTCTATTATTAAAATCATGTTGTATTGTGTTATTATAATCTAATATTATATTCTTATTATATATCCAGGTATACTATATAATATTATATAATTTATATGACCACATAGATATGTATCTAAGTACACAAGAGGAATCTCAATTATTTATTCATTAAGAGCAGAGGTTTTAAGATGTCTTTGTTCTGTAACAGACATTACCTTAGGAAATCCCTTAGCTAATTGAAAATGTTAACTTGAGGTCTATGTCTTCCTTAATATTAAGAGACTAGAGACTTGCCCGTCAAAAATGATGGGGCAATAACATTTTGATGCTTTTAAAACTGTTTGCCACACAATGTGAGTCTCTGACATTATTAACCTTTTTTATCTACAAAGAAATACAACAGTTTGAATAAAACTTTTTCTTTTTTTAACTTTCAACCTGTATTTCAGCAGCAGGTATAGAATTTTTTTTTTCAATATTAACTCTTTTAATTGTCATATATGGAATAACAATATAACAATAAGTGAAGTTTTCATGAATACATGTTGTAAACCATAACATAACATTTTGTAACATGCAACTTCTATTTGAAACAATCTTAAACCATTGTTTTTAACAACACTAACATTTTGAATTGATAGTTATGTATGAATAACATAAGACTATGTAAACTTTCTGTGAATAACTATTTGCAACAATTACATAATGCTTTGTAACATTCAACTTTTTTTTAAATTCTTGTTAAACTAAATAGGTATTGAATCCAGAGGAAGACAAACAATAAAACCCCCAATGTAAGTCTGGTGCTAAATTTGTTTTTGTACTTTAAAACAGTAAGGACCATGTCCTGGGACATTTTCTGCTAATGTTGCAACCATTGAAGCAAATGAAATTGCACTGTTATAAGACCTAATGTTTTTCCTAAAATTGGTATAATTTGGACATTTTGGATCACTCATTATACTTTCTAAATATTCTGGAAATGTGTGTCTTTCTGGAAGTCTTACTTTTCCTTTCTGACAGCAACTAAGAAATTCTCCATCAGTTGGTCTTTCTTTCAGAAAATGATAGGCCCCCACAAAACTGACAAACCACATTCATTAATCCACAATAATGAGTGTCTACTGTTAGTGCTGTAAATAAAGGACTATCATGAGCTTCCTCAACATAGATCTCAGTACAAATTTATCTATCTACTTTGGTGTCATCTCTTTTTTTTATTGTACATATTTTTTTTACCTGTCATGAATACCAAAGTAAATGAATTAATCAATGGTTTCTTTTTATTTTGCATACCTTAAAATCTAAAGAGCTAAGCATATATGTATTTATAAATTAATTAATGGTAATATATATATATATATATATATATATATATATATATATATATATATATATATATATATATATTATTTTAACAAAGGGTAAAAAATAAAAAGAATAAATAAAATTGCCTGATGGAATATAAGAACACAGAATAAGATGAAAAAAAGAAACAAGTAGGAGATATTAGAAGAGAAGAGAATATAAGCCAATCATAGCTAAAAATTGCTAGATGACTAAATAACTCAGAGCTCTTGAATAGTAAGTCCTCATATCACTGTAAAAGTCAATCATAGGACTTATAATTAATAAGTGTAGATAAGGGGGAGAACAAAATATATATGTAGACCAAGTGTGAAAAGGGGATACAACTGTACACCATTCCATAGACTCTTTTATATCTAGTCTATCTATTGATCACCTAGGAGACATCCATTTTTTGTCACTCCTTTTTATCCCCTTTTCACACTTGGTCTACATATATATTTTGTTCTCCCCCTTATCTACACTTATTAATTATAAGTCCTATGATTGACTTTTACAGTGATATGAGGACTTACTATTCAAGAGCTCTGAGTTATTTAGTCATCTAGCAATTTTTAGCTATGATTGGCTTATATTCTCTTCTCTTCTAATATCTCCTACTTGTTTCTTTTTTTCATCTTATTCTGTGTTCTTATATTCCATCAGGCAATTTTATTTATTCTTTTTATTTTTTACCCTTTGTTACTACTTAATACCCAGGTGTTATGCACCATTTTTTGCACAATTTTTTTTTTCTTTTTTTGATACTATTTCTTATAGCTGGTTTAATCCACATTTATCCTTGCACTTTACACTTCTAGAGTAATCAGGATCTAGTCCTAATAATACTTAAACATGGCGGAGTCCAAGAAATGGGACTACGAGACACTAATCAATGAAGCTCAGTCAGCAACCATATGGGAAGGAATTAATGTAACTCAAGAAATTAAACATGATATTCTCACAAATTTCAAAATTCTACAAAAATACCTACAAAAACAAATTAAGTCCATTTGGGAAATCAGCAGTCTGGGCAACTATATAAAAAATGACCTAATACCCAGGGGACTGAGAATTCAAATAATACCACCTCATCATCTATTAGAAATTGAATTTGTAAAAAAATGGACTGACACTATTACAAAATGCTCTATTGACCTAATGAAAATAATAGTAGAACAAGAACATAAAAACCTGGAAATTCTTAATAAAAAAGTAAAAGAGAGTAATGTAGAAATCGAAAAAAACAAAGGGAGCCAAGAATATGAGAAATGGCTAGAAAAAATGAACGAAAACCTGGACAAATACAAAAGAGATCTAATTAGAAGAAAACAAGTGAAATTTAATAGGGATAGAAATGATCAACAACAAGGTAAACTGTATAAAATCGCTAATATCCCTAAACTAGCAGAGACAGTAGAAATAACATCGTCTGATTATTCAGAATCAGAAAGCCAACTAGAGCAAGAGGATACAAGGAAAACAAGATCCAACCGACAATTTAATCCCTCAATAACTAATATCAGATACAATCAAGCATCTATGCACACTTTTTTAGAGAAGGGGCCAGACCAAAAACCCAGAGGAAGAGGGAAAGGAAATTCGAAAGCACATTCACGAATAAAAAAGAACAACCAAGATACAGAAACCCTCGAATTGTAAAAACTATACCTACTGCAAGAACTAAATACCCTGAAAAAATAATTTCAACAGTTAAACAAAACGAAGAAAAAGACGCATTAACTGAAGAAAATCTAATTATAAATCTCACAGATATTCGACTAAATGATTCACAGAAAAAAATACTGTCTAAAGGTTTATCGTTTGTCCCCTCGAACCATACGAACCTCTTTACAAACATAAAGGACATAAATCTATTCGTAAGAAAACTATCCCTAACAAAATTCTTCTATGAAAAGGAAAAAAAAAGACTAGAGGATATGGGACTAACAATAGAAGATAAAGAAACCCTAGAAACCCTAATGACATTGTTAAAACAAGATGATCCTAACGAAAATAAAAACAAATTCCTTAAAAATAATGACAAATTCACTCCAGAGATTAAACACTACGGAAACTTGCAAACTTTTCTTAAATTAGTAAGTAAAGAGCTGGAAAATTTAGACAGTATAAACAAACTCTACTCTGCCCATCAAATACACAATAATATTGAAAATAAAGAAAGGAAAGCAATTGAAGAAATCACAAAATTAAACATAGAAATTAAAAGAGCTGATAAAGGAGGCAACATCGTCCTTATGAAAAAAGATGATTACCTGGAAATGTGCCTTACGTTACTGGGAGATAAAGAAACCTATGAAGTGCTATCAGAAGATCCTACCAGAAAATATTCCTTAGAGTTGCAATCACTCCTTCTTCATGCTATCGATGACGGGATAATTACCAAGGCAAATTATGAATACCTACTCCCAAAAGATCCAGTAGCAGCTACCTTTTACGCACTCCCGAAAATACACAAACAACGTGTACCAATTCCCGGTAGACCAATAGTGTCTAGTAAAAACAACTTAACAGAAAAAATCAGTCAATTTGTTGACAGAGAACTTAATGATATAGTGAAAAGTTTATCATCATATTTACAAGACACTATGGATACTCTAAAAAATTTAGAGAACTTAGAAATATCCCCTACAGCAATACTAGGAACCGTCGATGTCGAGCAACTTTATAGTAGTATTCCTAATGATCAAGGAATAAAAGCAGTTAAATACTACTTAGATATGAAAAGTGCTAGTAATAAAACAAGAAATAAATTTATCTTGGATTTACTAGAATTCATTTTAACGAAAAACTATTTCATATTCAACGGTAAATGGTACCATCAAATTAGAGGCACAGCGATGGGAACAAGCTGTGCCCCCAGCTATGCAAATCTCTTCCTAGGGCTATGGGAGAATACGAAAGTCTTCCAAGAAGATGCCAACACTGAAAAAGTCCTGTTATGGAAGAGATACATCGACGATGTTCTGATTTGCTGGGATGGAAATCAAGAAGAACTGGAAGAGTTCATTACTAAACTGAACAAAAATGAAATGAACATCAAATTAACATGGGAAGCGAGCGAAAACGTAATACACTTTCTAGACCTTACAATTACAAAATCAACAAATGGGAAACTTCATACTACTATATACAGAAAAGAAACATCTACTAATAGTATACTTCGATGGGAAAGCCAGCACCCTAGATCCCAAAAAGTGGGTATACCTATTGGTCAATACGTGAGACTCCGGAGAAATTGTGACACAAAAGAAGAATTCCTACTAAAAGCTAAAGAACTAAAACTGAGACTAAAACAAAGAGGTTACCCCAACAGAATATTAAAACTCGCATATAAAAAAGCGTTAAATAAAGATCGAACAGAACTACTATTTAAAAAGAAAGAAGAAAACCAGGACAAGAACATGAGATGCATTCTATCATATGGAACAGATAGCGAGCAAGTTAAAAATATTCTGAATAAACACTGGCACCTAATATACGAAGACGAAGCATTGAAGACAGTTCTTTCAAACTATCCAAGTATAACCTATAGAAGAGGAACAAATCTAGGTAATAAACTTGTCAAAAGCCTCTTCATAAATAAAAAAGAAGAAAATAAAAATTGGCTAACAAGAACTAAAGGCCTATACAAATGTGGAAATTGCAAAGCCTGCCAATTTATTAAACCCGAAAAATCCTTCCATCATCCCTATACCAAGAAAGAATTCCCACTAAATTCTTTCTATAATTGCTTATCCACACATGTAGTTTATATTATAGTATGTAAATGTAAAAAACTATATGTGGCAAAAACGATTAGACAGATAAGGAGACGTATACTTGAACACGTTTCTTCTATTATCAAAGAATTAGACACTCCAGTGTCAAGACACGTTAGACTTTATCACCAAGGTGACACAAAAAGTCTCGAATTTCATATTATTAATCACGTTACAACCAATATAAGAGGAGGTAACATCGACCAGAAATTAATGCAAGAAGAATGCAAATGGATCTATCTGATGGGAGTCCAGGGCCAATGGGGCCTGAACGAAGGATTTACATTTAGCCCATTTATCTGATACTATCTTTAAAAGGTCTAGAGCACTACTACTGGACACACTGAGCAACAATAGAACATATACGTATCTACTGAATGATAGTATAATAATTCAATCTAATTGGATGATAAACTGATCAACATTAACATTAGATACAATAAACTAATACAGTTCTCTGTTCTATATATATGCAATTTCTAAAAAAGATTATTAATTATAATCCTAACCATTTAATATATTGCCTCCTCAATTTCATACAGCCTTCTCTAGAAGTGGAAAACAATAAGCCTGATGGTCTGTAGATGCACATTTAAATACTACAATGTTAGTCTAACTCCGTGCACTACCATAGAACACAGATGCCTTTATTTTATACTTATAAAGGTTTATCAACTAATATACTATAAAGTAGTAAAGACATTAACAAGAAGTGAGAGGGGAGAAAAAATATTACGATAATCGTACTCTTCAATTACTTCCGCCATTACCAGGTTGGGCGTCTCTGCCAGGAACTACGTAACACGTTAATGACGTCATTACGTCCCTGAATACGCTATACGCGAGCAACGGCATAGCGTTATAACGCTCTATCAACGTCAAACCCGGAAGTGACAGAGAACAAAAACGAAAAACACCTATTGGCTGATTGAAATCATAAAAAGACCCGCGAAAACGGAATTGGAGTCTGCAAACAACACAGCCTTGAGAAAGATAGTAATGTGTCTATCGAAACCGGTCGGCTACGTGTTTTTATACCCCCTTTTTTCATTTTGCTAAGGGGATGTCTCCTATCCACTCTCCGACCTTTATGTGATATACTCTACAGTTAAGGTAAGAGCCTATAGAGTGGGATATTTCTCCTTCTATGATTCTATAAGCGCACTGTGCGCTGTTATATGGTGAACTGTACACCATTCCATAGACTCTTTTATATCTAGTCTATCTATTGATCACCTAGGAGACATCCATTTTTTGTCACTCCTTTTTATCCCCTTTTCACACTTGGTCTACATATATATTTTGTTCTCCCCCTTATCTACACTTATTAATTATAAGTCCTATGATTGACTTTTACAGTGATATGAGGACTTACTATTCAAGAGCTCTGAGTTATTTAGTCATCTAGCAATTTTTAGCTATGATTGGCTTATATTCTCTTCTCTTCTAATATCTCCTACTTGTTTCTTTTTTTCATCTTATTCTGTGTTCTTATATTCCATCAGGCAATTTTATTTATTCTTTTTATTTTATTTTTTACCCTTTGTTACTACTTAATACCCAGGTGTTATGCACCATTTTTTGCACAACATTTTTTTTTCTTTTTTTGATACTATATATTATTTTATACTGAATTATGAATTAATTAATAAATGCATATCCATTAATCAAGTAATCTGAAACTGTCATGACTGCAAACCATAAACAGGTAATCATGTCTTCCTAAAGAAGGGCAAACCAAAAGAGCTATGAGCAAACTGTAGATTGGCATGAAAAAATGTTGTAATGTTTTTATTACATTCATTAATCAAAAAATAAAGTTAATAATAATGTTATTTTTTTTAAAATATTTGATTAATGAATAAAATGAATTACATAAATTAATTGATCACTAACTGTCATCAATAAAAAAAAGAAAGAAAAAAAAAAGACTTAATCCGTTTTTTCTAAAGAATGTCATCATTAAATTTTACCTGTGGATTTGATGTTACATCAGCTGAAATCCTGCAGAGGTCACTCTGTGTCTTCACGGAGGTGCAGAGATGATGGATCTTTAAAAAGCCATAAAAAGGATTTGTAATGTTTTGTTTGAATGAATTTATGAATCATTGAAAGTATCCTTTTTAATTGGCAAACATGGCATACGTAAATCCTAATCATCAATATATGCATAAGAAAATGCATTCTAAAATCGTAAAAAGTGTCCTAATATAATAAAAGTATTTAAATATTTAAGTGCTTATAAGATCCTATCCCTGTTAGACAATGAGCAATAACAGAATTAGGAACTAATTAATAAAAGAATACACATGACTAAAAGAATGTAAAACTGTCATGACTGCAAATTATAAAGAGGTAATCATGTTTTCCTAAAGAAGGGCAAACTGAAATATCTATTAGCAAACTATTGATTGGAGTGAAACTGATTTTTTTTGTATTAAATTAATTAATCAATAAATCAAGTTATGATGTTAAATTGTAATTACTGAAAACATCAATGGCTAAGCATATATGTATTCATAATGTATTTTTTTTCTTTTAATTATTGATTAATTATTAAAATAAATTACGTAAATTAATTAATCAATAGCTGTCATCAATGGACTAAAAAAATAGTTAATCCTATTTTTCTAAAGAATGTCATCACTAAATCATATACCTGTCAAGTTGATGTTATATCAGCTGAAATCGTGCAGAGGTCACTGTCTGTCTTGAAGCAGGTGCAGAAATGAGGAATCTGTGAAATTATGTAAAAAGCATTTGTAATGTTTTGTTTGAATACATTTATGAATCATTGAAAGTATCATTGTAATTTGCATTCATACAAAACATAAAGGGCTAGTCATCAATATATTCATAAGTCAATGCATTGAAAAATATTAAAAAGGATCATAATATAATAAAGGGATTTACATATTGAAGTTCTTATCATTATTACATTAATTAAATAATTTAAAACTGTCATGAATGCAAAACATAAACAGGTAATCCTTTTTTCCTAAAGAAGGGCAAAGCAAAAAATCTATGAAAAAATATAGATTGGAGTGAAACTGTTTTATAAGATTTTGATTAAATTAATTAATCAATAAATCAAGTTATGATGTGTAATTGTCATTAATTATTAAAACCTAAATGGCTAAGCATGTATGTATTCATATTTTTTGTTTTTGTTTTGATTATTGATTAATTAATAAACTAAAATCCATTCATTAATTAATCAATAAGTGTCATTAATGGGGAAAAAATACTTAATCCTGGTTTTCTACAGAATGCCATCATTTAATCATATACCTGTGAAGTTGATGTTATATAATCTGAAATCCTGCAGAGGTCACTTTGTGTCTTCAGGCAGGTGCAGATATGATAAATCTGTAAAATGAGGTAAAAAGCATATTAAATGTTTTGTTTGAATTAATTTATGAATCATTGAAAGTATTCTTTTTACTTGTCATACATGCAAAAGGTAATGGGCTAATAATCAATATATTCATAAGTAAATGCATTCCAAACTATTATAAAGTATCATCATATAGTAAAGTGATTTAAACATTAAAGTGCTTATAATGTCCTATCCCTGTTAGGGAATGAGCAGAAACATAGATATATACATTTGAAAATGTCGCTATTTTTTTCCATTTTTTTTCTGTAATTATTTATCATTAATAGTTAATCAATGAATGTATGTTAATAATCATTACTTCAGATATATAATTGCAATATTAAATATATGCATTGAAAAATAGACAATATTTTTTTTCTAATGATTCCTGATGAATGATTAATTACTTACTAGTCATTAATTAATTAATACCATTAATCAATGGAAAACAAAAGCCTTAATAATTTTCTCCTAAAAAACAGCATCATTAAATGATGTACCTGCAAACGTCACTGTGCACAGATGATCAAACTGTCAAATAAAATGAAAAGCATTGTTAATGTTTGTATCTAATTCATTCATTAATCATTAAGAATATGATGTTTAATTGGCATACATGAAAAATGTAAAGCTGTAAGCATGGATATATTCATAAATAAATGCACAATAAAATATTAAATGTAGCAGGTGTCATAATGTAATAAAGTGATTTGAATATTTAAGTGCTTTGAGGATCCTATTCCTTTCAGACAATGAGCAGCAACACAGAAATATAAGTACACTGTACAATCTACCTTTTTTGGGGGGCATTTTAACCCCTTTTTTTTTATATTATTAAAAATTAATGACCAATTAAGTAATTAATGAACATTAATAATTGAGCAGCAACACACAAAAATAAGTGCATTAATAATTAAGCAGCAAAACAAACATATAACTGCACTTTAATAATTAAGCACCAACACTGAAATCTAAGTGCACTGTAAAATGTACGTATCTTTAAACCTTTTATATTATTATTGCAAATGAAGGACTAATGAATTAATTAATGAACATTAATAATTGAGCAGCAATACCGAAATGTAAGTGCACTGTAAAATATACATATTTTTGATCCAGTTTTCATTTTTTTTTATTATGACTATGTCATGATTTAATTGTTTAAGGACTCATATTGTCAGTGGTTTGTGAGTATGTCCAAGGGAGCATGACATTGTTACATTGGGATTATGTGTTATTGTGCGGTTATATGTTGCCTGTACATGGTTATTATGTATCCTAGGTATAATATATTATGAGGGAAAATGTTATATATAACATATGTGGAATTGGTAGAAATGCTCTGGATAGAAGTTAGCTGCAGATCATTGCACACTCAAACATGCAGACCTTGGGTCAAGACAGATGCATGTGCTTCAAGTGGTCCTGGGCAAACACTTGAGTTTAACATAAAGGTTATCTAATGAATGTGATCTCAAGAGCTTTGATAGCCCAAGGTTGCAAGCCAGATGGTCTGACATCACACATACACCAATGTACACAAGGGTGTGGTATTGGAGAGTATAAATATGTTGTTTTGTTCATTCAATAAAGGTTGGCAATATAGTTTTCACATAAACAAGGTGTGAGACTATTTCTGTGTGTTGTATCCTGACTTGGGGAGTGGTCTTGCTATGGGCCACTAAGTAACCTGGATCCAGTATTCTCTGCCTGTAGCTTTTGGGCCTTGCAATCTTCAGAAGCCATCTTTTGTGCCACAGAGATCAGGAAGTATATGATTCTGCTGGGGTAGGTTTGAACTAGGTTCATATCAAGCCCCCTTGAAGAAGCAGATCGTGACATTTGGCTGGCAGTGGTGGGGTCTCTGTATAAAACACAGAAGGATGGCAGCTTATGAAGAGATGTCTGCAGCAGAGGAGGAGGAAGTGTCCAGACGGTACCAAAGATGGATGGAGGTAATGCCTGCAGGTTTAACCAAGGATCAGCAGAGGGAACTCCGGATACAGATAACACAGGAGGTACAGGGGAACAGGAGAAGGGTAAGCAATGGCCCTGTCTCAGCTCCTGTGGAGGGGAAATGCTTATCCCCAGTAGAGACAAAGAATGTTCTGGTGACTGGAAAGGACTGTAGAGGAATGGGCCTTCTAAATAAATGGATGGCATTCCTGGGACTATGGCCAGGTCACAGGCTAATGGAATGGCTGGAAGAATTGGTATATGAGGAGGTCGCCCTGGAAGATCAATATGCTTATTGGGTTGGACCTGTTGGGATACATCATCAGTTTTCATTGGGGCTGGAAAAGGCACTTTGGGACATAGTACATGGGGATCCGGACTGTGGCTTGGGGACAGAGAAAAGAAAGCTGTGTCTGTTTGCCAAGCGCTGTCACATGCTGGGACTGGAGACAGGCTCTCATACAGCTAACTTACTTTGGCCTTTGATCCAACAGGAGCTACAGCTGGAGGTGGATTATATAGACTTACTGGATGAAGCATCCCTGGATGGTTGTTGGCCAGCCAGCTGGGAGGGCTCATGCCAGTCAGGCATGGAACAGAACCACCTAACAGGTACTACAGAGACCCAGCTAAATATTGCTGAGGCTGGGTCAGAAAATGAATGTATGGACTGGGGGGAGAATTTTGATATCCATGATTCTCAAAATAACAAGGGTGCCGGCATCCATGGGGTTGACTGGGAAGAGGAAGAACTGGTCCCTATCTTTAGGGGGCTAAGTCTCACCCAGTTAGAGGAATGGGGACAGGGGCAAACCACAGCCGTGCCGGGCCCAGGGGAAGAACTGGGGAAAAGCTACTCTGCTACTAGTGTAAGAGAAGAACCTAATGAGCACTGGGCCCTACCATTTGACTGTGGAAATTGTAGAGAGGTTCCTTGGATGACCATTGTCCAGGAGCCAGCCACAGACCCTGGAGCAGAAACAGAAAGTAGCCCTGTTCTTCAGCCTGAACAAGAGGCAGTAGCTGCTGCTTCTCAAGGGCTGCCTGTAACTACACACCAGGCAGTCTCAGATGGAGAGAGTCAGGAGGTTCCACCTGAGGATCCAGAGACCAAAGAGCCAGAGGGTACCCCAGATTGTGATTTGTCTCCTGGTATCCCTACAATGACTCCCCTGCAGCTGCCCAAAGACACTGGCTGTGTACCTGTAACCCTGGAAAGAAGGGGCCATTGGCCAGGCTTGGTGGGAGAAAGGTTGGCTACTGAGCCACAACAGCTTGTATCAGAACTGCCCATTTATCCAGCATGAATGCCACCAGTGAATGTCACTAGCCCATGTTGCAACTCCCGTATCCCAGTTTATTCAGGAGAAAGCTCAGGCCTGACAAAGGGAACCTTGTACTCTTCAATTTTACCCATGGGACGGAGTACTGATCCAGAATCGGCAGGACAGGAGGTCTCCCTAGCCTGGAAGGAAAGGGCTTTGCTGGGTAAGGATCCTCCCAAATTTATGCTGGACTTACTAGCTGGGATGTACTGTTTCCCCTGGACTACCTTGAAGGGTCCTCCATGGCAGTTGTCTTATAAGTCTCCCCAGGGGCTTGGGAAAGTCACAAGGCCACTGGGAAGGAGCGAGTATTCGCCCTGGACAGGGGGAGGCAGGGTACCCAGAGAGCCACTGAGCCACATGGATGGACTTTCCAGACAGGAGGACAAGTAAAAGCAGTATAGCTAGAGAATTATCCGTTAGGATGATCCTCTATGCTATACTAGAAAGGAAGGGGGAGAAGTTGTCATGATTTAATTGTTTAAGGACTCATATTGTCAGTGGTTTGTGAGTATGTCCAAGGGAGCATGACATTGTTACATTGGGATTATGTGTTATTGTGCGGTTATATGTTGCCTGTACATGGTTATTATGTATCCTAGGTATAATATATTATGAGGGAAAATGTTATATATAACATATGTGGAATTGGTAGAAATGCTCTGGATAGAAGTTAGCTGCAGATCATTGCACACTCAAACATGCAGACCTTGGGTCAAGACAGATGCATGTGCTTCAAGTGGTCCTGGGCAAACACTTGAGTTTAACATAAAGGTTATCTAATGAATGTGATCTCAAGAGCTTTGATAGCCCAAGGTTGCAAGCCAGATGGTCTGACATCACACATACACCAATGTACACAAGGGTGTGGTATTGGAGAGTATAAATATGTTGTTTTGTTCATTCAATAAAGGTTGGCAATATAGTTTTCACATAAACAAGGTGTGAGACTATTTCTGTGTGTTGTATCCTGACTTGGGGAGTGGTCTTGCTATGGGCCACTAAGTAACCTGGATCCAGTATTCTCTGCCTGTAGCTTTTGGGCCTTGCAATCTTCAGAAGCCATCTTTTGTGCCACAGAGATCAGGAAGTATATGATTCTGCTGGGGTAGGTTTGAACTAGGTTCATATCAAGCCCCCTTGAAGAAGCAGATCGTGACAGACTAATTAATTACTAATAAATTAATTAATGAACATTAATAATTAATTAATGACTAAATATATTAAAAAGAGTTAATCAATAATATATTCATAAAGTAAAGTCAGTCAAAAATATCCATTTTCTTTTTCATAATGATTAATAATAATTACTAAATTAATGTCCATTAAAAATAAATTAATCAATTAATAAATATATTTGAGATCGATAAGCATTAATGTCTTGATAAAATAGAGGCATTGCAAAATATAAGAATGTAATTTTTTTTTAATTATAATTTTTAGTTTTTAATTAATAATTAATGAATTAATCAATCAATTAATATACTTTTCCTATATATAATGAATAGTCTGCAATCAATATCCTAAAGAGCTAACAATCTCTTTGGATTGTCCAGCAGCAGAAAATGTCTAGTCAGACTGTCATCACCTGAGGAGAAAGTGTCAGCACTGTGGCAAGTGTGCCCTATGTATAGGCTGCGTGCGCGAGACAGAACCATTGGTTTAGGCGGGAAAGCCACCTTTTCAGATGTGTAATGTGTAGATTAGCAAGTTAGTGTTGTAAAATGGCGGCGATATTGTATGTGTTACGCGCCTCAGGAGCATTTTGCGTTTTTTCCAACAGTGTTTTTTTTTACCTTGTACGTGCCTGTCAAAGTCCTACGTGTCTGGCGGTGTTTTGCGTGCTTGAGGGTCATGTAGACTCGTTTTCATTTTTTTCGGCCTCCATTTTTTCTCGCTTTGGCGATTTTCGAGTGCCGAAATTCGGCAAATTCAACTTGAATTTACATTCCACCTCACTCCCAGACGTCCTGGCTGTTTCCCTGTGCTATGTGTGATAATTTTTTTATCGTTTTGCATGTATTTAGTGTTTTTTTTATGTTTTTTGCTTCTGACGGTTCGGCCGTTTAGTTCCTATTTTTGCTATGTCATATTTTTTTTTTCTAAGTCCTGCAACTCATACTTTTTCCTGTGTACGTCATCTGCTTGTAACCTAAGGGGATCGCACGTTTTGTAAGTGTTTGTCGGCTAAGTCCCGCGTCTTTTGATCACCTAAGTACTGCGATTTTTGTGGGGTGTTTTGAGGCACCGTAGGACTAAGTGATGCAAGTTAACAATTGTGTGGGGGTTTCGCAATGGATGCAGTTCTGGAAAAGCTTGCGTTGCGAGTTCGCAAAGTGTGACAATGTTTTGTAGTTTGATAACTACTATATGTGATTATGACCCTCATTCAATTCGGGGGCTGCAAGTTATGGATTATAGACTGAGGGAGCTCGAGTTATAGTGCTATTTAATTCGGCAAGGCCACAAGTTAGGGGGCCGATAGCAAATATGGAAACCATGCCATCCTATGTAGCATTTGCAAGCTTGAACATGATCAATTAAGCAAGACCGTAACTTCCGAGGTAGAAATAGCCAATGGAAACAGAGATCGTCATCATTACGTCAATGAAAAATTGAGGTTGGATTTCAAAGTCCTACCGGCTTCAATTATCAATTACGATCGGACCCACATTACAGATATAATGCTATATTGATAATGCCGTAAATATGATATTCTGTTACATGTGAGTACCATTATATGTACTAACACATTAATTGCCGGGATCGTTATAACCAGGGGTGGCTGGTGCATAGGGGCAAATGGGCAACTGCCCCCCCCAAAAAAAAAAGATTAATCACTTTAATAATTTATATAGATAATAAAATTGTATATCAGCCTTCATGTCTTCTTTCATATGATTTTCTTAAAATATGCATCTATTACTTTAAATTAACCTTTTGTGTGCCTTCCCCCTTGCCTGGTGTTTTTCCCTATTGCTGCACTGCTGCTATAGATCATATTACAATGAGAGCGTCGTAATGCTGTCTTGTTCAGCCTGGCTGAGTCTACATTCACTGTGCAGAGGCTCAATGTTATGATATGACATCAGGAAGGCTTTATAAGCCCATTATTTCAAACTCTTCCCACTCTTTTTACTGACTGATCCTCAGGTGCTGATCTATCCAACCACATCAACCAAGCAAGTAAGTTTGCACTACACCACACTCCCCTGCCCAAACCCCCTCAGTCATAATAAACTCAGGGCCCCCACCACAACTATGTAAGACAGTGATACTGGAGTGGGTTGCCAGTTCCTTCTCCAGTAGAACTGACTTGGATTAGAAAACCAGATCAACAGTTGTGGAAGCACAGAGCTCATCGCCTGCGAGCCTTGCGAAGCGAGGTGTGCTGTTAAACAACTAAAAGGCGCACCACTTAAGCGATGAGCGCCAAAAACCACAAAAACGCGCAGCACAGGTGATGATCGTTGATGGCAGTTGACGAACGAGGGACTTAGAAAAAAATAATTACTAGACGCGGCACTTAGAAAATAAAAATATGACGGAGGAAAAATACGAAGTTAACAGCCGAACCGTGCAAATCAGAGCTTAGCTGTTATATATACATATATATATATATAATATATTAATTCATTGATTAATTAGTTACTAATGTACATTAATTTATAAATTATTAATTAGTAATCATTATAAAAAAATTATAAAATTTTAAAATGCCTAAAGTTTGTTTAAACATTAATGCTTACCTAACTTTCTAATATATTTAGACATTGATTAATTAATTATTAATGTATATTATTTTATTAATTAATTATTAGTAATCATTATGAACAACAAAGATTATATATTTTACAATGCCTTTAGTTTATTAATATATTAATGCTTAGCTCTTTAGAATACATTTAGTCATTGATTAATTGATTATTAATGTAAATTATTTTATTAAATAATATTTAGTAATATTACTACACAAAAAAAGGACAACAAACAATATGTATATTTTACTGTGCACTCACATATCTGTGTTGCTGCTGATTGCCTCATAGGGATGAATCCAAATATTATAAATGCTTTCCATCTTATTTGACAGTTTCATCATCTCTGCAGCTGACTGAACACAGAGTGATGTTTGCAGCCTTTGAACCAAAAAGGATTAAGTCTTTTTATTTTGGATTTATAACAGTTATTGATTCATTAATGTACATTAATATATTAATTAATTAATAATTAGTAATAATTACAAAAAAATTACATTTCATACTGGAATAAAAAAAATAACAATTTTGAACCAGCACCTATATATCTGCTTTACTGCTCATTCATGTAAATTGCTTGTGCAACTATTAATTAATTATAATAATAAAAAATAAAAAAATGTACATTTTACAAACCAATTATATATCTGGAGTGCTTATAATTGCCTGACAGGGATAGGACCTTCAAAGCACTTCAACATTTAAAGCAGTTTCTTAGATTGTGACATGTGCTACATTTAATATTTTAGAATGCTTTTATTTATGAATATATTGATGGTTATGTGTTTATGTTTTGCATCTATGTCAATTAAACATCATTGTTTCAATGAGCCATGAATAAATTAACAGATTACTTATCTCTACACTTGACTGAAGACAGAGAGTGAATTCTGCAGGATTTTATCTGCAATAACATCAATTTCACAGGTATATGATTTCATGATGCCCTTTTTGTTTTGCATTGATGTCACTTAATGATAAATTAATTAACCTATATTCATGTAAGCCCTCATTCAATAGTAATTTGCCAAATTGAATAGAGCTCTATATAAGGACATAGCATATTATTTTTACAGAAATGAACATCGATCCAAAACAAAGGTTTTCACCAAATAAAAACTTCCATAAAGAAATATGCTATGTGCTTATACAGTGCCCTATGGAATTGCACAAATTGCAAATCAATGAGGTCCTTAGTATTTAATTATTGATTCATAATAACCATGATGTCAGTTATTGATTAATTAACTAACCTATATTAATTTATTAAGGACTTAATAATTAATTATTTAAAACAAAAAAAAATCCTATTTATCAATATATATAAATATGTGCAGCGCTTTACTTTTTAATGTATGCCAATAATAAAAAAAATAATGGATTAATTTATTTCATGGAAAAATTCAAAATGCTTTTCAAATCATTGCATTCTTACATTAATGCTATTTAGGTTTTACATTGAGAGCAGCTACAAACAATATGTGCAATACAAAAAACATTACATTACAATGGCGGACAATGGAGAAGACTGGATTGAATGCAAAAGAAGAGCGGCAAGGGAAAGGAAGCAAAGGTGGAGAAATGCACAGTTCCCGAGACTTCCCAACGCTTAAAAGAAGACCGACAGAGACTTTTAAATAAAAGAAAAATGAGTAAGAAAGCACAAAGTGAGTGTGCTGGAGCTTCAAAGAAAAGAAAAAGTATACAAAAACATGTTTGTGAAACATTGCCTAATGATCCAATATTGCTTCATGACACAAATGTTTCAACACATGACACCAATGTAGATATAGAAAGTTATAGTGATATCGATGCTGAGGAAGCTCAGGATACTGCTTTCATTACAGCACTAACAGTTGACACTCATTATTGTGGATTACTCAATGTTGTTTGTCAGTTTTGTGGGAACTATCATTTTCTCAAGGAAAGACCAACTGACGGAAACTTCATTAGTTGCTTTCAGAAAGGCAAGTTAAGACTTCCACAAAGACACACATTTCTAGATTACTTACAAAGTACCATGAGCGATCCAACATTTCCAAATTATACCAATTTTAAGGAGAACATCAGGTCTTATAATAGTGGAAGTTAATTTGCTTCTATGGGTGCTACATTAGCAGTAAATGTCCCAGGACATGGTCCATATTGTTTTAGAGTTCAAGGACAAATTTACTATCGCTCTTCACATTTACACCCACAAGAAGGAGATATTTATAATATATCTTAGATACAATGGAAGCTGTTGAACAATGGATAATGCTTCCAGAAAATAAACAGTGTTGTGCATTGTGTTTTCAACAGCTGGATAAAATGATGGCCAACAACCTATACAGTCAAGTATATAAACAATTAGCACAGGTTGAAAAAGAACAACAGCAGCATGCTCAAATACATCAATTTCCAATGCCAAGAGTTTATATGGTTTTAAAGAGATCGCAATACTGATCAAAGAAGGGATAATTTACCAATAGTAAATGAGGTTGCCATGGTCTTTAAAAATGAGGATGATGAACCACCTTTTCAGCAGGATATTTGAATATATCCACGAATGAAGACCAACGTTTTATAAACATAAATATATTAGGTTGTAATTTGGATACAATGACATATCCCATTTTCTTTCCAAATGGCGAACCAGGATGGGAACCAAAATAACATTTGCAAAGTTATCCCAATAGTAATGTTTGTGTTAGAAGCAATATTTCTATGCTGGAATATAAAGTGGCACAAACTGCTATTCTGGATCATTTTACTCCAATTTTATATGGGGGCAAACTCACACAACAATGAATTATTGATTCCTATGTACAAGTTGAAGCAAATATTCTAAATTGTATCTAATTTCAACAAAACAAGCTTTGCATAGAACAATATTGTGGATTATATCACATTCCAGCTGGAAGAGCAATCATTTTGCCATCCACTTTCCAAGGATCTCCTCACAATATGCGCAAAAGAAAAAATGATGCCATGGCTATAGTTACAAAATTTGGAAAACCAGATTTATTCATTAAACTCACATGTAATCCCCAATGGCCAGAGATCAAGGAAAATTTGAATCTTGGCCAAAATTCTTCTGACCGACCAGATTTCGTGGCAAGAGTATTCAGAATAAAACTTAATTCATTGATTCATGATATAACTAAAGCACAGTTATTTGGAAAATGTGTGGCTTTTGTTGATAAAATTGTATTTAAAAAAAAGAGGCTTGCCACCTGTACACATACTTTTAGACCTGCAGGAAAAAGATAAATTGAATACTGAAGAGAGAGTGGATCCAGTAATTATTGCTGAATTGCCACATCAAGAAAAATATTCAAAACTTAATGAGATTGTAACACACAGAATAATTCATGGGCCATGTGGAGATATCAATCCAAATTCACCATGTATGGAAAATATAAAATGTACAAAAGAGTTCCCAAAACCATTTCAAATGCAAACTTATGCTAATTGTGATGGATACCCTTTGTATAAAAGAAGAGAAGGACAAACAGCTATTATCCGTGCCAAAAGGTCGATAATAGATATGTAGTTCCATACAATCCATATTTGCTCATGAAGTACGATGCACACATAAATGTGGAAGCTTGTACTTCTATTAAATCCATCAAATATGTGTATAAATATATATACAAATGATATGATGCAGCAACTGTTGTTGTGCATGGTGCACAAAACGAATAGGAAATCCAATTTTAGATGATGAACTTTCATGTTATTTAGATGCTCGCTATGTCAGTGCTCCAGAAGCAATGTTGTGTCTTCTCAAATTTGAGATGCATGATCGGTCACATGCTGTGTATCGATTAGCTGTCCATTTGCCACACAGTCAGTTTGTTTGCTTTACTTCAGGCAATGAAAGAACTGCCTTAGAACAAAGTGAACATCGAAAAACAACACTTACTGCTTGGTTTCAATTAAACTGCCAGGACAGACAATTTTTATACATTGAGATTCCATATCACTATGTATTTGTAAATGGCCAATGGCGACAACGAAAAAGAGATTCTCATAAAATTATACCACAAATTTATACCGTCAGCCAAAGAGACATTGATCGTTTCAGTTTAAGATTACTTCTTTTACATGTTCCCGGTGCACACAGTTATGAACATTTAGGCACATTGAATGACATAGTTTATGATACTTTCTTATTAGCTGCAAGACATCAAAACTTCATAGCAGATGATACAGAATGGGAGAGGTGTCTGGAAGAAGCAGCACTATGTCAAATTCCAAAGCAAATGAGAGAACAATTTGCATTCATTTGCATCTTTTGCAATATACCTGATGCATTTGCTTTGTGGGAAACATTTAAATTAAATCTGTGTGAAGGCTTCTTGAAATGTTACAATGAGCACAATGAACTTTTAAAAGGGTTAATGGAAATTCAAGAACTATTTCTTGCTCATGGATTAAATTGTGCAAGTTTTAAGTTGCCTGATCAAGTACTTATAGATTACATCAACTTTGATGATTATGACACTGAGCTTCAACAACCAAAAACACAAGAAAAACTGGCAACTTTAAATACTTTACAATTGTAAGCATGTAATGCCATCACAAATGCTACAGATGATGAAATGGTCGAAGACTGTTATTACTATCTAGATGGCCCTGGTGGATCAGGAAAAACATATTTGTACAATTGTTTTATGAGTTACATTCGAGCACAGGGTCAAATAGCAATGCCATTTGCAACTGGAATTGCTGCACTTTTGTTGAAAGATGGCAGAACTGTGCATAGTGTATTTAAACTGCCAGTTCCCATTTTAGAAACATCAATGTCAGATATTCGACTGAATTCTTTACAAGCAAAAACATTTAAACAATATAAATTAATTATCATAGATGAGGCAACAATTATGTCATGTCATGCCTTGCAATGTATTGATAGATTATTAAAAGAAGTGATGGATAATCATTTGCCATTTGGTGGAAAGGTGATGTTGATAGGAGGAGATTTTAGGCAAACATTACCTGTTGTGCCACATGGAAATAGGACTGACATCATTGAAACATGTATCAAGACAAGTAAACTGTGGGAAATAATTACACACCTCAAATTAGAATTAAATATGAGATCTGAAGGCCAAAACGAATTCAATGATTGGCTCATTCAAATTGGAGAAGGAAAACATCAACAAATAAATGATTTACCCAATGATACCGTTGAAATTCCATCACAATTGATTTGCAAGGAATCACTCATGTCGGCAATGTTTCTAAACACTCTCAATAACGAAGATTACTCAGACATTGCAAACAAAGTGATATTAACATCCAAAAATATAGATCCCTTGAATCTAAATAAGGACATTTTAAAATTCATCAATGGACCCCAAAATAATTATTATAGTTCAGATTTAGTTCTGGCTGACGATAAAGACAGTGCATCTAACTTTAGTATAGAATTTATTAATTCTTTAACACCGTCTGAAATGCCACCACATGTTCTGCAATTGAAAAAAGGGGCAATTGTATTGCTATCGAGAAATATGAATCCAAAAAAAGGACTTTGTAAGGGGACCAGATAAATTGTGCATGCTTTAAAAGATCATTTTATACATGCAGAAATTATGACTTGGATCCATAAAGGTGACCAAGATTTTATATCCCCCGAATTGATTTGGCTCCAAGTGAAAGTGGTTTGCCTTTTGTCCTTCAAAGGAGACAATTTCCAGTTATCATGGCATTTGCCATGACCATAAATAAATCCCAAGGACAAACTTTTAAGTCTGTGGGTATTTTTTTTACAGGAACCTGTTTTTGCACATGGACAACTCTATGTTGCTTTTTCAAGGTGCATAAATTAAGTGGAGATTAAAGTTTCAATTCAAGAAAACCCAAGTCAGGGTGAACTATTACACGATGGACGCATTTTTACAAAAAACATTCTGTACTATGAGGTTTTATAAACATAGAGGATAGTGGTTTCATTTCCAGGAAGAAAGTTAATGTCACTTTTTTTAGAGGACCACTATTTTACATAAGAAACTCTATGTAGAATTTTACAAAACAACAACAATAACAAAAAAAAAAAGGAAAAAACGCCCAAAAACAATAAACAGTGATTATATCCCATAGACAAAATTAAAAGTCTGCTGGGCTATTTTGAAGGGTACCACTTGGACATGCAAAAAAAAAAAAAGTATTAGAATGTCTTGAAATTGCCTTTTGCCAGGATTGGCCTCACAAAACAGTTTTGTTGCATTTTATTTCTTTTACTGTTTACATTTTAATACATTAAATTCATGTTTGTAATTTTACATTTTTTTTTTTAAAGCTCACAAAAGTTGTTTCATTGTATGTAATTAAGGGTTCATGTTAATAGGAGGATGATCATTTGTTGTAAAAATTAAATGTATTATTAAATATTGAGTATTGATCATAAGCTTTATGTAATAGTTTAATATAAAGTTATGTTACACATCCATACCTCAGATTTAAAAATGTTAGTATTGTTAATAAAAATGGATTACTAATGATTCAAATATAACTTGCATGTTGCAAATCATTATGTAATCGTTTACAACAATTTATTCATAAAAACTTCATCTATTGTTACATTATTTATGCCTACATGAAGATTAAATAGTTTAATATGGTTAAAAAATGATCTTTTACCAGTTCTTGAAATACAAGTTTACTGTACAAAAAAAAAAAAAAAAGTTATGTGTTGTACTTCTTTCTACATAACAAAAAGGTTAAGAGACTCACAGACTCACATTGTGTGGCAAACAGCATTCCCAGCTTCAAAATTGTATTGACCGTCATTTTTGATGGGCAAGTTGCTAGTTAATATATACTAGTGACTGGCCCGTCAAAAATGACGGCAATAAAATGTGAAGCCTGGCAGTGCTGTTTGGCACACAATGCAAGGCTATGGCCCCACTGAGCACCTTTGGTGCTCATCGCAAACTTTCCTGCTTTGCAATCATCACCTACTGCGATTATCGCGTGGCTCGCAATGAGCACCTTTGGCGCGCATTGCAAGCCTCACCTCCTGTAAGGAAGGCACTCATCAGGAGGCCAGTAAAGTAGAGGGGGGGAGGGAGAGGTTTGCAATGAGCACCAAAGGCGCTCGTTGCAAGGCACGTGATGAGCCCCAAAGACATTTATTGAGCGCCTCCAGTCAAGTAGGCCAGTGATGAGCACCAATTGCGCTCATTGCAAGGCCAGTAAAGTAGAGGGAGAAGAGGTAGCGGGGGAGAGCCTTACATTTTTGACGGGCAAGTCGTTAGTATATATATATATATATATATATATATATACACTAGCGACTTGCCCGTCAAAAAATGACAGCAATAAAATGTAAGGCAGGTAATGCTGTTTGCCACACAATGTTAGTCCTCTGAGTACCTTTGACACTCATTGCAAGCCTCTCCCTTTTGCTCCTCTGAGCACCCTGGGCATTTAGTGTGAGCTCCGCGCTTAGCGCCTTTGGCAAAGCAAAGCTCTACTTTACCTTTTTGTAATGAATATATCCGGGAATCAATATGCTGAAGAGCTAACAATCGATGTTGTTTTTCCTGCAGCATACAATGTACATTTAGACTAGTGGTGATCTGAGGAGAAAGTGTCAGCAATGTGGCATGTGTGCAGTGTAAATAGGATGTGTGCGCGAGGCTAAACCTTTTGTTTATTTGTGTAATGGAGTATTTTAGAACGGTAATGTTATTAGTTGCAAGTTAGAGTTGTAAAATGGCGGCGAGTGTGTATGTGTTACGCGGGTCTCGAGCATTTTCCGTCCTTCCTAATAGTGTATTTTGTACCTCGTATGATCCTGACTAAAAGTCGTATGTGCCTGGCGGTGTTTTACGTATTTAGGGTTCGGGTAGCCTCGTTTTCGAGTGGCGAAACTCTGCAAATTTGACTTAAATATGCGTGTAACCTCACTCTCAGACGGCCTGGCTGTCCCCCGTGCTGTGTGTGATGTTTTTGGTATGTTTTTTTTTGTATTTGTTGTGTTTTTTGTGTTTTTGGATGTGCGCGGTCCGGCCGTTAAGTTTGTATTTTTTGTGGGTCATATTTTATTTTCTCTAAGTGGCGATTACAAGGCGTAAATTTTTCAGGCGATTTTTTCAAAGTGCTACGGGTCTTGCACTGTGAATTGTGTATTTGAGTTTTCTGTTGTTCTGTAGTCCCGTGGGTCGTAGGTATGATGCTTAATGCGTGCAGGGTCATAGGGATGAGCGCCTATACAGCTGTAAGTTCAATGATTTGTTAATCTGAATTTTATGTGATGGTTTTAGAACACAATAGTCTAAGTTGGTGAGGTGAAATGAGAAAAATATATACATAAAACTATTTTTTAGAAATAGAAAACAGAAAATTAGTCACCCCCTTTATTATGAAGCCCATAAAAAGCTCTGGTGCAACCAATTACGTTCACAAGTCACATAATTGGTGAAATGATGTCCACTTGTGTGAAATCTAAGTGTCACATGATCTTTCATTATATATACACACGTTTTTTTGCAAGGCCCCAGAGGCTGCAACACCTAAGCGAGAGGCACCACTAACTGCCATGAAGACCAAGGATCTCTCCAAACAAGTAAGGGACAATGTTGTTGAGAAGTACAAGTCAGGGTTAGGTTTTAAAAAAATATCCAAATCTTTGATGATCCCCAGGAGCACCATCAAATCTATCATAAACAAATGGAAAGAACATGGCACAACAGCAAACCTGCCAAAAGACTTCCGTCCACCAAAACTCATGGACCGGGCAAGGAGGGCATTAATCAGAGAGGCATAACAGAGACCTAAGGTAACCCTGGAGGAGCTGCAGAGTTTCACAGCAGAGACTGGAGTATCTGTACATAGGATGACAATAAGCCGTATGGTCTATAGAGTTGGGCTTTATGGCAGAGTTGCCAGAAGAAAGCCATTAGTTTCAGCAAAGAAACAAAATGGCATGTTTTGAGTTTGCAAAAAGGCATTTGGGAGACTCCCAAAATGTATGGAAGAAGGTGCTCTGGTCTGATAAGACTAAAATTTAACTTTTTGGCCATCAAAGAAAACATTATGTCTGGCGCAAACCCAACACATCACATCAACCAAAGAACACCCTCCCAACAGTAAAACATGGTGGTGGCAGCATCATGCTGTGGGGATGTTTTGCAGCAGCCGGGACTGGGAAACTGGTCAAAGTTGAGGGAAAGATGGATGTTGCTAAATACAGGGATATTCTTAAGCAAATCCTGTACCACTCTGTGCGTGATTTGAGGCTAGAACGGGGATTCACCTTCCAGCAGGACAATGACCCCAACCACACTGCTAAAGCAACACTTGAGTGGTTTAAGGGGAAACATGTAAATGTGTTGGAATGGCCTAGTCAAAAGACAAAACCTCAATCCAATAGAAAATCTGTGGTCAAACTTAAAGATTGCTGTTCACAAGCGCAAACTATGCAAGTTGAAGGAGCTAGAGCAGTTTTGCAAGGAGGAATGGGCAAAAATCCCAGAGGTAAGAAGTGGCAAGCTCATAGAGGCTTATCCAAAGCGACTTAGAGCTTTGATTGCGGCAAAAAGGTGACTCTCCAAAGTATTGGGGGTGAATAGTTATTCACATTGTTTTTTACTGTTATTTTGTCCTATTTGTAGTTTGCTTCAAAGTTGTGGGCATGTTCTGTAAATTAAATGATGCAAATCCTCAAACAATTCCAGGTTATGAGGCAATGAAACACGCAAAATGCCAAGGGGGTGAATACTTTTGAAAGGCACTGTATATTGTCCCACTTGGTGCAATGTGGGTTTTTTAGGTCCGCTTTGGGCTTATATAGTCCCACTTAATATTTTAAAGTTTTAAAGGTCTGGTTGGGGCCTATATGGTCCCTCTTGGTGTAATGTGTGTTTTTAAAATTCCGGTTGAGGCCTACAGTATATAGTCCTGCTTGGTATTTTACATTTTTTTAGGTACGGTTTTGACCTACATAATCCTGCTTGGTATTTTAAAGTTTTTAAGGTCCAGTTTGGCCCTATATAGTACCGCTTGGTAGTTTATGTTTTTTTTAGGTACAGTTTGGGCCTATATGGTCTCGCTTGGTGTAATGTGGTTTAATAAGGTCTGGTTGGGGCCTATATAGTCCTGCTTGGTATTTTAAGTTGTTTAAGGTGCGGTTGGGGCCTATATAGTCCCGCTTGGTTTAATGTGGGATTTTAAGGTCTGATTGGGGCCTATTTAGTCCCGCTTGGTGTAATGTGGATTTTTAGGTACTGTTTGGGCCTATATATACGTGCATTGTATGTTAAGGTTTTTTTAGGTATGGTTTGGGCCTGTATAGACTTGCTTGTTATAATTTGGGTTTTTAGGTACTGTTTGGGTTTATATAGACCTGCATGGTATAATGTTGGTTTCTAGGTACAGTTTGGGCCTGTGTAGACTTGCATGGTAAAATGTGGATTTTTAGGTACTGTTTGGGTCTATATAGACCAGCATGGTATAATGTTGGTTTTAAGGTATGGTTTGGTCCTATATAGATGTGCATGGTATAATGAGGTTTTTTAGGTACTGTTTGGGCGTGTGTAGACCTGCATGGTATAATGTGGGTTTTTAGTTATGGTTTGGGCCTTTATAGACTTCATGGTATAATGTGGGTTTTTAGGTACTGTTTGGGTTTATAGAGACCTGCATGGTATTTTAAGTTTTTTTTAGGTACCCTGGGGCCCTATATAGACCAGCATGGTACAGTGATGGATATTAGGTACCTATCTAGGTGATAAAGTGGTGGTGAAAGGGATGATGCCTTGCACGCTCTGATTTGTTTACTTGTTTTAGATCACACCCAGGTCCAAGCACTCTGCGGCTGTAGACTTTTTTGGACTAGTTGTTCAATGACTACACTTCAAGAGACCCTGAGAAGGAGAACCAACTGTTGGTGAGTGTCATTGTGTTGTTGAAACAGAAGACAGATTTTAATGATATTATTCGTCAGAGTCCTAAGAATCTTGAGTTTATCAACAGGGGGAAAAAAAAAACAGTGTGTGGAATCTGTTTCAATGTGTCGAGCCAGTATAAGGTCATTGGGCGGGGCATATAAATAAAAAAATGACATCATAGGTGAAATCTATATAAATGAGTGGAGCCTTTAAAGGTGGAGGGGCCAGCTCTCACTCTGCCGTCCCTCCAACTTGGAAAGTCACCAGCCGCCACTGGTTATAACACGGAAATTAAACATGAAATAAAGTATTTGTCTTTGCCAATTTGCGAGCTTGAGAATGTAGTGCTTTTAATTCTAAGACCTAACATCACTTTCCCTTTTAATAAAAGTACAGTAGTGTGTGTATATGTGCATTTAAAGTGCTCCGGACATGTCTTTAAGCCCGTTGCGAGTACTCCTTGGAACCCCTAACTTATGGAGCGACTTTTGTCATTAACGGCCTTGGCGGGGTGGTTAGCAAGGGGGAATCGGAGCAATTGAATAGTGATTCGCGATTTTAGCCATCGGAACTCTTCTGGTTGTGAAAGATCAAAGGTTTGGTGGGGCATTAACATGCAATGATAACCATCGTAATTAATTGGAGGCCGGATCCCGTAACCTGATCAGAGCCCGTGAAAAGACCCCAATTGAATAGCAAAATATGTTACAGGCTCCATTTCCGAAGCCCGGATCTCCCGATTTCTCAATTGAATGAGGCTCTATGTTTATAACTTAGTAAAATACTCCCTAATAATTCCCATAGATGTCATAAATGTTATGGGAATGTTTTTTCTGTAAATTGTCTGGTTTTCCCTTTAATAAATTTGTCTATGGTATGCAACATGTGACAGATTTAAACTAAAATGTCAAAATATAAATAGATATTGCCGTATTTATCAGCATATAACACGCACCGGCGTATAACACGCACCTCATTTTAAGAAGGGAACTTCAGGAAAAAAAAAATTCAAATAAAGAACTTTGAAGCAAAATCCTCAACCTCAACCTCCCTCCTCATCCTCAACCCCCTCCTCAACCTCCCTCCTCATCCTCTGTCCTCAACCCCCATCCTCAACCCCCTCCTCTACCCCCCATCATCATCCTCAACTCCCCTCCTCATCCTCAACCCCCCTCCTCATCCTCAACCCCCCTCCTTATCCTCAACGCCCCTCCTCATCCTCAACCCCCTCCTCAACCTCCCTCCTCAACCTCCCTCCTCAACCCCCTTCTCAACACCCCCATCCTCATCCTCCTTCCTCAACCCCCCCTCCTCAACCCCCCTCCTCATCCTCAACCCCCTCCTTAACCTCCCTCCTCAACCCCCCATCCTCTACCTCCCTCCTCAACCCCCTATCCTCAACCCCCTCCTCAACCTCCCTCCTCAACCCCCCATCCTCAACCTCCCTCCTCAACCCCCTATCCTCAACCCCCTCCTCAAACCCCCTCATCCTCCTCAACCCCCCTATCCTCAACCCCCCTATCCTCAACCCCCTCCTCAACCTCCCTATCCTCAACCCCCATTCTCAACCTCAACCCCCCTCCTCAACCTCCCTCCTCATTCTAAACCCCCTCCGCATTCAAACCCCCCTCCTCATTCTAAACCCCCCTCCTCCTCAACCTAAACCCCCCAAAATACCTCCCCCTCACTTACCTGCTTCTGCTCCGGCCTCCGCTCCTTGACCCTGTGACGTCACATACGCGCCAGCGCGCCACGTCATTAGCATATACCGGGTGCACCCGGTATATGCTAATGGCGTGGCGAGCTGGCGCGTATGTGTTGTCACAGGGTCAAGGAGCGGAGCAGAGGCCGGAGCAGAAGCAGGTAAGTGAGGGGTAGGTATTCAGGGGGGTTTAGGTTGAGGAGGAGGGGGGTTAAGAATGCGGAGTGGCGGTTGAGGGGGGGGGTTTAGGTTGAGGAGGAGGGGGGTTTAGGTTGAGGAGGGGGGGTTAGAATGTGGAGGGGGTTTAGAATGAGGAGGGAGGTTGAGAATGAGGAGGGGGGAGGGAATATCGGCGTAAAACACACACCTATGATTTGCCCCCTATTTTCAGGTAAAAAAAGTGCGTGTTATACGCCGATAAATACGGTATTTATACTTATTACTTCAAGATCAAAGGTTATAGGGTGATTTTATTTTAATTGTTATCGGAATTTGAAGGTACAAGGGTGCCTTCTGGTGTTCCAAGATATTAATTAACCTTGAGGTTTTGACCCCATATGGGACAAGACAATATTTATTTTTATTGGTTAACAACTCTGACATTATCATGGTTTCTGATTTGTTACTAGACACATAACTTAATTGGAATTCCTGATATGAAAATTAAGCTTTAGTATAAATAAGGCAGACACACCCCAGGGAAAAAAACTTTGAGGTGGCCTAGGAAACAAAAAGAGAGCCAAGGAGGAATAGACTCTATTGAGGACGGATATTAAAAAACACATTTAGGAGACGTACATACGCCTAGCACATACTATTGGGACACTCCCAAACCACACAGATATTCAAATGTATTGTCCAAGATTTACTAAGAAACTTTCACAGCTCACTCACAAAATAATTTATACACTGACATACCAAGAACAGGACATTTTTTTAAACAAAAGCAAAGGTTCAGACTTCCTGGGGCCTAGTCATGGAATTAAACACGAGAAATTGTAATTGGGTATTGCATCAGGCTATATTTTCTCTATATTTCTTTTAATTTTGTTAATTTACTACAAAGTAGATTGCTATATTAATATTTATCTGATATAACAATATCACCATAATCTTGTAACTTGTAAGCCGACATACAACTTACAGATTCATTTTATAAAGATCATAAATACCAGCAGTTATAGCAATCCAATATATTTTGATTTAGTACCTAATTGTAATGAAAACCATTTTCTCTTTTGAATTTGAAATAATATCTTAATTAGACTATAAAAGTTATGATTTTAAAATGGTACGGTATCTTAATAAATGTATATTTGCAACATATCAAAAATAATCAAACCATCTCTGATATAATTACCATACAATTTATATTTAGCAAATTGGGCATATCTTCTATTGACTATGTGGCCAATATTATAATAATTGATATTTCATTAATTGTTGTGCCTTGATAGTTGTTTATACCATCTTGTTTCTCACATTGAGAGATATTTATTTGATGTAAATGTTTTTTATTATTAAATATATTCTCACATAATACAGTTCTGTTTATTTCATGAGGCCAAAGCTTATATATATTGTGTAGTAGGAATTCAAAATTGGCAAATATATAAAATATGTAATTTTTAATTAATATTAATACATGTTATTGATATTATTAATATCACCATATTCTTAACAAAAACCAAAACACATACCTTTAATACAAATTGCTTCATTGTATGTGATTAACACTGAATGTCCCACACCTCCAATTTGCTATGATGTCCTTCATAGTTTGATAACATTGTTTGCCTAAGCTGAAGGTTAAACGTGATTAAAATGTCTCTCGTTTAAATCCTAATAAAAATGCTGTTATTTCATGCTAAATAATAACAATTATACATTTAAAGGAAATGTCATCTTACTCTGACAATAATGATATTGAAACAAAGTGGTGAACAGTACATTCAAGAGGAGGTGAAAATGTATACATGTTTCTTTAATTAATTTCAATGGATATAAAACTTGATGTACTGATGTTCATTAGAGATGTCACGAATAGTTCGCCGGCGGACTGTTCCCGGCGAACATAGCATGTTTGCGTTCGCGGCGAACTGCGAACATATGCAATATTCGACCCGCCCCCTATACTTTATCATTGAGCAAACTTTGACCCTGCATGTCGCAGTAAGCAGACACATTCCAGCCAATCAGCAGCATACACTTCCTTCCAGAGCCTTCTAACTCATGGACAGCAGCCATTTTGGAATCATAACTAACTTGCAGTCTTACTGAGAGGAGGCTGAGTGTAGGTGATACTGCATCAATAGGGAAAACCATTGCTAGGCTACTATACACAGTGTGCAATACAGTCCTGAAGGACTCTTTTGATCTCTGCTGCAAGGACACCCCTGTGTCTCTTCCCCCCCTTATCATCATCCTCCCCTCACCTTAGCACCTAACTCTAACACCCCTCACCCTAACACCCCTCACACTTATCCCTAAAACCCCTAACACCTAACCCTAACACCCCTCACACTTATCCCTAACACGCCTCACCCTAACACCTAACCCTAACACCCCTCACACTTATCCCTAACACCCCTCACCCTAACACCCCTCACACTTATCCCTAACACCCCTCATCCTAACACCCCTTACACTTAGCCCTAACACCCCTCACCCTAACACCTAACCCCCTCACCCTTATCCCTAACACCCCTCACACTTATCCCTGTGTCTCTTCCCCCCTAATCATCAAGGGAGGGGGGAGGATGATGAGGGAGGGGGTAAAGAGATACAGGGGAGGATGATGAGGGAGGTGGGAGGATGATGAGGGAGGGGGGATGAGACACAAGGGAGGATGATGAGGAAGGGGGAAAGAGACACAGGGGAGGATGATGAGGCAGGGGGTAAAGAGATACAGGGGAGGATGATGATGGAGGGGGATGTTAGGTTATTTATGCCCTTTATGGATTAAAACCAGACTCTGCATCAACTCCGGCATGCCACAGTCCAGGTGTTAGTCCCCTTAAAACAACTTTTCCATCACTATTGTGGCCAGAAATAGTCCCTGTGGTTTTCAAAAATCCGCCTTCCCATTGAAGTCTATGGCGGTTCGCCGGGTTCGCCGGTTCGCGAGCATTTGCGGCGGTTCTCGTTCCAAAAATTTTATTTATTCGCGACATCACTAATGTTCATTAATAAAATACTCACAACTTAAAAATTAGCAAATGGAATATATATATATATATATATATATATATATATATACTAGCGACTTGCTCGTCAAAAAATGATGCCAAAAAAATTGTAAGGCAGGTAATGCTGTTTGCCACAGAGAGTAAGTGTTTTGGTGGTATGAGATCCTTCGGTGCTCATTGCGAGCCTCACGCTGAGCGCTTCTGGCGCTCATCGCGTGCCTCGCAATGAGCTTCTGGGTTGGTGTATTTTTTGTTAACATAGGCGCTTTTGCGCTTATTGTAAGGTCTGAGCTAATCTCCTTTTGGCGCGTATTGCAAGGCTCTTCCCTGGTGTACTTTGTGTCCTATGAGCACCGTTGGCGCTCCTTGTGAGGCGCGCGGTGAAGGTCTTTGTGGTTTTTTGTAATACTGTGGTGTTTTCTTTTTTGTTTTTTGTATATTTTTTTTTGTCATGCTAATAATTTATTAATGAAATCATAAATTAATATACTTTACCTATTTGTAATTAATATATGCAGCAAGGAATGTGCTGAAGAGCTAACCTGAAGAGGTTTTGATGTTCCTGCAGCATACAATGTAGATTTGCAGTGTTGTTGAGCTGTAAGTGTCAGCAATGTGTGCAGTGTGTAGTATAAATAGGCTGCATGCGCGAGGGGAAGCCGTTTGTGTAGCTTGGTACTTCCACATTCTGGAAGTTAGTGTTGTAAAATGTCGGCGAATCAGTACGTGGTACGCGGGTGTGGATGATTTAGCGTCCTTGCTAATGTTGTATGTAGTGATGTCCCGAACAGTTCGCCGGAGAACTATTTGCGGCAATTTTCACATGTTCGCGTTCGCACATGCGCTTTTCGGTCTGCCCCCTATTCTTTATCATTGAGGAAACTTTGACCCTGCACCTTACAGTCAGCAGACGCATTCCAGCCAATCAGCAGCATACACTCCCTTCCAGAGCCTTCCATCTGAATGACAGCCTCCATTTTAGAATCATTCTGAAGCTACATTTGTTGAGAGAGGACATATTATTCTACCTGCTGCTGATTTAATAGGGAAATAAATAGCCAGGCTGTGTATTTAGCTTTCACTACACACCTGAAGGACTCATTTGATATCTGCTGCAAGGACAGCAACCCAAAAAGCCATTTTTAGGGCTAGAACATAATTTATTTTATTTTATTATTTTTTTCTGCTGATTTAATAGGGAAATAGATAGCCAGGCTGTGTATTTAGCTTTCACTACACACCTGAAGGACTCCTTTGATATCTGCTGCAAGGACAGCAACCATCTACTCTGCCAACTTTTGCCAGTGAACAGTGACACTCATATCTAGTGCAACCGTAGTGTGCAGTGAAATAAAAGAACCCTTTTTTTACTGTAATCGATTGAATATCAGTTGACTGCCTACAGGCATGTGTGTGAGACCTATTGCACCTAGTCTGCCAACTTTTGCTAGTGCACAGTGACACTCATATCTAGTGCAACCGAAGTGTGCAGTGAAATAAAAGAACCCTTTTTTTACTGTAATCGATTGAATATCAGTTGCCTGCCTACAGGCGTGTGTGTGAGGCCTATTGCATCTAGTCTGCCAACTTTTGCCTGTGCACAGTGACTCTCATATCTAGTGCAACCGTAGTGTACAGTGAAATAAAACAACCCTTTTTTGACTGTAATCGATTGAATATCAGTTGCCTGCCTACAGGCGTGTGTGTGAGGCCTATTGCATCTAGTCTGCCAACTTTTGCCAGTGCACAGTGACACTCATATCTAGTGCAACCGTAGTGTGCAGTGAAATAAAACAACCCTTTTTTGACTGTAATCGATTGAATATCATTTGCCTGCCTACAGGCGTGAGTGTGAGGCCTATTGCATATAGTCTGCCAACTTTTGCCAGTGCACAGTGACACTCATATCTGGTGTCACAGTAGCTTGCACGCATAGTACCACTAATCGTAAAAAAAAATGACAGTGAGGCCTATTGCATCTAGTCTGCCAACTTTTGCCAGTGCACAGTGACACTCATATCTAGTGCAACGGTAGTGTGCAGTGAAATAAATCAACCCTTTTTGTACTGTAATCGATTGAATATCAGTTGCCTGCCTACAGGCGTGTGTGTGAGGCCTATTGCATCTAGTCTGCCAACTTTTGCCAGTGCACAGTGACACTCATATCTAGTGCAACCGTAGTGTACAGTGAAATAAAACAACCCTTTTTTGACTGTAATCGATTGAATATCAGTTGCCTGCCTACAGGCGTGTGTGTGAGGCCTATTGCATCTAGTCTGCCAACTTTTGCCAGTGCACAGTGACACTCATATCTAGTGCAACCGTAGTGTGCAGTGAAATAAAACAACCCTTTTTTGACTGTAATCGATTGAATATCATTTGCCTGCCTACAGGCGTGAGTGTGAGGCCTATTGCATATAGTCTGCCAACTTTTGCCAGTGCACAGTGACACTCATATCTGGTGTCACAGTAGCTTGCACGCATAGTACCACTAATCGTAAAAAAATATGACAGTGAGGCCTATTGCATCTAGTCTGCCAACTTTTGCCAGTGCACAGTGACACTCATATCTAGTGCAACGGTAGTGTGCAGTGAAATAAATCAACCCTTTTTGTACTGTAATCGATTGAATATCAGTTGCCTGCCTACAGGCGTGTGTGTGAGGCCTATTGCATCTAGTCTGCCAACTTTTGCCAGTGCACAGTGACACTCATATCTAGTGCAACCGTAGTGTACATTGAAATAAAATAACCCTTTTTTGACTGTAATCGATTGAATATCAGTTGCCTGCCTACAGGCGTGAGTGTGAGGCCTATTGCATTTAGTCTGCCAACTTTTGCCAGTGCACAGTGACACTCATATCTAGTGCAACCGTAGTGTGCTGTGAAATAAAATAACCCTTTTTTGTACTGTAATCAATTGAATATCAGTTGCCTGCCTACAGGCGTGTGTGTGAGGCCTATTGCATCTAGTCTGCCAACTTTTGCCAGTGCACAGTGGCACTCATATCTAGTGCAACCGTAGTGTGCAGTGAAATAAAATAACCCTTTTTTTTACTGTAATCGATTGAATATCAGTTGCCTGCCTTCAGGCGTGTGTGTGAGGCCTATTGCATCTAGTCTCCCAAATTTTGCCAGTGCACAGTGACACTCATATCTAGTGCAACCGTAGTGTGCAGTGAAATAAAACAACCCTTTTTTGACTGTAATCGATTGAATATCAGTTGCCTGCCTACAGGCGTGTGTATGAGGCCTATTGCATCTAGTCTGCCAACTTTTGCCAGTGCACAGTGACACTCATATCTAGTGCAACCGTAGTGTGCAGTGAAATAAAACAACCCTTTTTTGACTGTAATCGATTGAATATCATTTGCCTGCCTACAGGCGTGAGTGTGAGGCCTATTGCATATAGTCTGCCAACTTTTGCCAGTGCACAGTGACACTCATATCTAGTGCAACCGTAGTGTGCAGTGAAATAAAAGAACCCTTTTTTTTACTGTATTCGTTTGAATAGCAGTTGCCTGCCTACAGTATAGTGTGTGAAGCCTATTGCATATAGTCTGCCAACTTTTACCAGTGCACAGTGACACTCATATCTGGTGTCATAGTAGCTTGCACGCATAGTACCACTAATCGTAAAAAAAATGACAGGCAGAGTTAGGCCACCCCACAGGGGCCGTCGTGGTTGTGGTGCTGTGATTCCCTTTGGCCCTAGAATAATGCCCAGTTTTCAGAGGCAACATACCCTGGACTTGAAAAGTTCTGAGGACACGGTTGACTGGCTAACACAGGACACCCAATCTTCTACAGCTTCCGCTCGGAACCTAGACGCACCATCCTCCTCCAGCTTAGCTTCGGGCACCTCTCCAGTTACCACTCGCCCGCCTGCCGCCACCACCAACACTAGCACCACAGCCGCTTCACTTGATCCGTCAGCAGCGTTATTTACACATCCGTTGGAAGAAATTAGTGATGCACAAACATTAGTGCCAGAGGATGTAGATAACAGGGATATGTCCCAGTCAGGCAGCATTACACACATGGACGTACGGTCTGATGATGATGATGATGATGTTGTACCCGGTGCTGCTTCCTTTGTTGAGTTGTCAGATACAAGTGAAGCGGTTGATGATGACGATGCGTCAGTGGATGTCACGTACGTGCGCGCTATAAGAGAAGTAGAACCGGAGGAAAGTTCAGATGGGGAGACAGAGAGGAGGGTAGACAAGTTGGAAGCAGCGGGAGGTCGTCGAAAGTAGCTAGTGGCACAGTCAGACAGCATGCATCGGCACCAGGGGTCAGCCAGACAGCACGCCAGTCAACGCATGCTGTTGCCACCACCAGAATGCCGTCATTGCAGAGCTCAGCAGTTTGGCAATTTTTTCGTGTTTTTGCCTGTGACAACAGTGATGCCATTTGCAACCTGAGCAAAAAGAAACTGAGTCGTGGGAAGTCCAAAACCCACCTAGGTACAACTTCTTTGCGAAGGCACATGATGTCACATCACAAACGCCTAAGGAATCAACACATGAGTACAAGCAGCACACAAAGTCAAAGCCGCCATCCTCCTCCTGGTCCAGCATCTTCAACCACTGCTGCCCTGCTTGCCCCCTCTCAACCATCCGCCACTCCGTGTCTCGCCCTCAGCAGTCCCTGCTCATCTGCCCACAGTCAGGTGTCTGTCAAGGACATGTTTGAGCGTAAGAAGCCAATGTCACAAAGTCACCCCCTTTCCCGGCAACTGACAGCTGGCTTGTCTGAACTCTTAGCCCACCAGCTTTTACCATACAAGCTGGTGGAGTCTGAGGCGTTCAAAAAAAATGTGTAGCTATTGGGACACCGCAGTGGAAGGTACCCGGCTGAAATTTCTTTGCACAAAAGGCAATCCCCAACCTGTACTCGATTGTGCAAAAGGAAGTAATGGCATCTCTGGCACACAGTGTTAGGGCAAGGGTCCATCTACCTGGTCTGCAAAGCATGGTCAGGGCAGGTATATCACCTACACTGCGCATTGGGTAAACCTGGCGACAGCTGCCAAGCATGGAATACGTGTCTCTGCAGAGGAGTTGGTGACACCGCCACGACTTGCAGGCAGGCCTGCTGCCACCTCCTTTACTCCTCCTACTCCATCCTCTTCCATAACCTCCTCGGCTGAGTTCTCTTCTGCTGCTGCTATGTCTTGCTCCACATCATTGGCACCCCCCCAGCTCCACAGGTACTATTTCCCACCCCGGATACGGCAGTGTCACGCCGTCTTGGGGTTGACTTCCCTGAAAGCAGAGAGTCACACCGGACAAGCACTCCTGTCCACCCTGAACGCACAGGTGGATCAGTGGCTGACTCTGCACCAACTGGAGATCGGCAAAGTGGTTTGTGACAATGGAAGAAATTTGTTGGCGGCACTGAATTTGGGCAAGTTGACACATGTGCCGTGCATGGCACATGTGTGTAATCTGATTGTACAACGCTTTGTGCATAAGCACCCAGGCTTACAGGACATCATGAAGCAGGCCAGGAAGGTGTGTGCCCATTTCAGGCGTTTCTACACGGCCAAGGCGCACTTTACAGATATCCAGCGGCAAAACAACATGCCAGCGAGGCGCTTGATTATAGACAGCCCGACACGTTGGAATTCAACACTCCTAATGTTCGACTACCTGCTCCAACAAGAAAAGGCCGTTAACGAGTATTTGTATGACCGGGGTGCTAGGACAGCCTCTGCGGAGCTGGGGAATTTTTTGCCACGTTACTGGACGCTCATGCGCAATGCCTGTAGGCTTATGCGTCCTTTTGAGGAGGTGACAAACCTGGTCAGTCGCACCCAGGGCACCATCAGCGACATCATACCATTTATTTTCTTCCTGGAGCATGCCCTGTGAAGAGTGCTGGATCAGGCCGTAGATGAGCGTGAATAGGAAGAGTTGTGGTCACCATCACCACCAGAAACAGCCTTATCAGCATCGCTTGCTGGACCTGCGGCATCGCTGGAAGAGGATTGTGAGGAAGAGGAGTCAGAGGAGGAATGTGGCTTTGAGGAGGAGGAGGAAGACCAACCACAAAAGGCATCCCAGGGTGCTCGTTGTCACCTATCTGGTACCCGTGGTGTTGTACGTGGCTGGGGGGAAAAACATACCTTCAGTGAGATCACTGAGGACGAGGAACGGGACATGACGAGCTCGGCATCCAACCTTGTGCAAATGGGGTCTTTCATGCTGTCGTGCCTGTTGAGGGACCCTCGTATAAAAAGGCTGAAGGAGAACGACCTGTACTGGGTGTCCACGCTACTAGACCCCCGGTATAAGCAGAAAGTGCCTGAAATGTTACCGAATTACCACAAGTCGGAAAGGATGCAGACTACCAAAATAAATTAAAAAGTATGCTTTACACAGCGTTTAAGGGTGATGTCACAGCACAAAGGCAATCTAACAGCGGAAGAGGTGAACATAATCCTCCTCCTCCCACGACCACGCTGGCAAGGAGAGGACGCTTTACAGATGTGTTGTTGATGGAGGACATGCAGAGCTTTTTAAGTCCTATGCATCGCCACAGCCCTTCGGGGTCCACCCTCAGAGAACGACTCGACCGTCAGGTAACAGACTACCTCGCCATAACTACAGATATCGAAACTATGAGGAGTGATGAACCCCTTGACTACTGGGTGTGCACGCTTGCCCTGTGGCCTGAGCTATCCCAATTTGCCATAGAACTTCTGTCCTGCCTCGCTTCAAGTGTCCTGTCAGAAAGGACCTTCAGTGCAGCAGGAGGTTTTGTCACTTATAAGAGAAGTCGCCTAGTTCAAAAAAGTCTAGATTACCTCACCTTTATTAAGATGAATAAGGGATGGATCCCGTAGGGACTGACAGTGGGCGATACATTAGATTAAAAAAGGCCTGATAGATGAGCTGCCTTGAGCTAATAATGGTCCACAAACTAACATCATCCCTCCAGCTATCATCCCTCCAGCAGTATTAGCTTATTATTTACAATGTCTAACCTGGGCAATCACCTTGGGTTACCCTAGGGCAGGCTTCAGTGAGCGACCTCTCCTTTCCTGCGATGATTTTGCCGCCGGTTGCTTTTGAAGGGTCTCCAGGACTCCCCTACTCCGGTCCTTCCCCCTGTGTCGCTTCAACCAGTAACAAATGTTTTATATTTGTAAAGCGACCCAATGATCCCCCTTGATATAGGTTTATCTTTACAAATTTTGGAGAACCAATTTAAGACCGGTGTCCCCTGTTTCTGGGTCAGGGAGTGTGGGAAATGCCTCAGCCTACAGTAATTGTAATGTTCTGACAGCGTTAGCTCATGCTTGTCCCTCAGTTCCTCATAGGTGAGCATCTGGCCCTTTACTAACCAGTCTCCCAGTCTATCTAGTTTCCTTGACCTCCACCATTGTTGGGATGTTGTGCTCATGTGTTTCGGGGCCTGAGGGCTGTCTAGAATTGGGGTCATTTGGGTGGATCCAGGGAACAAACCAGTGTGTTTCTTGGCCCATTTCCAGTATGATAGTGAGTGTCTGATTAGGGGGTTTGGCGAGTTTTTAAGGCTCTGAGGCAATTCTGATAACCAAGCCACCTTGTCCCAGGTTAAGGGCCTTAAAGTGTGGTTCTGTAAATATACACAGGCCGGTTGATGACCAAGCATCTTTTTCCATCTCCCTGTTCCAAAAATCCATGCCATATACACGTCCCCTGATAGGTAACTTAACAGGTATTAAACTGATAGCAATGAGTAGTACAACTTAATACACCTCTCCTATCTGGTGGCACCTGATAGGTAACGTAACAGGTATTAAACTGATAGGAATGAGTAGTTCAACTTAATACACCTCTCCTATCTGGTGGCACCTTAGATTGCACGCGCAGTGCCCCAAATTCGAAGTAGGAGGTCCGACCAAGCATCTTTTTCCATCTCCCTGTTCCAAAAATCCATGCCATATACACGTCCCCTGATAGATGACGTAACAGGGATTAAACCAATAGGAATAGTACTACTTATAACAGTACACACCTTATAATAACTCAGACAGAGGCATCGCGTATAATTTTCCATGCTGTGCAGTGGAAGCCCCCAGACTCTGACCTGTGTATAATCTTCCATGCTGGGCAGTGGAAGCCCCCAGACTCTGACTTGTGTATAATATTCCATGCTGGGCAGTGGAAGCCCCCAGACTCTGACCTGTGTATAATCTTCCATGCCGGGAAGTGGAAGCCCCCAGACTCTGGGAGTCGGAAGAAGAGGAGTCAGAGGAGGAAGGTGGCTTTGAGGAGGTGGAAGACTAAACACAGCAGGAGTCCCAGGGGGCTTGTTGTCCCCTTTTGGGGACCCTTGGTGGCTGGGTGGAGGAAGAGACCTTCAATGACATCAGTGAGGACAAGGAACGGGACATGGCTAGCTTGGTATCCAACCTTGTGCAAATGGGGAGTTTTTCATGTTTTGCAAAGCGACTGTTTGCGGTTGTTTGCGGTGCATTAAATGGGGATATTGGTCTGTTACAGTGAAGCGGGTGTAACCCTTACACTACCTGATCGATACAACATCATACCTGATGTTTTAAAGCATGTTATTCCAAACAATTTAGGAATGTGAGGTGATTTATGCCCTTTATGGCTTAAAACCAGACTCTGCATCAACTATGTCATTTTCCGTGGGAGTTTTGCCATGGATCCCCCTCCGGCATGCCACAGTCCAGGTGTTAGTCCCCTTGAAATAACTTTCCCATCACTATTGTGGCCAGAAAAAGTCCCTGTGGGTTTTGAAATTCGCCTGCCCATTGAAGTCTATGGAGGTTCGCAAATGTTCGTCCGTTCGCGAACATTTGATGGAATTCGCGTCCGCGGTTCGCGAACCGAAAATGTTATGTTCGCGACATCACTAGTTGTATGTCGTACGGGTTTTTGTAGAAGTCGTATGTGCTTGGCGGTGTTTGCGGCTTTAGGGATCGTGTTTTCATTTTTTTCGGCCGCCATTTGTTCTCTCGCTTAGTGGGGTTACGAGTGTGTAAACTTTGTAAATTGGACTGAAATCGAGGTGTAACCTCATTTCCAGACGTCTTGGCTGCCCCCTTGCTGTGGGTAAGGTCTTTGTTTTATTCTTGTGTGTATTTTGTGTTTTTTTTATGTTTTCCGCTGTGCGTGGGTTGTCCGTTAAGGTCCGTAAAAGTTCGTTAAGGCCCGTAATGGCTTCGCGAGGGTCCGCATTTGCAGCCTGCAATGAGCCTTTTGAATCTGACATGGGTGCCTCCACCTCTGTGAAATGCGCCTCCTTGCTTTGCGAGGGTCCGCATTTGCAGGTACGAAAGTCGTTGCGGGTCATAGGGATGAGCGCCTATGGCGCTTATCTCCACCAGCACAAGGAGCGCTGAACGGCCGTAGTTGCGGCGGGTTCGCTATGCAAGCCCGCAAGCGTTATCAACAGCCCGTATTGCTGAGAACTATATATGTGATATATATATATATATATATATATATATATATATATATATATATATATATATAGTATATATATATATATATATATATATATATATATATATATATAGTTGTTGTAATTACGATTTTTCGGTCACGCTATGTTAAAATTTACTGGCTTGCACATGCGCAATGAGCGAGGCCCATACGTGACTGGCTTGACGGGGCTGCAATGAGCCCAGAAGGTGCTCATTCCTGGTCTTTCTGCTTTCTGAGCTCATCGCGAGGCCTGTACATGACTGGCTTGATGGGGCTGCGATGAGCGCCAAAGGCTCTCATGGCGAGGCCTATAACATAGGTGGGGGGAGAGACTCCAAATGGCTTACGAGTTACAGGCTTTAAAAATGTTTTAGGTATAACGTCCGTAACTCAAAAAAGCCATTTGTGGTCTGCCAAAAAAGGCAATTGATTAAAAAATGAGCTTACAACCTCACACACAGCACAGGGGGAGAGGCAGGGAGCCTGTAAGTGAGGTTGTATGCTAATTTGTTATTTAATTGGCATTTTTTGCTGGTCTGAGAACGTCTAGGTGAGAAAAAAAATGGTGGCCGTAATGTAATTTTTTTTCAAGCCAGTAAATCGGAAAACCATTTTGGGCTTGGTAAAAATAATCAATTTCTCCATAGATGGAAACAGGAGCACAGAGGAGGGAGAGGGTGGAAAGAGACACAGGGGAGGGAGTGGGGGGGGGGGAGAGACACATGGGATAGAGATAAGGGGGGGAAAAACAGGTCTATATTACCCCGAAATGAAACATAAAAAAAATAATCATTTACGGCCTATTTGCAAGCTTGAGACTGTTCTGCAATTATATCTACTGTCTTTAATCACTTTCCCCATTATTTACAGTGCAGTATTGATTTTTTATTTGCATTTACAGTGTACAAACAATGAGCGGGTCCTCTCTAGTGCTCATAGGATTTTCTCCATTTGCTATTTACGGGTGTGAAACCATTTGCGGCCTTGGGGAATTGGAGCAATTGAATAGCGATCTGTGATGAAATTTATTAAAAGGTCAAAGGCATCAGGAGGCTGTAAGTTCCGGGTTTAAGCATCGCAAAGTTTTCAAGGCTGTAACCCCATAATCTGTTTGGAGCCCGCAAAAATATGCCAATTGAATAGCAAATTAACTTGAGGCCAAACTTTAGGGCTACAGTAACTTGCAATAACTCAATGGAATCGGGCCCTTAGAACCTCACAGTGGCCAGTTAGACTGACATGTATCTTAGAGAATTATATTTCACATAGAAGCCCTAATTCAACAACAAGCAATCAGTATATATTTTGTGCGGGTCTATAGTGTACAACTAAAACTCATAAGCTTTTCAAAAGAAAATATATATTTTTTCTTTTGCTTGTACTATATCACAAAAATAATGAAGGTTTGCTTGTATAAAGATGAAATAATTACTGGACTAGCATTAAATGATCACTTATACTGAAAAAAGTTTTATCAAAAATATTGTATTTGCATTTCTAAATATAACTAAAGAGTTCTCCAATGAAATATGTGTTGAGATGTTCTATATGCAATAATGTAAAAGTATACAACTGACCATAAAGTGCACATGAAAAAAAATCCACATTAAGTTTATTGGATTTTTTTCCTTTAACAAAATACTCTGGAACATTTTTTGCTTTTTTAATTCATCTACTAGAAAGTGATAAATGACCATAGTTTAAAGTGCAACATTGATTATGGAAAACATTTTATAATACCATCCCACAAGTAATGTTTCTCTGGAAGTTCCATCTCCATTTACTAAACGTCTATTCAATTTGCTCAAGTTTCTCCATATTGCATTACAAATTAAGAAGAAAATACAAAACAGTTTATAGGAATTTATTTTATCCTGGCTGCATAATCAACTCGAGGAAACTTAATGAACTGTCAGCAACTATATTTTCAGACAATTACTTTATGGCATAATGACAGTTTCTCATTCATCACTGTTAAGCCAAGTTTGGAGGAGGAGGATGAATGAGCTTCTAAACAGATGAAGCTAAGCATTGAAATATAGTATTTGACATATACACATTACCAGAACTTCATTTGTGGGAGTTTGTTTAAATGTAAAGCAAAATACTGATGCTTTTAGCAAACACAAGTGTATACATTTATCTTTTCAAAATAATTGCTTTCCAGCTGATAAATTATTCTTCAGCAGGGCAGTTACATGTCCTCAACAAACAAAGGAATACAATTAAGCACTGAGAAGGTTGATCAGTATATCTGTTCTTCTGAATGTCATTAGTACAAATGGTCTTTATCTGCTTGAAAAAAAAATGTTCATAAGATACTAAGAATTTATACTTTTCTGAAATGAGGAAATATAACTGTTATCTGCACTAAATAAAAACATTAAATGACACAGCAACATTTTTCAGTCAAAGTGATTCATGTATCTATGAGAAAGCTTTATCAGTGTAACAGAAAGCAGTTATTTTGTATTTTATTTTTTTGCTTAAGAGGGTGCGGGTCAGAAGATATGTAAGTCTGGAATTCACAAGCGTATTTGAAAGTATTGGAAAGTAAAAGCTTGGTATAGAAAATACTGTAATTGCAATGGGAATTAATTAGAAACACAGAAATATAGAGCCTCATTCCCTATATGGCTAAGTTACAGATTCAAAAAGTTCTCTGTAACTCTCTCTAGCTATTCTATTCCCCCCTCTCAGCAGGATTGTAAGTGTGTTACCTGAAATACCTGTTAGTAACCCCTACTTGCAATATTAAACCTACTTTTCCATAGTTTTTTACACCTCAGGAATTTTAGGAGTTGATTGAGCTCCAAAATGCTCTTCATTTCCAATTTACTCAAAATTACTTGGTACTCGCAACTCCTAATATTCCAGATTATTTTCTAAAAACATTGAGAGTACTACTGAGCACGGCAAAGGCATTCAAATGCATTTGTGTCTGCTTTCCCCCTCCTCACTCACTGCAGAACTCTCTCCTCCGCACTTAAAACGAATCCCCGGTTCTCAGATATCCACCTATCAGCCATCTGTTTAACAACTGGGATCCATTGAGACCCCCATGGCATCTAAAATGTGCCACCGGGATCCTTACAGGACCCCCTTAACACCTAAATGTTAACACCCACCGTGGTTTGTCTCTATCAGACTACAGTGGCACTACAATTAACCATGATGCCACAGGGGTCTTTAAAGGATCCCTGCAGCACCTAATCTATTAACCCCTGCCATGGAGGTCCTTAAAGCACTGCGGCACCTAATCTATTAATGTTTGCTGCAGAAGTCCTTAAAGGTAGGCTAGGTTTACGTAGCTTTGGCCACAACGTCAGCTACACTACCTCAGCTCATTTTGACTCTGTGACCTGCAGGATTCTCCTGCTTCTGTCTCTTGTTTATTCGTTTATTTTTGGCCTTTCTCAGGTCCCTCTCACTTCGGCTGTTTGCACCTCAGCTCATTCTGACTCTGTGACCTGCAGTATGCTTCTAAGCTCTCTATTGCCTTACTGTGCCTGTCCCTTGTTTAGTCACTTCTCTTGGCCTTTCTTAGCTTTCTCATTTCAGTGCATATCTCCTTGCAACTGCTTTGCAATGATCACTATTTCCTGCCGTGCAGATTCTGTCTCCTTTTTCCTTGCCCGTAAGGGCACTCTCATTGCTGGAGAGCAATGGTTCCTCTCATGGTAAGTTTTCCTGACTTCCTTACGCTTTCCTACTATAGATCTGGGCCCGAATCTACTTGTCTATGCCCTTGTCTATGTCTAAGGTTGCGCTTTCACTTACCTAAGCCTTATTTTCGTGGTTTCTGGCCCTGATCTACTAAACTTCTGCCCTCCTTATGCTCTCATAAGTTCTAATCTGCCCTCTCTGTGCACCAATTCTGTCACTTCCATAAATTCTATACCCGCCTTCTCTAGACATTACCGCATTCAAGCTTTTACAGTCCTATATGCCTTCGCTAGTCATAATCACACTTGCTAGCCTTATGTTGTCTTCGATAGGCATCACCGCAATCACTCCTTCTCCTAAATCCTACACCAACCTCCCTGTGTATTGCCGTTGATGTCTTTTCTATGTATCACAGATTACGCCTTCCACCCAGTAGCCTCCTCTGCAGTCGCTCCTGCTCCAGGGGTTACCAGCAGTTTTTTCATCTCCTCAGGAACTCACTTTCAGGTCACTAGGGCCTTATTTGCTATTGCTGCTGCTGTTGCTATTGCTGCTGTTGCTGGCATATCAGCAGTCCTTACCTTCACACAAGGACTCATCTGGCCCTCTTAGCAGGCCAGATGTCCAGTAGCAGCTCGGCATGCCTCCTACTACCTTTTGGCTACTTCTTAGCTGCTTCTCATCATTGAAGAGGGGGCCTCCCACAATCCCAGATAAAATTCTATATTCTTATATATATCACATATATAGTTCTCAGCAGCGCAGGGTTGCCAAAAAACGCTGGTAATGTAACGTTAAAACTGCCGGATCGCAAACCTCGCAAAGCAAGGGCCGCGGTTGCGGCCAGGCAAGGAGCGCCAAAGGCGCCCCTTGCACTGGTGGAGATGAGTGCCATAGTCGCTCATGCCTATGACCCCATACAACTTTGGCAGGAAGTGCCGAAGGCGCTCACTGCGCTGGTAGAGATGAGCGCTGTAGGCGCTCATCCCAACGACCCCGCATGCATTAAGCATCATTCCTACGACCCGCGGGACTACAAAACACCACAAAACTCAAAACTTACCAGGGCATATATATATATATATATATATATATATATAAATATATCACATATATAGTTCTCAGCAGCGCTGGCTTGTCAAAAACTTTGGTAACGTCAAAGGCGCTCCTTGCGCTGGTGGAGAGGAGTGCCATAGCCGCTCATCCCTACGACCCCGTGCAACTTTGTCAGGGAGCGCCAAAGGCGCTCACGGCGCTGGTGGCGCTGGTGGAGATGAGCGTCATCCCTACTACCCCGCATGCATTAAGCATCATACCTAAGACCCACAGGACTACAGAACAACAGAAAACTCAAATACACAATTCACAGTGCGAGAAAAAATTACGGCCTGTAACAGTTTGAAAAGGAAACCGCCACTTAGATAAAATAAAATACGGCCCGCAAAAAATACGAACTTAATGGCCGAACCGCTCACATCCAAAAACACGAAAAACACAACAAATTAAAAACAAGGATACCAAAAACATCACACACAGCATGGAAGGGCAGGATGTCTGGGAGCGAGGTTGCACGAGAATTTATGTCGAATTTGCAGAGTTTCACCACTCGAAAATCGCCTAAGCAAGAGAAAAAATGTCTGCCGAAAAAAACCGAAAGCGAGGCTACACAAACCCTAAACACGCAAAATACCAAAAGTACACGAGGGGAGAGGCTCGCAATGAGTGCCGAAGGTGCTAAGACAACCAAAAGTACATCAGGGGAGAGGTTCGCAATGAGCTCCCAAAGTACTCAGAGGACCAAAAGCCTTACATTGTGTGGCAAACAGCATTCCCTGGCTTACAATTTTCTTGCCGTAATTTTTTGACGGGCAAGTCGCTAGTATATATATATATATATATATATTATATATATATATACAGTATATATATATATATATATATATATATATATATGTATATATATATATATATATAGCATTCAGTCCTTATCAGCACTCATCACTACATAGCACCAAACCCCTCTCAGCTCCTACCTTAAATAGCACACATTCTAAGTTTTTTAATTACTACACTGTTTGTTTCTTATAGGTAACACGTTTTTTTTCATTCAGTTACCTTCTTTCATTCAGTTGCCTTGTACTACCAGCACCTCTGTCAGGCTCTGGTTCACAATCTGATTACAGCGTCTATCAGTTGTGCTGCTCTGAGATTTGCTCACAAACTCCTCTGTCAATCTTTGGTTCTCAGCTTCTCTTAGCTGTGCTGTTTGTAGTTTTTCAGGTTTGCACACAATGTCCTTCCACTGTCATTTCACTGTCAATTTCAATTGTAATTCCAATGTCATTTCCAATTGTTTCTAATCTGCTTTCGTCTGTCTGCATTAGCCCCCTCTTCGAGGCCCAGCTATATCTATAGCCTAAATAGGAATGTTTCAGCAACAAAGGAAATTTAGAGTATTTCGATCTATGTATGTACCAACATTTTAATAGGGAATATAATCCCTCTGGTACAGAGTTTAATGCTTTTAAGTTCGTGCAAGGGAGCCACAAGTAAAGTTCCTTACTTATATTTGGTATCATATCTTCTTCTACACGTGACAACCCAGTATTAGTTATTTTACTTTTTCACCATAACATATGGGAGAGCGCTATGGATTCTTGGATGTCAATTACTGAAGGGAACATAATACCTCCCTTATAAAAAATTATCTTTGATATTTCAAATTTTATTCGTGATTTATTTTAGTTATATATAAATTTGTTAATCATTGTCTGAAAGGTGTGTAGTATATACTTTTGGACTATTTGTGGTATACACCTTAAGAAGTAGGTTAATTTAAGTGTTATAACCATATTTACTGCTGATATTCTTCCTGACATAGACATATATATATATATATATATATATATATATATATATATATAATTCCAATCAAGCAATATATTTTTAATTTGTACAAATAAATTCTCCAAGTTCTTCTTTATTATATTTTTTGTACTATAAGAAAGGTCAATACCCAGATGCGTAATATATTTACAGTCCCAGTAATAAAGCTGTTGATGTTTTTATACTTGTTCTCGTTTAATATTATTATAGATTACATTTGATTTTTTAGCATTAATCTTAAAGTATGACACTAAACTGTACTTCTTTAGTACTTTTTGCATTTCTGGAATAGATTTTTTCTGGATCTGTAAGTGATATAACTACATCATCTGCAAATAATGATATTTTATAAGTCTGTTTACCTATTTCAATTCCCTTGATTACATTTAAAATTCTTATTAATTCCGCAAGTGGCTCAATTGTTAATATAAAGATTAAGGGGGAAAGCGGACACCTTGTCTGGTCCCGTTCCCCAAAGAGAATTTTTCTGTTTCCACTCCCATTCCACTAATTATAGCCTTTGCATTTCTGTAAAGAGCCTTAATTGACATAGCACCAAACTGTCCTAGTCCAAATGTACTCAAAACTTCATCCATAAAGTCCCAGCTAACCCTGTTGAACACTTTTTCTGCCTCCAAAGACAGGGTAAGCGAGGGAAGCCTGCTTTTATTGGACCAAGACAATAAATCTATTATTTTCCTCACATTGTCTGTGCCCTGTCTCCCTTTAACAAATCCAGTTTGGTCTTCTTTTATTACCTTAGGAAGCAGGTTGCTTAATCAATATGCTAGGGCTCCTGCATAGAGTTTTATATCTACATTGATTAATGAGACAGGCCTATCATTTTTTAAAGATATTTAAGATTTTGACCTCTGACATTTTTTGTGGAATAAGACCATGATCTTTTATCTTATTAAACATTTTAACCCATGGTGTTTTTAATTCTGATGAAAACATTTTAAAGTAGTAATTTAAATAACCATCTAACCCGGGTTCTTTATAAAATTTGAATAGCATTTAGCACCTCCTCCAAAGTGAAATCTGCCATTAAATTAATGGAATCCTCTTTTGTTATTTGCAGGAGTGTTATTTTTTCAAGAAAGTTATTTTTCTAAATTGTATAAAGACTGATAGTATTTATTAAATATTTCTCCTATTTCCTTAGGTTGAGAATAAAGTATGTTATCTTGCCCTCTTAATCTCATAATGTTATTCTGAATATTTAGTTTTTTTTTATTTATTCACCAAAAACTTCCCTGCTTTATTGCCCATTAAATAATGGTTTTGCTGGAACTTCCACATCATATTATCCGATTGGATTTGGATGATGTTCTTTATTACTTTTAAGAAAATATCATTAATCTGGACATATAAGTCTCTATTACGAGTGGTCTTATTTAGTGCCTGCAGTTTGTATAGTTCTTTATATAACTCTCTTAATGTCTTACCTCTCTTTTTCTTTTCGGCCGCTGCTCTAGCTATAAATATTCCTCTCATGTATGCTTTTTGGGCACACCATATTGTACTTGAAAAATGTTGGCCCTCATTAAGTATGAAAAAAGAGGTAATTTCTTGTTTCAACTCTTCTATTTGTTCTTTATCATCAAAGTTGGATCTAGCTTCCACCTTTGTCTAGTATATTTAATCCCTTCATCTTTGATTGTTAAAGATATGGAGGCATGGTCTAACCATAATATATAATTTATCTTTATATTTTTTACAGCCGAAATAGTCTGATTGTCGACCAACAAATTATGTATTCTTTTATATGTCAAAAACCTTTTAGATAAAAAGGTGTAATCTCTCTCTAATGGTTTAATTGTCCTTCATACATCCAAAAGGCCATATTCTAACAATGTATCTCTAAATTTCTTCACTACTGCCACAGTATTTGAATCTGGTATCTTTTTTACAGAAGAGGATCTGTCCAATTTGGGTACTAACAACATGAAATCCCCACAAAGAATTGCATTACCTTTCTTCACTTTATATATTAACTTCAAGATTTTCCTCAAGAATTTCAACTGGTTATTATTTGGGGAGTCGATGTTAACAACTGTATAATATCTATTGGTCATTTTATCCATCCAGATTATATATCTACCATCAGCATCTATGGCTTTATATTCCTCATCTATATCTAATTTCTTACTGAAGAAGATTGATACCCCTCTAGATTTATTAAAATAAGTGGAATTGATAGGTTCCCGATATTGCTTATTATGCATCCCTGGAATGTTACCAGTTTTCCAGTGGGTTTCTTGAAAACAAGCCACATACACCTTATTTCTGGCACACTCCAATAACACAGATTTTCTTTTAAATGAAGAGTTCAACCCTCGAGCATTTTGGGATAAGAATGTAATAGTAGAATGTAATAGTAATTTCACCTGATAGTAGGTATCTTCTCTGCATTGGGCTCTCCATATTACCCCCTCACATACAATCTTACATTGTTCATTTCATGTCATGTACTTTATTAAAAACCAATCAAACACGTACTTTCTTATCCGATATGCTCCATTTGTTTTTTGGTGTGACTGGTGGTTCCTTGTAGGAGAGAGCAGATAAAACTATTTGTATATTGGATACTTTTGTACTTAACTATATATATGTCCCCACTATACCTAATCATATACTATGATCAGATAAGTATTCCACCAAATATTGAATTTTAGATAATGGGTACATAAATCTTGGGAGGGAGGGACTGAAAGTTTAAAGTTTAATTTTCAGGATTCTGAAATAATGCATATTTATTTGCATAAGTTAATAGTTTGACCAGTGCTTCTAACAGCAATTTCAAATAATTAAAGCAAATTTATGTTTTATTGAAAGATAACTGTAGATTAGGAGACATATGTTTGTAAGAATCTATCACTAGCAGGTATTTAAACTCGGGGTGGCTGGTGTGTGTGTGCATTCTTGTGTGTGAATGTGTATTCTTGTTTGTGTGGCTTGGGCAGAAAGTGTTCAAACAACTTCAACTTGCCAGTATGATTGATCAACTGTCCTCAGCTTTCCTTATAGATCTCCTGGATCAGTGCAGGGTCAAGTTTGATGAAGGTTTAAGACCAAAACCAAGTAAAATTCAAGTTGTTTTTAAGCTTCCAGTTAAGCTTTTGATCTATCTCGCTCCCTAGTTTGTCCAACATCCTAGGTACTCTTTTGCTGAATAATCAGTAGCAAAAATAGTCCTAGATCACATTGATCGCTTAGATTGTAAGTTTGTGAGTTCTAAATCTTGTGTCAGTGCCTTGGAAACAAGCACTATGCACATTTGATTCTAAGCTCAAAAACAGGGCCCTCCATTCTTTATAAGGTGTTGATTTTTTTACATTTTAGAATTTTATTTTGAGTAAAACTGTTGGCAAATGTATGTATATTTATAATACAAGAATGTTTATTAATTCTTTTTAGTTTCCCATGGCTGAGATAAATACCATAATGGGCAAGTTCTGCAGTACTGGACAATCAAAATCCAGAGAAATTAACCAACTTTGCCAATGATCCTGGAAGCAGGAACGAGATTGCATATGAAACTTTCAGGTATGAAATATAAATATTAATAACAGAGAACTATATTTACTGTCACATTATTATTGCTTTCTCAATTATACACATTTATAAAAGCACAATTCAATATGCAATAAAAGGCGTCCAAGTTCCTGGAAACTTGTTGTATTAGTGACTTCTTTCAGTCTCCTTTCTATCTCAAAAGCAGCAGTCTGACCTCTAGACCCTGACTGCACTCATTGAAACAGATTTTTTTAAGAGGAGGTGTATTGTTTTCCCTTCTTCTCCCCCTTCACCAAAGACAAAGCTTAGAGACACATCTGAGCAGGCTTCACTTACTCAGAGTAACATCAAAGCTCTCAGCAGGACCCACAGGCTATTATTTTTCCTTCATATATTAATATTAAAAGTGTTGCTGAAAGATGCATAAAGCGATTAAAGACACAGTACATGACTCAATTGCAAAAAACAAAAAAAATATGGAACAGCTTACAAATAATATGTAACACTCACATAGGCTCAAGTGTGGACTTTAAAAAAAATATATATATACATTCATTTTCATATTAGAACAAAAACTCTTGGTAATATTACACCACCACCTGACATATATAAAGTACCAGGGGAACATACACCATACCACTCAAAAGGTTAACACCAATCTGGAAACACACAGGGACCACATCAGCTGCTCTAATGCAATGACTATTAAAGCGATAGATACACCCCAAATAATACTAAGCAACACTATCAGCACCACAGCACACTACTGACACAGATCATTTATCCACATCAATGGAAAGGTATGTCATCTATACCAGAGCCTTTGCTCTTAGAAAATGGGGGTGTGAGAAATGACAGCATGGGCTGCATCGGGCCTTAAAGAGAGGAGGGGTGACATTGATACTGGTTACATGAATATATTGCTACATAGCACAGGCCAGGCACTGCATTGTCCTGCATGTAAGGAAAATGCTGTTAGAGGTACAGGGACATGGGGATTAAGGGAATAAATAATGACAAGAGGGATTGCACTTATGTGTTCAAGCTGTTAAGGATGGCCAACAAACACACATTGAGCAACAGCAAACTGACCTTCATCAAGGCAATCTTGGGTACATCCATCCTGTAAATTCCCACACCATTGCCGTTGGGCATGTGGCAAGATGTATAACAATAATAATTATGTGACATTAGAGCTAGTGTTATTGTAATAATTAATGAATTAAAAAATACTATCATGTGATGAATAACCCCTCATGGGAATGGAAATGCATGAAGGGGTGGCTATACAGGAAGATAATCTATGTACATGTAAATGATTGTTACATAAATGTTACTGTATGTATGTTTATATACCAAAGCATTAACCGTTAAAAACACACAGAAACAGTGAGAATAGTACAACAAAACGTTATTATATACACAGAGCACACTCATAAATGTAAGCAACAATGCATTAATATCATGGGTGTGGTTGGATCCCAGAAGGACAAGTGGCTATTTGTAAAAATGGGAAACCGAAGGGGAATAAAGGTAATACTGTTTAATAATAAAGATGCATAGCATCTACTAGGGTCACACGTGGTCACTACACCACAGTAACCAGAATCTGATGAATACAAATCTCATTATACATCACTCCATTTAATAGAAGTTACCAGAAATGTGCATATCACTTACATCTGGTCTTTATTTGCTCAATTAAAAAGGTGCATTAATAATCTGGACTATGTAATGCACTTCAGTTACACACATACCATGGGCCTCATTCTATTATCGGCCGTAAAAAGGCCGCAAGGCTGCGATTCCTTGCGGGGGTTCCGTTATGTTGGAATTCAATTATACGGCCCCGCAAGGATCTCCTCTAACGGCCGACCGTATATCTTGCAACCGGCCGTAAGCTCAGAAATCGTTAAACACAAAAATAAATTCAAGACTGCACTGTAAAGCTCTGTAAATGCTAGGGATCATATTGGGGGACATGAGGATTAATAGTAACCCACTCTCAAGCTTGCACATCAGCCCAAACCCGAGTTTACATTAACTGTTTATTTTCCGGCCGCAGCGTGGGCGGGTCTGAGGTGCTCCAAGCACTCTGGACTTTTTACATGGATATTTTACATATATAAAAAAAAAAATATTTACGGATTTGAGTATAGGGGAATGTTGTGCTATTTTTGCTAACACCTACAATCACTTTATAGTCTCCTCAGAGCGCAGGATGGCTTTATTTCGGCTTTATAATGTGCTTAATTGGTGCTAGCGGGACCTTTTTCCTGCAAGTAAGCTGTGGCTCGCTTTTAGCCTTGCAGAGAGGGTTCCCGGAGCAATTGAATAGCAACCAGGATTTTCTTGCGGCCGAAACTCTTGCGGCCGTTTAAGATCAAAGGCTTTCCTCCGGGGGGAGCGGCCGCAAGGGATAGCAAGGCACCGGCTGCAAGCCTGCCGGAATCCCCGGCCAGAGGGGAATAGAATAGCCGAATAGCTTGCGGCCGGTCCTTGCGGCCCCGCATCTCCTACGGCCGATAATAGAATGAGGCCCCATGTGTTTAAAAAAAATCTGAAGAAAAAGGTGTTCAAAACCTAAAAAAGGCAGAGTAGGACAAAACATTTTTTTAAAAAAATGAATGATCAGCTGTGACCACAGTCAGTGGTCCAAGAGTACTATCGGCATCTCTATATGATATCGCTTAGCCACATTGATATCACATATCTAGTATACATGTGTTATCACATTTTCAATGAATCTGTGTGAATCTCTCTGGAATTCAGTGCAGGAAGTTAAAGGGTGTTTTTCTGTCTTGTGGTCTGTAATCAGTGTCCAGGTGAGAGTGGGTGTGGTTTGCCCTGTGTGCACTTGGATATCTGCACTTGTGTCCAGGTGAGAGTGGGTGTGGTTTGCCCTGTGTGCACATATATCTGTGTGCACTTGTATGGTGTTCTGTGTGAATCCCTCTGTAATTCAGTGCAGGAAGCTGAAGGGTGTTTTCTGTCTTGTGGGTGCAATCAGGGTCCAAGTGAAAGTGGGTGTGGTTTGGCCTGTGTATAAGTATATCTGTGTGCACTTGTGTGGTGTTCTGTTTGAATCTCTCTGGGATTCAGTGCAGGAAGCTGAAGGGTGTTTGTCTGTCTTGTGGTCTGTAATAAGTGTCCAGGTGAGAGTGGGTGTGGTTTGGCCCGTGTATAAGTATATTTGTTTGCACATGGGTGGTGTTCTTTTTGAATCTCTCTGGGATTCATTCAGTGCAGGAAGCTAAAGGGTGTTTTTTTGTCTTGTGGTCTGTAATCAGTGTCCAGGTGAGAGTGGGTGTAGTTGGACTGTGTTATTATTGTTTGTTTGTTTTTCCCACTGACATTTTGTAGACAATAATTATGATTCAGTCCAGTGGCAACCTCACTCAGTGTACATCCTGTCATATGTATGCACTACTGGAACAGATGATCCAATGTCCATACCTCTGTGACAGGTGTGAGCATGTTGCCTCTCTGGAAGTTCAAATTGGAGAACTGGAGAGGAGAATTGCAGCACTAACTGATATTCCACTGTAAAGGGAGCACAGTTAGCTGGGCCTAGCACGGAGGGTTGAGATGCGCCTAGTGAGGATGTCAAGGGAGGTAGCTGGGTTACAGTTGCAAGGCGAAGCAGGGGGATCATAAGGAGGAGGCAGGCCAGTTCTTAGTTGGCAAACACCAACAGATTTGCCAGATTGAGTGAAACTGTTGGGGATGTCCTTTCAGGAATGGCAATGCCAGATAGAGCTGTTCCATCTAACAGCCGGAAGAACAGTTCTACTGGAGGAGTGGAAGGGCAGAATAGGCAGAGTAACAGACAGGTTTTGGTGGAAGGGGACTCTATTATTAGGAAGGTAGACAGGGTGATTTGTCACTCAGATCCCAGCAATCAAACAGTTTGCTGTCTCCCGGGTGCTTGAAATTGAAGTAAAAAAACATCAATAAAACGTATAGACTGGGACAAAGAACTGACAGGTAAAAATACTGAACATAAATGGACAACATTTAAAGCCTTACTACATTTTTGGACATATCAGAATATACCATGTGGGAATAAAAGTAAAAGGAGTAAATCACATCCAATGTGGCTTAACAATGATTTAAAGATCAAGATATGGAGTAAAAAACAGGTATTTAAATGATACAAACAAGAGGGGACAGAGACTGCTTTACGTAAGTTCAAGGAAATCATAAAGGCTTTCAAAAGAGCTACTAGATTGGCTAAAATCGAAAATGAAAAATTTGTTGCAAAATAGAGTAAGACTAACCCTAAAATATTTAGAAAATATACTAATGCAAAGAAGGCCAGGAAAGAAGCTATAGGAGCATTACAATGTGACACAGGTCATCTGATAATTAGTGACCAGGAAATGGCAGATGAGCTAAATAGTTTCTTTTCTTCAGTATATACAAGGGAGGTAGCAATGGTAAATATATGCTTATGGATTAAGAGCAGGCTAAAAGACAGGAAGCAAAGGGTTGTGGTAAGTGGAACATACTCCTATTGGACTAATGCGGTAAGTGGGGTTCCTCAGGGTTCTGTATTAGGTCCTCTTCTTTTTTAAGATACTTATTAATGACATAAAAGTAGGATTAGAAAGTAGTGTGTCCATTTTTGCTGATGACACTAAGTTGTGCAAGGTAAATACATCAGATAATGATGTACTTTTTTTTTAAAGATATTTATTAATGACATAAAAGTAGGATTAGAAAGTAGTGTGTCCATTTTTGCTGTTGACACTATGTTGTGCAAGGTAAATAAATCAGATAATGATGTATTTTCCCTCCAAAGGGATTTACATAAAATAGAGGAATGGGCATCTACTGTAAATCGCGGATGAGATTTAATACAAATAAATGTAAAGTTATGAATCTGGAAAGGAAAAATAGCCATGCAATTTATAATCTTAATGGAGCAAATATAGGGGTATCAGATATTGAAAGGGCTTTGGGAGTACTTGTTGACAACCACCTAGGTAACAGTGCTCAATGCCAAGCAGCAGCTGCAAAGGCAAATAAAATATTAGCATGCATTAAGAAGGGTATAATTGTACTCCATATTCCACATTTTAGAGCTGGAAAAGGTACAGAGAATGGCTACATAACTAATAAGGGGAGTAGAGGAGCTAATCTTATTATCTCTAGAAAGAGGAGATATGATTACCTTATATAAATACATCCAGAGTCAGTAAAAGATTTGTCAAGTGAGCTTTTTATGCCAAGAGATTTCCAACTGACAAGGGGACATCCTTTGTGGTTAAAAGGAAAAAGATTCCACTTTAAAGAAAGAAAAGGGTTCTTCACAGTAAGGGTGGTTAATCTGTGGAATTCTATACCAAAGGAGGTGGTGACCGTGGATTCGATAGATAACTTTAAAAGGGGACTGGATTTATTTCTAATCAAAAAGGGCATTCTGGTTTATCCTGGATAATTAGAGAGAGAAGATTGATCCAGGGAGGAATCTGATCGCCAGTATCGGGGGTCAGGAAGGAATATTTTTTCCCCATTTGAGACGATTGGCTACGTTTCACTTGTTTTTTTTTTCTGTTTGCCTTCCTCTGGATTCAATTAATTAACAACCAATCCACAACTAATTGCAGATCAGAGGAGCTCTTAAAAGGTTTAACTTGATAGACTGAAAGTCTTTTTTCAACCTCAATTACTATGTTACTATGTAACTATGTAATTAGGAATCTTATGATATCATGATGTCTGACCAACTACCCACTAACACGGAGAGGACACAATGGTCAGCCGCCATAATGCTTCATTAATGATTGTATTAATGCTGGCTTTGATTAACATTCCATTGTGGGACTTTGCAAGTCAAAATTTATGATAACAACAACCATGCATTCTAAAACAGAATATATTATTTAATTAATAGGGTGTGAGCTACATTTTTAGGAGGTGATGTCATTGATGTAATGTCTTTCTGATAGCCACTGTGAGTATACTCCCATTACTTGATTTTGTAGCAATGCTTGCAGATGAAGTAGTTGCCTTCATGGACCTGAATTGTACCTAAAATCAAAACATTACCAAAACAATATTAAGAACTGAAAAACAAAATAGGGACTGCCCCAACCCTTCTCAACCGCATTCCGCAGTGCTCATCAATTTAGCAAATGTTAAACATAACCCTATGTATCCACAGAGAAGAGGATCATAGATCATGTGTAGGGATAGTCATCTACTTACAAAATATCACCATCAAATAGGCCATGATCCTCTACTCTATAGCAAGGTTAGATAGTGTTAACAGTTCAACCAATAGATTGTCACTGAGGAGTGCGGTTGAGAAGGTCCAAAACTAAGTGCAACCCCTACATCCTCCTCCGCCTTAACACAGGGCCCCAACCCCACATGCACGCATTCTCCTTAGGTGAAGGGGGATTGCAGATGGAGGCAGCAGCAACCGTGGTGGCGGGCATTGAGGGAGGTGAGGAGAGGCCAGGCTACAGGTGTACTGAGGAGGCCCAGCTAGAATATGTGGTATTGGGCCTGTTGGTGGTTTGAGCCAGGTTTTTCTGCTAGTGGGAGGAGGGGAAGGTGGTGGGGGAAAGACCAGTAGGGTCAAATACCAATGGTGTGGCAGAAGGTCCAGAAGGTGCCCCCCACTAACCACATAAAGCATGAGTCATCTCCTCCTCATATCCCAGGCCCTCTGATTCTCTCCTTGCTTCCTCCTGCAACGGTTCCTGTTGGACGTGGCCGCACTCCTGGACATCCACCTCCGATAGAGCCGAAGGCTGTGGTGCACATTTAAATTGCGGGTTTGGTTTCACAATGCGAACATCATATAATCACACCCCCTAAAGCTTGCAAGCACAGACAGGGTTTACAAGTTTAGGCTTAAGGAAGTAAGTTGCAGGCTTGAGTTAGTAGAATGCATATAAACATTTAAAAAAAAAAATACCTGCAGCAAAAATGATGGGTTAGAGGCATTTGGGAGCCTTTGCTTGATAGGTTTAACACTGGAGAAGGGAGTTTAATAAATTGTACAATGAGCTAAGATGATGGATCGGTGGTTAACTCATGCTGTCGGTGGCATGTTAGCTCCTGCGATCTATTAGTAAATTGACCACATAGTGCATTCACAAAATGTTGAACAATGGGGATTAAGCAATTTACTTCTGAACTTGCAGATATGCTTTTGTTATTGTGATTAACAAATGCACTTATTGCAATCAAACATTTACTTTATTCGTGCATTTTAAACTAACAAATTATAGGTGTGCTAGTCGTTATTCAATATAATGGGCTGAAGGGCTGGAGAAATGAAATAGTGCACCTCCTTTACATAACCATCACATTGTTATATGGATGAAATCTTCACTGTTTGGACTCAGCTGAAGGTTACTTAACTACCTCTCTTTTTGCAAATAGTCTTAAACCAGATTGATGAGTTGTGCAGGTTACTTTATATGACCTGCTATTTCACAGACTGGTTTAATGGATGATGAATGCTAACTTATTTTTAGCTTTGCTTGATCACTGAGAAGTATTTTAATAGATAGTTTGATGGGATATGTTCCTACTTGGTACAAATATTAGGAACAATCTAAATTGTACCAATGAGGATCATTATCTGGTGTATATTTATCAATCAGGGAAAAGTATAGTAAAAAGACTACTGTTGTAAAAAAAAGTATGTGATAATTTGCTTACTTAAACATGATGGTTGGCAAAATGTTATTAAAAATAAAAAATAAAATAAACACAACCTTTCAACTTTGCAAATTGTAAATGGATTTTTTTTCCCTGAGGTGGGTGTGTACTTCTAAACCAACAAACTTCCCATTAGAGCTGCATGGAGCACTGTCAGTAGTTCCTTCCACTTTCCCACTGTGCCAATGTAAACTTTCTATGTATTAAAAATCTACTATCATCTCAGGAAGTTATACTACTGAGCACAAAGTGGCAGACTGCACAGCAGCATAAAATCAAATAAAAAATAATACATTAGAGGCTATATTTTTTGCATTACATTTTAAAAAAATGCACCTTTTCAATTGCAGTTCTTCAAGAGTAAATAAAAAAAAAAAAACAATAACCATAAATAAAGAATAAAATATATCCACTTCCTAGGTTTCATGTTGAAGCTATTTATTAAACAAGGACAACCTTTAACTCTGTTTGGTAAATAGCTCATATAGAAAATATCCTCCTTTTTACCTCTTCTTGATAAATATACACCTATGTATCTCTAAAATAAAAAGGTGAATTCACAAGTTGAAGCTTTTATAATGGACACCCTGGAAAAATACTTAAATATCCTTGTATAAAAACAGGTTTATAAACTAGGAGGAAACTTGAAACCCCTTTTTACTCAAGAATACATATACCATCCACTATTTTGATATCAAGCATTATCCTAGGTCCTTACAGTGCTACCTTAAATGTTTCCTTGGGCCTATGTCCACTAACCATTTAGCTAAACAATACCTATTGCTTTCAGGTATTGCATTAGGCTCCATGGTAACCTTATCCTCTATCACGTATTCTGTAACCTTCCCAGTTGCAGATAAAAGTTCTCATAAGTGAAGTATGTGAAGATTGACAGGGGCTCTATCCTAAGCAAAATGTTACTTAGCAAAGCCGTTTGTGGATTAATTTATGGGTAAAAGGATATATCTCATTCAGTATATCTGATGGCAAACATAAGGTCAGCTAACACAAATATAATGATTACCATGGGTAAAGTACCCAGTGTATGTGATTTAGAGGCAGGTAAAAGCACTCAACTTAGAACAAAATCATTTGTTCTAAAAGGCCATTCCTAGGAACTGAAATGGCCCCTGACACTTGGTGCTGGTCCTCGGGGACAAAGAAGGATAAGGAGAGCATAAAAATGTAAAGACTCTCCAAACATAAATTATAGTTATAGTTAGATTATTTATGCACATATCTGTTGTTAAAATACACTATATTCAAACCAGTGCAAAAATAAATCAGAATTAAGTGTGGAACATGAAGTATAACCTAGTTGAAAAATGTTCTGAGTCTCAAAGCCTGTCCCCATGAGTGTTTCGATGGTAACTAGCCAGCCCTACATCAAAAATGATAAACCCCTCTACAATTAAATGAATTACAATTGTTAACTCTAATAGCAGTTTAATTAAAATGACATACATTTAGACAGATCCAAGTGGTAAGATGCATTTGGGTTTGTGTATCTGCAATAACTGACAGTTTGCACTCAACATTTAAAAAAAACAGACAGAAGACTTTTCAGCACAAACTTCAAATATAGCCTTCTTTGAAACACTTCATATCCTGTGTCTATGCTGGGTAAACTTACACATTGTGCACATTGTGCTAACACATTGATAGCACATTCAGGCAACTGGAAGTTAAAATAAAACAAACTTGGCACTGCCTTAGTACCTTGGCCATTATATGAATATGTTGTTGTTCAGTCATGTCCAACTCTATATAGCCATATGGACCGCAGCAAACCAGGCACATCTAACAGTTATTGCATCTCTAAGCTCACTCAAGCTCATGTTCGTTGCTTCAATTACCTAATATATATATCTCCACCTCTGCTGTTCCCTTCTTCAAGTGCCATCAATCTTTCCTAGCATCAGAGTCTTCTCTAGGTAATTCTGTCTTCTCATGATATGGCCAAAATATTCAAGATTTAGCCTCATGATCGAACCTTCTAGGTAACAGTTTGACTTGATTTCCTGTAGTATTGATTGATATGTGTTAAAATAAATTTTAGTGTGCTCACTGAAACAGACACTTAATTGTTATTTGTTCTCTGTTAGGGACATTACCTCAACATTCCTTAATCTGTTTTATAACTTTGATTCATACTCTTTTATTTCCCATAGACAAATTTGAGATGGGAGTGTTTTTCTGTGATAAGATGTCTGGGATTGCATACTTTCCCACTGAATAAATTTATCTTTTGTATGTAACAATTGACAGTCTCTACATCTATATTATTTAGGATTTAAACACAAAACAGGCTAATTTAGGAATGTTGTCATTTTTGGGGTAAACTTTTAAGGGACAAGAGTACCTTCTAGTGTCACAGGTTATTATTTTAATGTTTTACTGTTAGTTCACTGTGAATCATATCCCATAATGCACTGCCTAGCAATGACCTCGGTTCATTCTCTCATTGGTTGGAAGAGTCCACATGACTTGCAAAGGAATGTAGCTAGTGGGAGGAGATTTGGTTATATAGAAGGCAGTAAGACAAAGAAAGGAAATACATTTTGGAAGAATAACATGAGAAAAAGTTTGGGACCAACAAAGCTAACAAAGGAATCCACAAAATCTAGGAGACCGACACCTATTTTATACATCTATATTGGTAAAGTATAGTTTTATTTTATCATACCTTGTGATATCATTGAAATTAATATTATATACAATTTGGATACAATCTTTAAAGGTATTGCTGATCATAATCCAGATAGGATTTCAATACCTAATTCACTTTGTGTCTTTTTGTCTATTGTCTATTGTTTATTAGTCTGCATATCATAATCTCATAATTTTGATATTGGTCATTTCTATTATTGTTTTATATTGTTGTTTATACTCTGATTGCTATGGTTTTACTATATATGTAATTATTGGTCATTTTATTAAATACATTGATTATGCAGTTCTAAATATGTTATATCATTGAGGCTTAATGTCATGCATTCCTTTTTGGAAAAACACTGTGGTGACTTGTACTTTATAAAATTGTAAGGTTCCTATTGTTTTTACCTGGCCGATTATCCATACATGTGAATTATTTTGCTACTTCTCATAAATAGATTGTTGTTTTGCTTTGTTACAATCAAACATTATTTTACCATAAGGTGAACATTTTTCTACAAATTGTTACTGAACTCCTAAATATCATTCTAATTATTTAGAATTTTTTGTCACAATATTCCTGACAAATGGACGATAAGTAGTTTTTCTCCAGGCACTGCAATATAAAAGGCATCAATTCTACAGTTCTTTGGCTTCTTTAGAGCCCAGCTTCTAAGCTTCACGTCTGCATGCTTCTACTGGGAATACCATAGTTCTAACTTTTGTTATAGTGTAAAACCTTTACTTTTTGATAGCCTGTCCAAGTCCAGACTTGCCATAGTTTTCCTCCCCAGAAGCAAAGGTCTTTTAATTTCATGGCTTCTGTCACCATCTGATTTGAAGCCCAGGAAAATAAACTTTGTCTCTGCTTCTACTACTTCCATATCTATTTGCCAAGAACTAAGATTGCTGTGTGCCATGAAAGCTGAGCAGGCCATCTTTTACATTCTCTTCTTTCACCCTCATCAAGAGGGCCTTTAGTTCCTCCTTACTTTCAGCCAACCGAGTAGTATTTTCCCCAGCTATATTAATTCCTGCTTGTATGTATCCAGCCCAGATTTAAGCATGGTGTATTCTGTGTATAGGTTGAATAAATAGGGAGACAAAATACAACTTTGTCATAATCCTTTCCGATCCTGAACCATTTGGTTGTTCCATGTTTGGTTCTGACTGTGGCTTCTTGGTCCACATACAGATATCTCTTGAAGGCAGATGAGATGATCTGATACACCCATATTTTTAAGAACTTGCCACATTTTGTTGTGATTCACATAGTCAATAGACCATGAAGCAGAGGTAAATCTTTTTCTTTAACTCTCTTACTTTCTTCATTGTCCAGTGGATATAGTCAATTTGATCCCTTGTGCCTCTGGCTCTGCAAAACCCAGATTGTACATATGAAAGTTCTCTGTATATATAATGTATAATATAGTTTTTCAAGTGTGTTGGCATCATTTTAGCAACACGTTCACATAATTATTGTGTAGGATTTTAAACAGTTCAGCTGGGGTTTTATTTATTTTGAATCTGTTTGGTCTAATGATCTTCCCTCTTCAGTTTAATTCTGAACTTTGCAATAAAATGCTCATAATCTGAACTGCAGTCAGCTCAAGGTCTTGTTTTTGCTGACTGTATAGAGCTCCTCCATTTTTGGCTACACATTATATAGTCAATCTGATTTCTATATTGTCCATCTGTAGTCATCTGTGAGGATGTTGGAGGAGGGTGTTTACTATGACCGTTATCTTTACAGAATTCTCTCTAACCTGCTTCATTTTGTATTCCAAGGCCAAACTTGCCTACTTTAGCATTTGCAATCACCTATGATGTGATTAACATATTTTCTTATTGTTATATATAGGTGGTATTGAATATCCTAGTAGAATTGGATTTTTTTTTGTCTCTTCAGCATCCATGGTTGGTGCATAGACTTGTATCAATGTGATGTTAAATGTTTTGCCTTTAATTTCAACTGAAACCATTCTGTAATGTTTGGGTTGTAACCAAACACTGCTTGTGAGGGCTACCCCATTTCTTCTTTGAGATTCTTCACCACAAGAGAAAATCTAGTTGTCTGATATGAAATGTCCCAGTCCATTCAATTTCAGTTCACTAATTCCCAGGAGATAGATGTTTAATTGTGTTATCTCATATTTGACCACAACCAGTTTGCCTTGATTTATATTTCCAATGTTCTAGATTCCTATGCTTTATTTGCACAGCAGATGTTCCATTCTCCCCCAGATACATCTGCAGCAGCACTTCTTCTCAACTTTAGCCCAACCACTTCATTAGATCTTGTGCTACTCATACTCACCCTCTTCTCTTCTCCAGTAAGGTGGTAGGTGCCTTCTTACCTGAGGGCTCACCTTCCAATGCAATTAATTATGTCTCTGGTTATGTTTATCCATATGGTATATTGCTAAACATACTATTGTGGGTTGCCAGTTTCATCTCCAGTGAACCACAATTTGTTTGACCTCTCTGCTATGACCAGCCCAACTTGGGTAACCCTACAAGCAGCTGATCAGTGTCGCCTTCATAATCTTAGGACATAGTATGGAAATCTCAATAACACTCAGTTTATAAAAGAGCACCTATCAGATAATAGCAAGAGATTTATTTTAGGTCAACTTAAGATTGGATATATGCAGAATATTTAAACTGCATGAAACCTACAAATATACCATAGTATTTAGGATAACATTTATACTACAGATTTCATGATCACATATTTCATAATCTTTTGAAACTGCCAATGTTTAAACTTTAAAAGTTAATAATTTAAGTAAGCTTTAAATAAGCTATTGTGATATCACCATTAATATCATGGATGATGTCACTTTAAATATTATATACAATGTCACCAAAAATATCATAGCTGATATAATCCATCATATCACGTGATGTCATTAATGATATCATCTAGGGTGGGATTTACTAAAAGTTCTTGGGTGTGTACGTGGGTGTAATAGCCCATGGCAACTTGTGTACCAGCATCTCAGGCCATCAGGAGATTTACAAAAGTATTTTCCACTTTAAAAGCTAATCTTACGCAGCTCATTGTGTGTTATCATGAAATGGTCATTGAATGTCATTTAATGAATGTGAGACTGTGTGTGTTTGTGTGTGGTACTGCCTGTGTGTGTGAGACACATCCTGTGTGTGTGTGTTTGAATATGTGATTGCCAGTGTCTCCTGGTGCATGTGAGACATTTCCTTTGTGTGTTTGTGTGTGACTGCCTGTGTGTAACAGTTTCCTGGTGAATGTGAGAATCTCCTGGTGAATGTGAAAACCCCTTGATGATGTCACAGCACTGCCCCTATGAATCAGTCTCAGCCGCTCCATTGATGACATCATGGCCACAGCCCTCAAGGACATCACGGCCACACCCAGTGTGACAGACACTGCTCTTTATATTATACATAATATGGATTATACATACATATAGATTATACATTATGCAATGAAGGTCCAAGAGGAACAAAATATTATTTGTTTTAGTGCACTGCACTGTAAATAAAGAACATCATACCACTAGTCCATCTTTTTGCTGTACATTTGTATAGAAACATATAATATTATCTTCTGTGTTAACTTTGCTCGTTTTGTGATATATTAGGCATGGTGACTAGAGATTTGAAAACTAGTAGACATGTGCAAAACAAACAGCAGAAAGACACACTGCAATAAAGCTATATTCCCAGAGTCCACTAGGAGGGAGTTTTTTTACATGGTGCATATCACAAATCAACATTCGCATATGTTTCAATAGTCAAAGTTTGTACAGAGCACAGCCAGTATTAGCTTTACAGTTCAAGGTACTCCTCAAATTAAACTGCGTTTTATTTATCTGCCTACATATTTATTTCCAAGCCAAACTGTTTTGCTCATACTTCACTTATTTCATCTCTATTAAATGACAAACAATTCATCACTGGAATGCTACTGTATAATATTATTCCGCTGTGAGACATGAAAATCTATTGCCACTAGTTTGTCATCATCAGATGAGTAACTAAATTGAACATGGCAAGTTTTTCCCTCAGTATCACTATGTTATGGCAGCAATAGCAGGAAAATATGATCGCTACAAAATGCTGGCTAACAGAATCATTAAAAAATAAATACAAAAGCAAGGTGTATATTTTAACTTAGGATGTCAATTAATTGTACCGTTATTCAGTTGAGTCTCAGTTGAAGCTTTTACTATTGGCAATGATAAATATATTTGAATGTGACATTACATTTAAATATTCTATTTAGCTCTTTATCAAATACTTTTATAAAGCATTATTGTGTGGATTTATACTTAACAGCTAGCTCAGATAGGAACCATTTAAAGTTGTTGTAATTATACCTTAGGAATGTCACCCACATTACATTTTATTAGTATGATTTTAAACAAGGCAATCTATTTTAAGCATATTTAAACATGATTGAAGTGGACTGGATTTATCCCTACTTGTCTTTCTCTGAGAAGTATGTATTGTCTACACATTTCACTATGCCAGCATACTGTGAGAATGAGGAGGAAGCATGGTTGTAGGAACTCTGGGGGGGATAGGGGGAACAAATCCCCCACATAATTTTCTATATTTTTATGTATGTATGTATATGTAAGCTATTTTACGGCCTGTATATACAATGAACTGTATCCTCCCCCAGAAGTATTCTGGCTCCTATACCCCTGGGAGGAAGTATGTAGGGATGTCAATATACTTGGTAGCAATCAGGCACTGATGAGAATCAGCAGCCCCTGCAGTCATAGGCACGTTCTGATCTTATCTAGGTTAAAACATACTCTCCATGCTTTTTACTTTTCTTACTTTATGAAATAAACAACTTTTTATCTCCTTTTCATTCAAGTCAGTGAAGATGCTTGTCACATTGAGATATCATACTGCAGAAAAACCCAAGCTTTTAACTCACCTATAAATGCAGCGAGAAAGATGATCCACATTCTACCTCTGTGCCATGAGAACTCTCTATGAATAGATGTTAGCCACATAATTTAAAAGAAAAGTTTTGTTTCCCTAAAACTGTGATATGTTTGTTATTAATGACATGGCTATTATATCCCCACATATTATTGTGGGGTGGGATAGAATCACCTATTTAATTTGGTATCTATTTATATCATTGATGTACAAGTTTTTTAAGGAGGCTAATTATTTGGTGATCACCAAAACATAAACATATCTATTTATATAACATTGATATACGGGCCTTTTTAAAGTTGCTAATTATTTGGTGATCACCAAAACATGACCATGAAGCCCCTGATCTAAAAATATTTATGTATAATTTTATTCTATGAATTTGCAAGCTTATAGTCTTATACATGCATATCAATAAAGATTGCCATGTGTCTGATTTCCGAGCATTTACAGTTTGTGATAATCCCTTGCTAGTCCATGTTTCTCACAGGTATGCAAATTTTGCCAAATGTATTAGTGGCAAAAATAGTCAAATTATAAATCATTCTGTATTTTGTTATTTTTAGCAGTTTCAGTTCAGTAAAGCCTATTAAATGTTATTTTTCATCTACTGTGGGCATATATTAAGCTTTGTCACTTTTCTACAACCATAATGTACCTGTTAATTTATGCCACAACTCTGAGAGGCCATATATAATTTTGCTTCCCTTCTTCTATTTTCTTATCTGTATTTCCATTCATACCATATTTCATGACATTATATCAAGAACTGTTAATCAAGAAAAATACTGTACCTAAAACATCCACACATCAATACTTTGCCACTGAAAATGAACTGATACATGTCAAAGGAGATGATGAATGCAATTTCTAATGCTTAGTTAAAAGAAGTATCTACAAAAGCCGCAGATAAGGTGTCTAGGGAGGTGTTCTTCAAAATGAGGCATTACAGAGCAAGTTTTGTGAATAACTGCAAGAGAAAATATTTGTAATTTGTAATGCTTTCGCCATTTTGTATTTAGTTCTCCATTTTGTGTATTATACCACTATTTTTTGCTATTATCAGAGGAGAGGACATAACCCTTGGTATCAATTAATTGGGTGGTCCCTCTTTATGACACTCACAATTAGTGAATCTTTTACTTTCTATGTGGGAAAGTTACTTCCTTAGCTATAATACAGATATAGTTTGGTATGTACACCATAGCCCTAATAACTACCTCTATTGTTTTCAGAAAATGCAGCTATGTGTTAACATGTGAGTTTAATACTGTGAGTGTAATACTCCATCTTGGATATATAAATTATTAATGATAAATTATTGCTTTGGACAAATCTGTAAACAAACTTTGCAGTGAAAACATCCTGTGCACGTTTCAAGAAAATAACTCTTCTGCTTGATCTACCAGATCTGCCATCATTATTTGCATTCTAACAATAACAAATCTTGATAGTAGATAAGATTTCTGTCAGCTCATTGGCATCCATTTTTGTCAGCTGATTCTCCTTGTTACTTTCTCAGAAAGGAAAGTAGTGTCTCCATGTAAACCAACCAGTTTTCCATTACTGCGTCTGAAAACTTTGGCAGTTGTAGATGCCTCATTCCTATTGTACAGGTATTAACATCCCTGCAAAGTTTCCTGTCATTGCAAGAAATTGATTATCAGAACCAAAATTAGTAGATCCCACAGCAGCATAAATACATATCAGATATTTAATTTGTCAGGTAGTTTTCTGATGTTTCTGTTTTGGTAAGTTACTATAAGACATTGTTTTTATTATCTTATTTTAGTTTTCTATAGTTTATCATCACTTATCCTTATGCTAGTGGCAGGTTTTGAGGATTAGATTTACAAATACTGGAGCATGCCAGTTATTCAAGTGATTTAGATATAAAGATGCAAAGTATGTATTACAATATACACCTCTCATTTTAAAGCCAGTCAAAATGATTGCTCCTGAAGCAGGTAAATCTCTCCCAAATGGTTGTCAGTTTAATAAAAAAAAATGCAACTATATTCTGCAGTATATAGTCATAATTTACATGTACTTAAAAAAAACATTCATGTCAGTCTAAACAGCTGAAGAATAGTTATAAAGGGTGTGCGCGAGACAAAAGCACCATTTCTTCCTCTATAAATGACCTGTTTTTAGTGAGTGGTCAATGTGAGTTGTCTGATTTGGATTTTCTTTTTGAAAGATTAATTTCAGCAACCTACAAGATAAATCAGCCAATCCCAGAGTTCTACCATTTTACTACAGCAGTTTTAGAAGTAGAGAACTCCCCTCCCTAAAATACATGTAAATGTTTTAGCACTAACCTTTCATTGCTACAAGACCTCTGTGAGCAGCTGAGGAGCATAGAAAAAAATGTCACAGCTGAGAACTCGCGTCAGCTTTATTATCTCTAGATCTGGTATTTGATCTTTACACCCAATCAGAGTGTAGCTGAAAAAAAATTACTACCTCCACTTTTCACATATGTAAAGAAGTAAACCGTGAACCTTTTATATACATAGTTAAACAACTTTAAAAGTGAATGTTAACATAAAAGAAATGTAATATTGGGTGAAGCTCGCCCCTGAAATAGATTCCACCACCATAATCAGATTTTTGTTTATTCTAAAAGAGCATGAAAATCTTTCTCTACATTGTACTAGTTGTTTGTTTACAATGTAAATAATTCCTGAGATAATCAACATCGTTTCTGCTCTATTCTTATGTCAATTATTAGCTCCTGCATACATTAAATAGTTAATTTATTGTGCTAATTAGGATTACAGTCTGTTTGTCTTTGTGGTGTCAGTACAATGTCTTGTAAGGATATAATGCAGTTAGATCCCCTCCCCCACTAGTACATTAGTATAAAAGAGCTGCAAGTGCAATTCTGAATATTTTAAAAAATGGTTTACTGAGGACAAACTGCTAGTACAATTTATTGCTCTTTTAAGCTGAAACCAATTTGTTGTTGGGGTGACATTGTCCCTTTAAGTAGTAGTAAGGCCTGGAGATTTCACTCTATTGCTTGATATAATTAAAGTAAAATGTGTGTTAATAAATATTTTAGTCAATTTTAAACAAGTGGAAGATTTAGAAACAATGACTTACTAATGAACACATTTTATGAAACACATTTGCCACTAGACCAACACACTGCTATGTGTAAAGTATGTCTAAAAGTCAAACTAATTTCATTATTTGAACTATATAAATATACTGAAAACTTATGTGAACTAGTTATTTGTTTGAAAATGGCTATGGATTGAAGAGTGAAGCATTTGTGGGCACATTTTAATGTCCCAGCTCATCTTCCCAGAATGCAGTGTACGGTGGAGGGCTTCTATCGCTCTTTTGCCCACCATATATTAAATGATTGTTGCGGTGAACTACCTACTCATGGGTTCCACAACACAAGCTGAGATCCCACTCCATGCTGATGATAGCCAGCAAGCTTGAAACAGCTGTGCATGGATAGGATACTCAGCTTGTGTAAAATCCAACCTTGGCTTTGCATTAAAGCTGTGTAAAACAGCAGGCATAAGCTTAAAGGAAGCTGTGTTTGAAAATGGCTATGGATTGAAGAGCGAGGCATTTGTGGGCACATATGCATGTCCCAACTCAGCTTCCCAATATGCAGTATAATAACTGCAGAGGGGTGTTTTCTTTTCTTTTTTTTTACTGCAGTACTGCTGTGGAGACTTCAGAACTTAAAATACAGTGTATCTTGCAGCTGCGTGGGTAACATAGTGCATCAGGGCTTGCTGGACCTATTTTAACTGAGTTGATATGAGCATTGTTACGACGGAGCATTTTTGCAATGCTACTCATAACATTGGAATTGGACCCTTACTTTTAAACACTAGTTTAAGGTGGTCTCCAAATCAGTTCTTTCTTGTTTTTGCAACAAACAAGGTCAGCAAGAGAGCATTACTGATATGGTTGCTTTATACCTATTCAATTGCAAGCCCACAGTTTCCTTCACACCTGCCGTAGGTCTGCGGGCTTGAAATGTGCTACAGGTACAGAGCAATTCAATGCAACAAGGCTGCAATTTAAGGCCCGAAGCCTCAAGACCATAAACACTTCCCACGCAAACTGTTAGTGGGCTGGAATAGAAGCGGTCCGCAGTTACAATACATTCCCGTAAATACGGAGTGCGACACAGGCCTTTGAGCCAATAGAAAGTGGCCAAGAGGAAAAGGATTGACAGTGAGAGATTATAAAGTTGAATTCCACCTGCCCCAGCGTTGACTGTGTTGTAGATTCTCAGGAAGTAGCACACAGGTTCCGAAGTTGCTGGTTGGTGATAGAGAGAGAGAAGGAGCAGGCGATTTATCAAAGCAGGAAGTTACGGTTTTATTCTTTTACATTATTCTGACAACTATTTTACACTTACATTTTGATTACACATATTTGCAGATTGAACATAATACTAATACACATATATTAAATATCATACAAAAATACACAGTGGAAAGGGATAAGAGTTCTGTGAAGCACCGGTTTAATGACGTCTGAGCCAAGGTAAGAAGGAGGATGATGGTCGAGGAGAATGATGATTAAGGAGGACAGTCAAGCTGCAGCAATAAGTGGTAGCCCTAGAGGGACTGTAAAGTACAGCGAGAGGGTGGCCAAGGACATTGTGAGGCAGATGCACGCCGCTGGAGCTTCAGGCCTCCAGCAGGATCGAGCATTTATGTCAGGTGAATATCACATACAACAACATGACATGCCACCACATGTACACACTACACACACTACACATGTACATGATGACTAGTGATGTCGCGAACATCACATTTTCGGTTCGCGAACAGCGGACCCGAACTTCCATCAAATGTTTGCGAACGGGCGAACCCAGCGAACCGCCATAGACTTCAATGGGCAGGCAAATTTCGAAACCCACAGGGAGTCTTTCCGGCCACAATAGGGATGGGAAAGTTGTTTCAAGGGGACTAACACCTGGACTGTGGCATGCCGGTGGGGGATCCATGGCAAAATTCCCACGGAAAATTACATAGTTGATGCAGAGTCTGGTTTTAAGCCATAAAGGGCATAAATCACCTAACATTCCTAAATTGTTTGGAATAACATGCTTTAAAACATCAGGTATGATGTTGTATCGATCAGGTAGTGTAAGGGTTACACCCGCTTCACAGTAACAGACCAATCTCCCCGTTTAATGAACCGCAAACAACCGCAAACAGTCGCTTTGCATAACCTCAAACTCCCCAAGGTTGGATACCAAGCTAGCCATGTCCTGTTCCTTGTCCTCACTGATGTCATTGAAGGTCTCTTCCTCCACCCAGCCACCAAGGGTCCCCAAAGGTGACAACAAGCCCCCTGGGATGCCTGCTGTGTTTGGTCTTCCACCTCCTCAAATCTACCTTCCTCCTCTGACTCCTCTTCTTCAGACTCCCAGAGTCTGGGGGCTTCCACTTCCCAGCATGGAAGATTATACACAGGTCAGAGTCTGGGGGCTTCCACTGCCCAGCATGGAAGATTATACACAGGTCAGAGTCTGGGGGCTTCCACTACCCAGCATGGAAGATTATACACAGGTCAGAATCTGTTAAGAAGTACTATTCCTATCGGTTTAATCCCTGTTACGTACACTATCAGGGGACGTGTATATGGCATGGATTTTTGGAAGCGGGAGATGGAAAAAGATGCTTGGTCGGTCCTCCCACTTCAAATTTGAGGTGTCACTGTGCACTGGCAAAAGTTGGCAGAGTAGATGCAATAGGCTTCACACACATGCCTGTAGGCAGGCAATTGCTATTCAATCTATTACAGTCAAAAAAGTGTTGTTTTATGTCACTGAGCACAATATAAGCTGTGAGCCTGACACAGGCAGGCAACTGAAATTAGATTACAGGAAAAAAATGGTTGTTTTCAATGTATGTTACACCACCAGGTATGAGTAGTGAAAATAAGCACAATATAAGCTGTTAGGTGTTAGCCTGTCACACACACACGCTGGCAGGCAGGCATAGATTACACAAAAAAAATGATAAAATAAAATAAATGATGTTCAAAGTTTCCTCAATGATAAAGTATAGGGGGCGAACCTAAAAGCGCATGTGTTCGCCGTTTGCGGCGGACGCGAACATGCGGAAATCGCTGCGAATAGTTCTCCGGCGAACTGTTTGGGACATCACTAATGATGACCAACAAGGACACTGACATGTCAGCCCTATGGAATTAACAAGGGATAGATGGATGAGTCATGCGTCATTAAATCCATGAAGCTGACAAGTTACTGTAATCAACGAATAGAGAGTCCATGAATGGGTGTGCTAACTGCAGCGTATGCAGTTACAGACCGCAACCAGAATCAAGATAGCGTTTGGAGCCCCCACCTCCTCCTACCCCCAGCAGTGCATCAGACTGACCAATACCACCAGGCACATTACCACGCTTATGTAGCAAGGTTCAAGCCGGGCACACAGCCCCTCCCCACTGGCCACCACCACAGCCACTGCCTCACCCAGCAACACCCCCCTACACATGGCTCTCAATCTCCACAACCCCAAAGCCAGGCTGTTCAGGGGAGATGCTGGCCATTATGCACCAGATACTGCCTCCGTGGGATCCAGGCCAGCATCTCCTCAAATCATGCAGAGATAATGAGCAGCCTGGCCAGGTGCAATAGGGAAGAGAGCACTGAATCCTACCTTGCTGGGCTTCTCAGGATAAAGGCGGACCTGAGCACAATCGAATAGGTTACAGCAGATGCCATGCGCGGCACTCTGGTCCCCCCACTGGCCACCACCACTGCCACCTCCTCACCCTGTAATGCCCCCACCCCCCTATGGACATCAATCCCCACCATCACCAAGCCAGGCTGTTATGGGAGATGCTGGCCATCATGCACCAGATATTGCACTGCATCTGTGGGATCCAGGTCAGCATCTCCTCAAATCATGCAGAGGTAATGAGCAGCCTGGCCAGTTGCAATAGGGAAGAGTGGACTGAATCCTACCTTGCCGTGCTGCTCAGGATGAAGGCGGACCTGAGCATAATCGAATAGGTTACAGTGGATGCCATGCGCAGCACTCTGGTCCCCAGACCCACCTCCTCGACCCCGGAGGCAGCCCCCACGCATCCGCAGCTTAGCCGCTTCTCCCCCCATGCCTCTGCCACCAGCACCACTGCAGTTGCCTCCTGGGGAGCTAATGGTTAGTAATCCTTGCAGATGGAAATCCGATGAGTTGGTATATTTTTACAGTTACAGTAATTAGGCTGTACTGTACATGCATGTTTTTTGTGTTATTTTTTTATCCTCCTCTGTCTTTTTTTTTTAATTTGACCTCATTTTTTAAGTTTTTTGTTTTAGGAACACACTGTATGTGAGAAACTCGTTTGGATGAGATAGTCCAGATGTTTATGCGACTGTTTAATTAAGCAGATGCTAATCAAAAGTAACTGCTATGTGCATTACTGGTTACTTCGATTAAATTGAGTGATTTCTGATGATCCTTTTTTTCCATCGGATTCCGGTTGCAGTGGTGTAGTGACTACATTTGACCCTAGTAGATGCTATGCATCATGATTATTCTAGACTCGGACATTACCCCTTTTAGGTATACCCTTTTCCCCCAAAAGCCTCTTGCCCTTAAGGGTTTAGCCCACACCACACCCATGATATTAACGCACAGTATTGTACTTTTCTGAGTTATCACTTTCTGTGTGTTTTCAATGGTTGGGGTTTTGTGACATCTACATACATTCAATTTGTGTCACATTCCTATATCAGTAAACTAATGAGCCCTAGTTACTATGCAATAGATTAATACATATGAAAAAAATACTTATATAATAATATAAGGTAAATACACATGAGAGGATCAATTTATGATACTGTGGAGTTTTAACATTTCCCTGAAGCCCTGAAAACAATATGACAGGTGATCATGTGAATTGATTGAAAACAAAACACTTGATGGGATTTCACCAAATGATAATGGGTATACATCTTGGAAAATGTCAACCAGCAATGGCATGGGACTTTCCAGGATGGTCGTAGCAAAGATTATCCCTGATGGAGGTGAGTTGGCTGTTGCTCCACGTGCCTCAGCACAACCTCCATGTGTGTTCGCAGGCCTTCCTGATGGCTTAGGTGGTGAGTAGATTAGTGTCATGTACAGTGGAAATAAAAAGTCTACACACCCCTGTAAAAATGTCAGGTTTCTGTGCTGTAAAAAAATGAGGCAAAGATAAATAATTTCAGAACTTTTTCCACCTTTAATGTGACCTATAAACTGTACAACTCAATTGAAAAACAAACTGAAATCTTTTAGGTAGAGGGAAGAAAAAATATAAAAATAAAATAATATGGTTGCATAAGTATGCACACCCTTAAACTAATACTTTGTTGAAGCACCTTTTGATTTTATTACAGCACTCAGTCTTTTGGGGTATGAGTCTATCAGCATGGCACATTTTGACTTGGCAAGATTTCAGGAAAGACCAACTATAGCAGCTGAACTTTATTTGGAGTTAATCAGAGGCACTTTAAATGCTGGCAGGTGTATGCTGACTCCTATTTAACATGATTTGGAATGTGATTGCTTAATTCTGAACACAGCTACACCCCCAGTTATAAGAGGATGTGCGGACTTATGCAACCACATTATTTTTCTTTTCTTTTTTTTCTTCCCTCCACCTACAAGATTTCATTTTTTTTCCAATTGAGTTGTACAGTTTATAGGTCACATTAAAGGTGTAAAAAGTTCTGAAATTATTTATCTTTGCCTCATTTATTTACAGCACAGAAACCTGACATTTTTACAGGGGTGTGTAGACTTTTTATATCCACTGTATGTTCCCCTGGTTCCCTTCTGGATTGCTACCTTGTGGTGGTGAAGGGGCTTGTGTAATTCAATGAAGCTGTGAGCTATACCATGTAGGGTCACAATAAATGGGCAGGGTTTACGATTTTGGCAACCACAGGGATTTTCAGCCTGTAACCCGCAGATCATGTGTGGCTCACTGAAAGACATCAACTGAATAGCAAATTAGTTTATGGGCTACATTATGGGCTCCAGTAACCAACAATTGCTCAATTGGATAGGATGCTATAGTGTCCAAGCATTTGGTTTGATGTACAATTATTAGAGTTACTCCAACTATATACAAAATCTCAATCATTAGGTTTAAAATATCTGGACAAACAATATAAAAATGTATTTTACATAATAAGTTTGTCTTCTGCCATTTTGTATCTCCTGAATAATTAAGATTGCAGGGTTATTAATACTTCCATTATAAAATCCTGCTATTGCTGCAACAATATGGAAAGGTCTTTACTTTAAGGTGACACAACAAAGGTCCAGCTATTGCTGAAATGAAAAGCACACTTACAAATATAATTACAATAGTTTTTTTAAACTTTTCACTGGATTTGCTAGCAAATTGAACTTAAAAGTTGGATCTTTTAAAGGACTACTGCACAATGAAAAAAATATGTATTTGAAAATGTTGAGTAACTAAGAGCATAATTAAATATAAAAAAGTTATACTGCTAGTTTTTAATTAGAAAAAATAAATGTTGATGCAACTTCTGCTAGAATACATGACGCATAGGTGGAAGTTGTGTGTGTGTGAGATGGTGTTTACATTTTTGTAGAGCTATGGTTGCATTTCTTGAAGTAAGGTGTCTGCTTCTGGGTAAATGAGGTGGTAGAGGTGTGGTAGCAATTTCAATCTCATCCAATTAGCTTAACAAATACTCTCTTCCCTCCTTCTACACCCATCTCTCCACTGATAGCTAAAATACATGTTCTTATCGTGCAGCTCTTAGGAAGTGATGTAAAGAAACACAAAATGTATTGCAATCATCAGAAATTCAGATTTTCTTCAAAAATGTTTATTAGCCTATGGATTACACAGCTGCTAGTATTGTTAGTATGGTACATACTTGACACACAAGTATCTTTTTTTTCTTGAACTGCAGTGGTCCTTTAAGCACAAAATACCCCTTAATGAGTTTATAACACCTGCCTAATTAAGTTTCAATGTGTGGGTCGTAAAACAACAAGAGTATACCCATTTGTAGATGTATACATGTAGATTATAATAATTTAAAAGATTTACAATACGAGAGCATTAAGATGTTATCTTTAGTTTGATCAACCTGTATGAATTTACCTACTGAGTATTCTCAGCATTGTTACACATAGTAACCAATCCCTGTATACATGAAAATATGGATGCCTCCATTATATGTAATGACAGAAAAACATAAAGTACTGTTTACTAATTAGACATAATAATTACATTCCAGCGATAATGCTCACACTAATTATATTTTTTACTCTTGAAATGTTTTACAATCAGGGCATGTTTTTAATTTTTATGTTTTTATATTTTGTTTCCAAAAAATATGTGTTCTAGAAACATCAGGAATATTTATTTGAAAACACCGTAAGATAGGAGATCAATGTAAAGTTCTGTTTCACTGTAGCACAATTTATATAAATAAACAGACATTTGAACAGAAAGTCAGTACAAAAATATCTTAAAGTATAGAGTTTTTCATAAGCTGCTGGAACTATTTGCTTCTATCTTATGTGTCAGTGCCTTCTTGCCACTGACATGTGTACTCATCCGTCAAAATAAAGTACCCACAATATTTGATTTACAACACAGGCAAATCTGTTTGCAGCGTTCTATAACATAAAACATTTTGCTGGAGATTAATGTTTAAATTTACATTCCCCACTAGGGACTTACATTGTTAGGTTGCTACAGAGATTTATTTTCAAGACAAAATGCACTTTGCTTCTATCAGATGAAATATGTTTTTTAAGCTTAATTCATTGCTTGCTTTTATCAGCAACATCTACTATACTAATGCAGAAAGTCATTACCACATGTAATTATATATTAAAGCAGAACACTGATTAAATGTAAATACTGAGAAAATAATGGAGCTTAAGCAACAGTGATCAAGTAACAAATTATAAAAACATATTAAACTTAAGTGCCTACATATAAATAGGCCTTTTTATAAAATATACAATGGATTTCATATTTAAAACTGACACAGTGTTTATCAGCAGGAATATTTTAATTATTAAGGTTCTTTTTACATTCTTGAGTTTGAACGAAAGAATGAAACATAATTAAAGCTTAGAAAGCCTATGTAAAAGTGCATGAAAAGCCAAAATGTATCATCAATTTCTAGCAGCTCGTCACAGGAGGAGCTCCGATTAGTTTAGTGTGGATTTTCTTACTTAATTTTTTTAGCGATGCACAGTTTTTGGGAGCATCGAAGGACTTCCTTTAACACAGCAAAAAGATTTTCAATCAAAACTTTAATTATAATTGATGTGGTCAATTCAGTGGCGTAGCTACAGCCTTTGCTGTCCGGGGCTATCCCCAAATATATATATATATATATACTAGCGACTTGCCTGTCTAAAATTACGGCAATAAAAAGGGAAGCCTGGCAATGCTGTTTGCCATATAATGGGAGCCTCTCCCCCTCTACTTTACTGGTCTCGCGTTGAGCACCTTTGGTGCTCATCACAGGCCTCGCAATGATCGCCTTCGGTGCACATTGCGAGCCTCCCCTACATTTCCTACCGTTACTTTACTGGCCTTGTGATGAGCAAGTTAGGTACATTAGCTTTTAAAGACACAGACAGGCACACTGGACATTACCGCCATATCCTGGGCACATTAGCTCTTACAGTCACAGACTGGGCACATTGGCTCTTTCAGGCACAGGCCGGGCACATTAGCTCTTAAAGACAAATGCTTTGCACATTGGCTCTTACAGACACAGGCTTGGGCAAATTAGCTTATACAGACACAGGCTGGGCACATTGGCTACTACAGGCACAGGCTGGGCATGTTAGCTCTTACAGGCACAGGCTGGGCCCATTAGAACTTACAGACACAGGCTGGGAACGTTGTCTCTTACAAACACAGACTGAGCAAATTAGCTCTTACAGACACAGGCTGGGCACATTAGAACTTACAGACACAGGCTGGGAACATTGTCTCTTACAAACACAGGCTTGACTCATTAGCTGTTTCAGACACAGGCTGGGCACATTGGCTCTCGCAGACACAGGCTGGCCACATTAGCTCTTACAGGCACAGGTTAGGCACATTAGCTTTTAAAACCACAGGCTGGGCACATTTGCTCTTACAGACCAAGTCTGGGCTCATTGGGCTGTTTCATTGTCTCTTATAGACAAAGGCTGGGTACATTAGATCTTACAGACACAGCCTCTCTCTCTCTCTCTCTCTACCATTGTCTTCTTTTCCCTGCCTCTCACCTTTATCGGCAGCTCCTCCCCCTGGTGGCTCCTCCTCTACCAGGTCAAAGGACTCCAAAGAGAGAAGAGAAAGCAGGGGTCCTGGGAGAAGGGAGCAGGAGAGCAACTGGTGGTGGGTGGCAGTTGGGAGTAAATTTTGATGCCCCCAGAAAGTGCCGCCTGTGGCAGACCGCCTCCCTTGCTCCTCCTTGCTACGCCACTGGATTAGTTGCAAGACATGAACAAAGGATTAAGGGCTTTGCTTGATAATTCTGGGAAAGTAATGTGGTAATTAAATGTGATTTCTTTTACAGGTTGATTTTTTTATTTTACCTTTCAATTCTTTTATTAATGTGATTTGTATTTGTTTTATATAATTGTATTTTAGATTTGAATAGTGGGGTAGCTGTTAATGTCCATTAACTCTTCTTTGACAAATTGTCAGAAGGACCCTGAAGCTTGCCTGTCAGTCAAAGTTACAGAAAACTAGTTACATATATTGTGTAGTCAAGTCTTTGCTCATTGAGTTAGGAAAGGATATGTAAAGTGGTAGATACTCAAAATATAAATATTAAAAGTACATATACAGTGTAACATATTCAATTTGAGTGTGAGGGGCCATAACTCACAAAGTCAAAGACAACACAAAAAATAATTTATAAAAATAATCTGTATTGTATTATAGTGGTTTCCCCAATGCCTTAGTAAGCCAGCCACCCCTCATAAGTGTGAATTTAAGCTAATAACCAACTCTATCACAACGCAACTAGTTCACTGATGGCCGTCCCTCATGATAAAGCAGCTCACTACCAAACTTCTGGTAGCCTATCAGAATACTTTATAGCACTCCATAACACTATCCTAATTTCCTTCCACCACCCCTTCCCTGTCATGATAGCCTTACAGGCTAGAATGGGCCATCACCTCCCACCTCAATTATTTAACCATGACTCCCCCTTCCTCTCATAAGGATCACCATGATATCTAACCCTATAACCAACTGGAGTCAATAAAACTAAAACAAGCCTTAATCTTACCACAACCAATATATAACAAAGCTAAAAAAGATGGATAATCAGAGTATGAAATTATATAACGATAACTTTTTTTACTGGACAAACATTGCATTTAGAGTGTCAAGTTTTCAAGAGTTGCACCTCTCTTTATCAAGTCAGAAGCAATACTGATTAAGGTTTAACATGTGCACTGGAAAATACAGAGCAAGGATTCCAAGTAATAAGAAACCCTTGTGGGGAAGAAGAGATGCATCATAAAAGAAATACTAGGGGCTCTGATCAATTTGAGCTATGCATATTATGTTGCTACGTTATTTAGGCTGTGGGAGCTTTTTTCTTTAATGTCTCATCTGGCATTAGTAAACCAAGCACATGTCAGTAATAGTGAAGGGGCTGGATTATACCAATCATGGCAATTTTACAGAATTTCTTGCTGCGCCACAACCATAGGACGTAATAGAAAATGGCAAATGGAAAAGTACTTGACAGGGAGAGATATAATACATTTGAGTCTCCTGTCCCAGCATTGAATGTGTTGCACATGTTTACGGATTAGCAAGCAGGAGGAATTACATTGAGAGGAGGAACTTTTGGAGGTGTTAGAGAAGGTTAATACTTATTTTACTGATATTCTTCATAGAATAATTATTTTAGATTTCATTTATCAGGCACATACATACTTAGAACTCATAATTTACATACCCATAGAATAATACTACACATAGGTACACATAAAGCTAGGCCACACTATCCACACAGGCCACCCTAAACAATATATATATAATATATAAAAAACACATAAAACATACATATTTTTTTTCATCAAATACGTATACATATACACTTTTTTAGATATATCCTTATTTTATTTTCGGGATTTACGATGGACGGGCAAGGAGGGGAAAGGAGTTGTGGGGAATGGAGGGATGGAGAGGTAGGGAGGTTGAGAGGGTAGGGAGAGATGGGGAGAAAGGGAGTGGAGGGGAGGGAGATGTAGGGAGAGAGAGAGTGGAGGGGGGAGGGCTTGGAGTGGTAGTTTGGGTGGGGGTAGGTCTGGAGGTAAGTTAGATTAAGGGATGGATAAGCTGATAGAGATAGTAACACTTTGCTCAGGGTCAGAGGAGGAAGGGCCTGATCCCAGGATCGTAGTGGTGATGAAGGGCAGGCCTCTGGTACAGAGCTTGGATGACAAGAGGCTGGGGGCAAGCACAGGTGAACTAACTTTAGGCTTGAGGAGATGGTGGTCCTCCTCAATGTCATCCGTGGCCATGCCACTTCTAGGATGGAGGGGTTAGGCCCGGGACCAGGGAAGGAGGTAGCGACTGCAGTTAATGAGGTCAGTTTTGTGAGTAGGGATGTGAGGTCTGTAACACATTGTAGTGGTGAAGGGGCAGTGTTATGTACTAGCTTGTCACAGAACACATCAGCAGAATGTAAAAAAAATTACTGAGAGATGGTCACTGATTGGTTAGTATGCCACACTGTGCAGCAAGTTCTGCAGTATGTGTATGCATATGCTGCAGAGGACACAGCTCAGCAGGAATCAGTATATTGTTATAAGCCAATAACAACCAAGTGCATCATACAAGCATATCACATATATAGGATTACACAACAATTAAATAATCATACAATGTTATTAACTCATATACCATTCCTCTCTCATTTCAGGTAGACAGAAGTCTGGGTCCTTAACGGAGCTTGAAACAGGAGCCACAGCTCAGGCAGACCTTGATGTTCTTTTCAGTGCCCCCAGCCACCAGGATCCATTGCAGGAGGAGGAGGGAAATAGAGGTACAGAGGTGGGCTCAAGCTTTATGTGGTCAGTGTGGGGACTTTCTGGACCAATTGCCAAACCTATTTCACCCCACTGGCCCACTCCTCACAAAAACTCACTGCCTGGTCCTCATATTGGCTATTATCAAGCCCCCCCCCCCCCCACACCTTCTCTTCCCACCAGGGCTACATCATGTCTTTCACCTGCAACAGGCCCACCACCAACACCAGTCCCACAGATTCCAGATAGTCCTCAGCACCTCCGCATTGGGCCACCACCATCGCTGCCTCCTCCAACAGCCATACTTAACTATGTGACTACCCCCCTCCCCATCACTTGGTCCATAATCCTCTACTTTGTGGACACGTAGGGTAATGTTTAACATTTCACCAATTGATGGTCACTGAGGAATGCCATTGAGAAGAGATGGTGCAGTACACATTTTATTATTTTTATCCCTTAGTATTAACCTTTTTTATATATTTTGGTTTTAGGCACAATTTAGCTCCAGAAAGACATCTTCTTCAAATTCACGCAGAGCTACCAAATAATGTAAGTTAAATATATATATACACTGGCTATTAAATAGCCATTCCATCAATGACATTACCCCATGTGAACCTCATATGTGACTAATAACAAAAGTGAAAGGATTGCTTTATATAGTGAAGGAGCCTGATGGTGAATAAAAAATTGACCGGTAAACAGAAGCCAGCAAATCCTGTGCTTATTTATACCACAAAGGGTACTCAAAAAATAAGAAATTGTTTCCACTATTTAAAAGACTGATGAACAATATCATAATAAAATCACACTCCCTTTTCAGACTGAAGACATGCACAATTGTAATTAACAACCTACCCAACTGTAATCCTATATTTCATACTTACATCTAGTAGCCAAACTATATTTTACACTCCAACTACTAACTGCCGTATAGAGGCAACTGGGAACCACTTATATTCTTTCTAAATTTTTATCAACCCAACACACCAGGTAGCTCAGAAAATCTTCTAAACTATCAGAACCACATTTGACCATATGGAACTTATACTTCCTTATGACTTACTCGGACCTACGTAAAATATATATACCTCACAAACTTGATTTACAACAGTAATAGATAAAAACAAGGCAGGGCTACAACTTTACAGCTCTGAGACGTCTCCTCTTAGAACCATCTACATTTATAAATGTTTACAGAGCAAATCTCTGAAAATTTCAATACCAAAACTTCACACTAACAAAAGAGTTGAATCAATACTTAACACACAGACTGATTATTTTCCAAAATATATTCAATGTCTTCATTGTAACAGCAATAATGGACCACTAATTTCATCTAAAAAGGAAAATCTAGGATAAATGACTCCTACTCAGAATCTAAAAAATGTATGACTATGTAACAAGGAGCAACCTGAAAACTCCAAACTTACAGATCTTTTCTCCTTCAGATAATGGAAACATGGAAAAAACATAACTGCAAAAAAACAAAAAAAATTTTTTGGGCCTTTCTGAAAGCAATGGAAACAGAAAGAGATTACCAAGACACAAATCAAAACTTTGATCTATCTGCCCAGGAAATGGTAAGCATATTATGTTGATCGAGCGTTGTGGCATTTGGAGACTGGGAACGCTTATGGAGGTTAACATTGATTTATAGTATGTTGCTGGAACCCTAGAGATGGCAGGAGGAGATGTTTAGCTGAGATTGCTGACATTGGATTCGTAGGCTGGTAGAGGTGAAGAGTGCTTGTGCTGCAGATGCTGCTTTTTTACTTTAAAATACTTTTATTTACTAATTTTGCCCGGGGAGGATCTGAGAGAGCCACTGCACAACAGTGTTGCCATGAGGTTAAATCAGCAGATTAATTCACAGAAGGAATGGAGGTTGGTGATTAGAGCATCGTGGTCATTAGGAGAGACTGCTGAAGTAAAGGCTTGTAAAGTCTGTGTAATACTCAGTGTCTGTAGAGGAAAGGGGAGAAAGCCCCAATAAAATAGTCTTTTTTTCAGTGTGAAAGATTATTAGAACATTGTTCCGTTGCCTCTATTACTTATACTAATATAATGGAAACTCAGTACAATCTAAGGCTCTTATTTGGAACGCTCATAAAGGGCATATTAGGGGGATGTTTATAAAATGCCAAGCTTAGCATAGGAACGCAAGAGGAAGCTCATTAAGAGACTTATATATCCAACTATATCATTTAGAACAAAAAAATAAGTCTAGACCAATTAAATCTAAAATTAAGAACATTTTACAAGAAAGGGCTGATAGATCAGTGTGGATTTTCCAACAGTAAATGTACCATCAAGGAAATAGATCAGGAAGAATGATGGCAAATAAGTTAAATAAAAGATCTACAATAAAAAAATTGAATACCCGTGCAATGAGCAAGATAAAAAAAAATCTAAACCTGATGAGATTGGAGAATTTTTTTATAGATACTACCAGAAGTCTAATGAAGTCAGAAAACCTTCTACTCAAGATATTGAAAGCTTCTTAAATCAAGTTAAACTACCTGAGGTACTGTATCTTCATTAGGTTTGGAAATCTTGAACCGGTACATATCTGAAAGAGAAATTATAGAGGTAGAATATAATATAGAATATTTTATTCTTGCAAGGCAGATGCAAAGTGCATTTAGTGAAATTAAGAATGAAAGTAGAGCACCCAAAGAAATGTTGGAAGCAACTATAGTGACAATCCCAAAACAAGATAAAAACGTATCAGAATGCAAACATTTTAGACCTGTTTCACTTTAGAATTTGAAATCCTAAAATAAATGCCAACATTTTGGCTAACAGGTTGAGCTTGGTTATGGATCATTTAGTGGATAAAGATCAGACAGGATTTATTTTTGGAAGACAGGGGCATAAAAATTCTAGAAGATTCATAGATTTAATTGAATATGTAAATAAAGCAAAAAATCCTTTTGTCTCGCTTTCATTGGATGCAGAGAAAGCCTTCAACAGAGTTGGATGGGAATTCTTGGAGCTAACACTCTTAAAAAATGGTTTGGGTAATTTTACCTCTAAGGCCATTAAGGCTTTATATGATTTCTCATTCACCTCTGTCATAGGTGTAGGTTTTAAAACTGCTTTTTTTTTAAATAAAAAATTTAACCAGGTAGGAGTGTCCTCTATCTCCCTTTATTTTTAACTTGTTAATAGAACCCCTGGAATCCCCATCAAAATGGGGCAACCAGAGCATAAAATAACAATGTTTGCAGATGGTGTTCTTCTTACGCTTTAGGATCCGGTCCCTTCAATTGTGAGGCTACAACAATTGATTCAAGAATATAGTTTTGCCTCTTATTACAAACTCAATGTCACTAAAACTGAAGTTATGACAATCAATCTATCTTATCAATTGTTAAATCAATTAAAAACAAAAATATCCTTTAGGTAGGCATTCTAAATTCAATTACAGACTTAGGTAATATATTTAATAAAAACTTAAGCAATGAAAACCTAGATAATTAAAAAAAATGATCTGTTAAAATTAAAGAACTGGTAATCTCTTGGGAAAAAATCAACTTATCATGGCTGGGTAAAATTGCGGCTGTGAAAATGTCTATTTTACCGAAATTCAATTATACAATTCATAATATTCTGATTCCTGTTCCAAATTATTGGATTCAACAATTTCAGGAGTTAGATAGTTTTGTTTATAAAAACCAACAACTAAGAATTAAAAATTCTATCACTGCTAGAAGATGAAATAGTATCTTATCCTAATTTGAGAATGTACCACAAAGCAATAATGCTACAACATGTTGTTGGCTGGAATAACAACTCAGTATTTCATGGTTGGTCTCAAATTGAGGATTACTTCCTTAAAGATATTGACCTCAGAGATCCATTATGGTGTGTGGATTTACCTAAAAATAGATTGAACAGAGATTCTCTATTAATCAAAAAATGCTTGAACTTTTGTGTTAAATCACATAACAAGTGGTCTCTAGTACCCTTGCCAAGTCCTCTAACTCCTTTGAACTTTCTGGCCAAAGAACTCAATCATCCTTTTTTTACTAAGTGTTCCATTTGGGGTATTAGCTATTTAGGCAACTTATATATCAATGACAAACTTGGTTTGTTTCAAGAATTGAGAGTTGAATATGGCTTACCTTCTTATAATTGGTTGGATTATAATAGATTAAAAACTGTAATACTTAAATCATAATATACTCTGAAATAGAGTAGATTATTGACCAATTTTGAACAAATGATTAACTCCCCAAATAAAATACATCTAATATCTAGATGTTTTGCTTTTTTTAAAAATACCACAGGTAGAGGAAACACCTCCAGAATGGTTTCTTGGTAGAAAGATATTGCACAGGTTTGGCCAGTAGAAATCTGGTTTAATAGTTTGAATTTTTCAAACAAAATTATTAAATATACACCTTTTAGAGAAGTGCATTTTAAAGTTCTTAATAGATGGCATATAACCCCATATCTGGTGGGAGTATAAGTTTGTACAAGATTTTTGGAAGCTTTTGATATCATACCAACCCCAGATATAGCTCTTTTGCACATGTTTTTGATTCCAATTTATTGGAAGTGTAAAGCACTGAATATTCAGATAGTTTTTATAGTCAAATGGCTGCTAGCACAAAATTTTAAGCAACCAAAGATTCCAGCATGGATTGAAATTACATCAACTATGAATAGAAATTTAGCTCTAGAAAAAGATTTCTCTGATTTGGGGATTGAAGGTTTCCACTTAATAAGTGGGATGTGTGGCAAAAATATGTAAATGCTGAGAAAGGGCCATAGTATTAAGGGATGTGCTTTCCTTCTATATTCTTTTGGTCAGCTCTCATTCTGCCCATCTGATGTTAAATCCAGCCCTGGCGTTGCACCCTCACCTCATGTCTACATGCCAATATGTTGGTTGTTCTTAAAATTAAGTAGTATATGTTTTTTTTTTAGGCAATGTAATGCTTTCTATGTTTTTTTGTTACGGATTGAGTAAAGAGGTATTAATTAAAAGTGTAATTGCCAATTTTAAAACTTACAAGATGATGTAAAATCATTGACAAAGAATGTGTGACGTCAGTATTGTTTTGATTTTTTTTGTAAAAATAAACAACAAAAAAACATTGATCTTTCTGATAAGTCAATGGCAATATTTGAAAACCTCTTGAATATGCAACTATCTCTTGATGTTAGAGAGCTCAAGAGAAAACTTCATGATTTAGGACAGTGGACTCAAATGCTAGAAACTACTACTGACCAAATAATAGATCTTGTAGGCACAATATGCGAATCAGTGGGATACCCAAATTCATTATGGATCTCATCCCTTACTTAAAGGCTGTAATAAATACCCTCCTACCTGAACTCACTGTAGGAAACTGGGAAATTGAGAAAGCTCATAAAGCTCTAAGACTATCTCCTGCTCCATACCTTCTAAAGGATTTAATTTTTTGCTTTTTAGGTAGAAAACTAGAGACCTAGTCCTCTCAACCTCTAGACAATTAACGTCTCCTATTGGCCTTGATGGCTTCTCCTTACAACTCTTCGCACACCTATCCCCAACTAACTTAGCAAAGCTCAAATAAATAAAATCCACTCTAGCTATCTTGATTAAACACAAGACACAATATAGATGGAGCTTTCCATTTGTACTTCTCTTCCAAACTAATGGAACTTCTTGAAAGAATTTGAAAGAATGTTGGAACCATCTTCCATTTAAATATTGCCTCTGAACTAGATAAGCAACAACAGCCAAATCAACCCGCGAGACCAGTTAGACAATGTGTGAAAGCTCTAAAAAATAAACTAAAAAAAAAGAATGAGGATAACCAGAGTAGGAACCTCACCAACACCAGAAGATAATGCACCTTATGAGCCTTAGACAATTCTTTTTCACCTACTTAAATAGTTACTATTATTTATTGGTTTACAGAATATATTGAATATGCAAATAAGTTTGTCTCTTATAGCTATATTACCTTAACAAAAGTAAAGTTATATTTACATTTATTAGTTCACTGTTATTTACTATACGTGAATAAAAAAAAAAGGAAGATAATTTGTCTTAACTCTGATTAAGAGGTGAAAGTTATAGGAGGAATATTTCTATAGCATTAAGTATATGAACCAATTAGATGTATGGGCCTTTACAATAACAAAGAAAAAGTACAAACTTTTAATGCATTTTTAGTTTACTCTACCAGTAGTGACTTCCTCTATATAGGGAAGAATTGAGGAATGAAAATTATATCTCTCAACCCTATGCACCGATGTGCAAAAAGTTTTTAAATATGAGGAATTATAGCACTTATGTACCTGTTGAATGTTCTTATTTTGTAATGTTGATTTCAATTATTTCACTACCTCTTTAACCTAGTAGCAGCCTTTTCCTGACTTGGTGACTCTCTTATCTCCGTGATGGTCTACCTCCTAAATCCTGCACGTCCTCCAAAACTCTTCCGCTCCTCCTCCTGATCGATATGTGGTTCAAATTGATAGTTCACCTATATCTAACAATTTGATGACCAACACAGACTATGTTTTTTTGGCACACTATGTTAAAGGATTTAATTCCCCTTTTAAGAGATGCAAGGATTTTCTCAGTTGTAAAAATCACCACCCCTCCATACTTTTTTACAGGAAACACATTTTGCTCACAACAAAATACCAATATTTATGCATAAATACTATGTTCTATTCTACTAGTCAAACTTCCCAAAAAAGGCAGGAACTGCCATACTCCTACATAAAGATCCTCCCTTTCAATTAGAAAACTAAAGTAAACCCTACTGGTAGCTACATTATCATGATGGGCAAGATTCTAGACACCAAAAAGATTCATTGTATTCTCCAGTGACTACCCCATAACAATCAATAAATAAGCTATTAAAATATTTAGAACAGGAATTTGGTATGGTATTATAGTAGGAGACCTAAACGTAATCTTAAATCCAGAGTTAGATTGTCCTAAAGTATGCTTCTCTAATAAACTAAAACAAATCATCTCCATATTAACTGAATTACATTTGATAGATGCTTGGAGGAAACTTCACTACAGAGACAAAGAATACACCTCCTGTTCATCTCCACATTATTATTATTTTTATTTGTAACGCGCCAACATTTTTCATAACGCTATAAGTACATGGCAAAAACAAAATTAACACCTTGTAAAGAACTAGCGACTTGCCCGTCAAAAAATGACGGCAATGAGATGTGTATGTTTGAAAAGTTGTTTAGTTATTAATATACGTATTTGACACTTGTAAGGTTTTATTTATGATGAAATAAGTACTATTATGATATTAAACATGTTTATTTTTGTAAAATGTTTTTTTGTTCAACAGTAACTGTTAAAGCATTTTGTATTAAAAGTATTAACATTTTAATGTAAGAACAGTTGAACTTTAAATTCATAAGTATTGTAAACTTGAGGTAATGTTTTTTTTAATATGCAAGTTCTATTTTAAGAATTGTTAACTTAAATATACATTGAATCCAGAGGAAGGCAAACAGTAAAAACCCTATTTGAAATGTAGCAAATTGTATCAGAGAGGGAAACAAATTAATTCCTTCCTGAACCCATTAATTGGCTATCAGATTACTCCCTGGATTAATGTTTAACATAAAAGACAACATTTACAATGTGACTTAAAACGTGGCTGAGCTCTTAACATGAACTTTGTAAAATGTCTAAGTAAGGAACTTGAAAGTATATATTTTTTAAACTTGAACTTTCTTATATGTCTAAGTATGGAACTTGAAAATATTTTTTTCAAACTTCTAACATTAGAAACAGTAACATAGTTAATTAACATTTGAACAGAATTTGTCAAAATAATGCAAGGCAAGTGTTTTGTGAGGCTAATCATGCATAAACAGTACTTCCATTAATTATGACTGAATTGATTATTGATTTGTATTTTTCAATGGTTGATCTTTGTTTGTTGCTGTAGTAATTGTTTTAAATTGCACATATAGTTTTGTCTGTGAAAAAGTGGTTCTCTAAAAAGAGAATGCAAGAAGCTAAACTGTGTAAGCAGTGTTCTGTATGTGTTTGACAATTTAATGTAGTTTAACAGGAAACTATTGTTTTTGTAAATGTAATTTCTGTTGCGTAATAATGACCTTTTGAAGGTAACAGATATTCATGTGTATTTGTTTTCAAAATTTGGTGGTTATATTGTGTTTTTTTATATTTTTGCATTTGCTTTTAAATTTGTTTTGCATGGCTTTTGTTTGTTTAATGAAAAGATAAAGTGCTTCATAGTAGACAATGTTTTTAGTAAAAATACGTCCATCTTCTAATAAATCACCTTGACTTTCATTCTTTTCAATGTAAACTTTAATAGCCTGTGGATTTTTGCACCGTGATAAGGCAATGTACAATTGGCCATGTGCAAATACTGGTTGTTCTAAGAAAATACCCACAGATTTGAAAGTTTGTCCTTGTGATTTATTAATGGTCATGGCAAATGCCATTATGATGGGAAATTGTCTTCTTTGAAGTATAAAAGGGAGACTATTTTCACTTGGTGCTAAATCTATTCTTGGTATGAAAACTCTCTCTCCTTTATGGGTACCAGTTAAAATTTCAGCATCTATGAAATGGTCCTTTAATTCTTGAACAATGAATCTTGTACCATTGCATAGGCCTTTTTTGGGGTTCATATTTCTCAGTAACATGACAATTGCACCTTTCTTTAGCTGCAAAATATGTGGTGGCATTCCAGAAGGAGTTAGTGATTTTATGAATTTAGTGGAAAAGTTTGCCTGCCTTTCTTTGTCATCAGCAAGTACAGAATCAGCACTGTGATAATTTCTTTGGGGTGCATTAATTTTTTTAAAGATTTCATTATTGAGGATTAATGCATCCTTATTTTTACAGGTTAGGATGACTTGGTTGGCAAGCTCAGAATATTCTTCGTTATTTATGCTACCTTCAAATATAGCCAATATAAGATCTTGGTGACAAATCATATGAGGTGGGATGTGCACAGTGTCGTCAGTTAAATTTTGTATATTTTCTGTTCTGCCTTTTCCAATTTTAATAAGCCAATCATTGTTATCAGTTTGGCCTTCTGATCTCATGTTTTGTTGCAGTTGAAGATGGGTAAAATGTTTCCATAGTGGGCTTGACTTTATACAGGTTTCGATAATATCAGTTCGATTTCCATGTACAACGACAGGTAATGTTTGTCTAAAATTGCCACCTAACAACATTACCTTTCCACCAAATGGAAAAGTATTACCCATGACTTCATGAAGCAAACGGTCAATTCATTGGAGGGCATAGCATGACATCATTCTGGCCTCAACTATTATAATTAATTAACTTTTTTTTAAATGTTTTGCTTGTAATGATGTCATGCGAATATCTGACACAGAGGTTTCGAAAATAGGCAATGGAAGTTTAAACCCACTATGTACAGTTCTTCCAACTTCTAAGAAAAGTGCAGCAATTCCAGTAGTGGCAAAAGGCAGTGCTATTTGACCTTGTGCTCGTACAAAACTCATTAATAAATTATATAGATATGTTTTTCCTGATCCGCCAGGTCCATCAAGATAGAAGCAACGCTCTTTGACTATGTCATTATCTAGTGCATTTTTAATGGCATGAAATGCTTGCAATTGAAATGTATTTAAAGTTGCAAGACTTTCTTCCGTTCTATGTACTTGTAGTTGAATGTCATAGTCTTCAAAGTTTATGTCATCTATAAGACCTGGATCAGGCAAATTAAAACTTGCACAACTTAATCCATGAGTTAAAAATACTTCTTGGATTTCCATTAACGCTTTTAAGTGTGCAATAGGTTCATTGTATCGTTGCATAAAGTCTTCAGCCATATTACTTTTAAATGTGTCCCACAAAGCTAATGCATTTGGAGCATTTGAGAAGATACAAATAAATGCAAATTGTTCCCTCATCTGCCGTGGCATTTGACATAGTGCTGCTTCTTCTAGACATCTTTCCCATTCTGTATCATCAGCTAGTAAGTTTCTATGTCTTGCAGCTAAATGGAAGGATTCATATACTATGTCGTTAACAGTTCTTAAGTGTTCAAAACATTTTGCTCCAGCAACATTTAAAAGTAATAGTCATAAGCAGAAACGTTCAAGATCTCTTGGACTGACTATGTAAATTCTTGCGATTATTTATTTTCCTCTGCTTTTTCTAGGTCTCCATAATCCATTCACAAAAACATAGTAATATGGAATTTCAATATATAAGAATTGTGTTGCTTCTGAATCTGAAACCATGCAGTTAGTGTAGTATGACGATGCTCACTTTGGGCCAATGCTTTACTTTCATTTCCAGCATGGAAATACACTAAATGTCTTTGTGGCAAATGTACTGCTAATCTTTATACTTCATGTGATCTATCATGCATTTCAAATTTTAAAAAGCGCAATATAGCTTCTGGTGCATTTACATAGCGAGCATTTACATGAGATGCAAGTTTATCATGTACTAACTCAGTGCTTTCGGGGTTGTCTGCACTTTTGACGACTACAGTAGCTGCATCATAGCCTTTGTAAATATATTTGTACACATATTTAATGGATTTGATGGAAGTGCAGGCTTCTACATTAATGTGTGCATTATACTTCATGAGTAAATGTGGATTGTAGGGTACTACATATCTATTGTAAACTTTTTTTCCCACGAATAATAGAACTATCTCCTTTTCTTCTTTTATAAAGTGGATAGCCATCACAATTGGCATACGTTTTGTCCCTATAATCTTTTGCCAGCTGGCATGTCTCTGCTTGTAGCCACCTCAGCAACATAGTCCATTTGTCCACAATATTGTTCTACACTTAGTTTATCTTGTTGATATTTTATAAAGTTTAAATTATTGGCGTCAATTTGCAAATATCAATCAATAATCCATTGTTGTGTTATTTTCCCACCACATAAAATTGGATTAAATGTATTTCGAATGGCAAAATGAGCTACTTTAAATTCAAGCATAGAAACATTATTTTGGATTCTTGCTTTAGCATTTGGGTAACTGGGAAGTGTTAATTTTGGTTGCCAACCTGCTTCTCCGTGTGGGAAAAAAATGGAATATGTCATTGGATCTAAATTTGGACTTAAGATACTGATATTAATTACTGGTTGCTCCTCATTTCTGGGATATATTCTAATGTCTCTTTGAAATGGTGGTTCTCCTTCATCATTTTGAAACACCATTGCAACCTCATTTGATGTTGGCAAGTTATAACGCCATTTATATGTATCTCTTTTAAGCATCATATTGACCTTTGGGATTGGTAATTGATGTCTTTGTGCATGAAGTTGTTGTTCATTTTCTACTTCTACCAATTTTTTATAAACTTTAGTGTAGGGGTTAAAGGCCATAATGTTATCTAGCTCTATAAAAACACTGGGTAAGCATTTTTTTATTTTCTTGCAGCTGCATACGTTGGTCAACAGCTTCCATTGTATCTAGGACATATAGTTGAGCAAATTTTCTTTGCTCTCCTTCCTCTGGATGTAAATGTGAAGTCTGATGGTAAATTTGTCCTTGGACTTTAAAACAGTAAGGACCATGTCCTGGTACATTAGCAGCTAATGTTGACCCCATAGATGCAAAGGATATGGCACTATTGTAGGATCTTATTTTTGTCTTAAAATGTTTGTATTTTGGAAAAGTAGGTTCAGTCATAATGTTTTGTAAATAGATTGTGAATTGTTTTCTTTCTGGAAGTTTGACCTTGCCTTTTTGACAGCAACTAATAAATTGGCCATCTCTGGGTCTCTCCTGTTTAAAATGATAAGCCTCACAAAAATGACATTGAGTATTCATGTCCCCACAATTATGAACCTCTGCTACTAAAGACTTGAGTAAAGGACAATTTGCAAAGCATATATTAGTTTCATTTTCAAATTCATCAGTTGAAATGTCATGTGATGTTTCAGGAACAGGTTCTAAATGCTTTGTTTTTTTGGTGGCTTTTTTTGGTATTTCTTTTATTTTTTCAGGTAAAATGTCATGTGATGTTTCAGGAAGAGGTTGTAAATGCTTTGTTTTTTTGGTGGCTCTTGTTGGTGTATTTTTCATTTTTGCAAGTGATAGTCTTTTGCTTGCAATTCTTTTGCGTTCTTTTTCTCGTCGAATTTCCTTCTGCTCTGGGGTCTGGTTGGCACATTTCTGTTGTCGTTCTCTAGCTTGACATCTTATCTTTTCTTGTTTCCTATCGTTATAAGCCACGTTAATCTGTGAAAGAAACTAATGTATAATTAGTTTATTTTGAGATGTTAAGTTTGTTTTCTAAATTTTTTATTATTCACAGTTTGTTTCTATGCGATTGTAGTTCATTGTAGCGGTACTTTCTTTGTATTGTTAAATAAGTGTTTTTTATTTTTTTGTTTTTACTTTCTGTCGTAGGTTGTAATTTTTGCCTTACATGCATAGCACACTCAAGGTAATTACACTATAGCTGCTTCTAGATGTAGTAGGTGTATAGTGTTAATTGAAATCGATATTTTTTTTGGATTGGTATTTTATTTTTTTGTTGTAATTTTGGCTTATAGGCATAGTAGAGGGCAGAAATTAGTCTTTGTAATTTATCGTACAGGGAATTGTTATAATAGTATTTTTATATTTTATTTAAAAGGCTTATATGTTGGGGCTGTAAAAAAGGTTTCTATTGTTGATTTTTGGGTGTTAGTACTATTTGTTGTAGTATTGTATTTTATGTGTGTAGTTAGGTTTTATGCTTAATATTGTACATTAGGACTTGTAATTGAGACTGAAAAATGTTATTTAGTCTGTGTTTTGAGACTTTTGTGCACTATGCTGTCTTCCGTTGTTTTGTTTTTTTGGCTAGATTGAAATTTGGATTTACTGTTAAACATTGTTGTCCGTAAAAGACAAATAAGAGGTAAATGAGAAATGTGTCAGTAATATTTTGGTAAAGGTTATAGTTAGTGGTTGTTATTGTTGTTGGTGTTTTTTTTTTCTGTTGACATGGATGCAGAGCAAACATGTTTATTTAGTTTTCTCTTTTTTTACTTGTTATACTGTACCTTGGTTGAAGTGTGATTTCAAGCAGAATCTTTGTTGGTCCCCTGTTGTAAGTCTTCGTCCGATGCTCTTCATGCAGTGTCTGTTGTAAAAGCAAAAGTAAAATGTTATTTTATTTTAATGTATATTGTAATTTTTGGTCTGTTCTATCTGTTATGGTGAATTTTTCTGCTATGCTGTTTTTTGTGCAACCTTTCAAAATACTTTAATTGTATTTGTATATTACAGTTATCCTTTTTTTTTTACTGTAATTATTAATGCTTTTACTATTTTGGATATGATCGCAATGTTTTTAGCATTATCCTGTTTTGTGTCCACCACTTTTGGTATGCTTATTTAGGCTTCTTTGTAAGGCTTATAGGTTCTTAAACAGTAAAGAGGAATATTAATTTACTTTTCTATCTGTTTGCGTGATTTTAGATACAATCCTGTTTTGTGTCCACCATATTTTGCATACTTTATTTGCTTAATTAGTCTTCTTTATGAGTATTAAATGATGTTGGACAGTAAAAATGAATGTTAATTGCCTTTTCTATATCATGTCGTGCTTTTTATTTTTTTCCTGTTTTGTGTTCACCACTTTTTGGTTGCTGCATTTGGCTTGTGGGTGATGGTTGGTGGTTATTTTACAGTAAAGAGGAGGAATAATTTTGTTTTATGTATGTTGCTAATGTTTTGGATGCTATCCTGTTTTGTGGACACCTCTTTTTTTTTTCTCTGAAACTGTCTTTCTTTATAAATTGTATAGGTCTTTGTGAAGTTTGTTGAACTGTGTTGTTTTGGTCTTTATTAAATTTGTATTGTTTTTTTTTTTACTTAAAATTTTTATATTGGCGGCCATTAAACATATATAGTTCCTTTTTTTTCTACTTTTGATACCTTGATTGAAGTGTTGTTCTTGTCCGAATGACAGAGGGTCCCCTCTTGCCAATCTTAATCTGCCACTCTTCTCGTAGTGTCTGTTTAAAAAATGTATTTTCTTTTTTTTTATTTTATGGTGTTTTTCAGCATGTAATGTATTTTTCTATCTTACCTCTTCTTCTTTCTTTCTGTTCTTTAAAAGTAATTCTGTTTGACAGTCCACGGTGCAAATTCTTGAGTGACGCTGTTGATGCAGAGTCCGTTTGAATAGTGAAAAAAGGGGAAAGATTCAGCTTTAGGTTGCATATGTATTAGTGTCATATTATTTTTTGCTATGACTTGCTGTAAATTAATGTCATTTAAATATACTTGTTCCATTAGTTTGAGTTAACATTAGTTTGTTGTAGGGCCTATAGACATAAATGTGCGTGTCACATGTGAGTAGAAATGTAGAATTTTCGGGAAAGTAGGCAGTATTTATAAACTTTGAGGTGCCTGAGACTGTTACAAAGCAATACACATGCGCTATTTGTGTTCCAGCGTACAATTTGCGTTCCATCCGCCATTGTATGAGTAGTAGTTGTCAAAATGGTGGTTAATATCAGTGTGGTACGTGACGCATAGGATGTGTTACTTACCTCGTAAAGGTGACTGTAGCGTTGTTGAAGTTTTGCGAGTCACTGTAGTATTGCTGCGTCTGTAGCCTCGTTTTCGTTTTGTTCGGCTGTTTTTTTTTTCTCTCGCTTAGGTGATTTTCGGCACTTTAAACTCGTTTTTTTGGACTTAAATGGACGTGTAAATTCACTTTTTGAGGTGCTGGATGCCCCCCTTGCTGTAAGTAAGCTTTTTATGTGTTTGTTTTGTTTATTTATTGTGTTTCTGATGTTTTCATGCGTACCGTTTTTGACCGTTTTTTGCGTGTTTGGAATGGGTCGTTGCGCGTCACGTATTTTTTTGCAAGGGCCACAGTTGCTGGCATGGAGCGCCTTGTGAAGCCCGCGGGCTCGCTATGCGAGCCCAAAAGCGTTAGCAAGAACTCGCATGCTCACAACTTTATATGTGATTCCAGGATACATAGAGACTCTCTGAGTGAGAAATGGTTAATATGGCATCAGTTTCATGTTTTTGTGTTCAGTTTTCATGCTTTGTAATCAGATTGTGTGCCTTTAATTGCTTTCAGAATGTTGCAGCATGGCTTTTCATATTGGCATATGCATGACCATTCCAACATATGATAAAATAACATTATTTTTAAAGGAATATCTAATCTGGTTGTGTGTCTTTAATTGCTTTATGCATGTTGCATCATGGCTTTTCATACTTGCATTTGCATGACCATTCCAACATATGATGAAATAAAATATATTTCTAATGCCTACTTATTATTGGGGGATTATTGTGCAAGTAATTGCAATGCATTTCCATGCTTTCCCCATATTTTAAAGTCCACTGGTGTATTTATATTATCTTTTACAGTGTTGAGAAATTGTCTGTAAACCCTTTGCGGGTCATATTTGAAGGCCGTAATATTTTTGCCTCCATTTGGTTTACAGGCTTGAATGCCAGAGCGTCTTTGGAAATCTGTTGCAATTTAATAACGTGATTGGAACGTAACAGTTACGGGCTTGACAGAACAAAGGATTTGCAGCAATGGAGTTTTTGACAACTGAAGGATTTTTTCGGCCTTAACCCGCAAGTTATTTGCGGGTAGCTTTGAGATGCCAATTTAACTTACACAACCATGCTACATCCATAAGTACTCTGGCACTGGTGAAAACCTGTGTAGCAAGACATACAGCTCACTAGACTTATCACTAGTTTATTTTGTGCTCCTAATTCTCTGCCTTCAATCTTGCCAAACATCATTGCATCTCATTGCTAATATCAAATCTGTCCTCCAACCACAAACATTTGTTTGCTGCATTCAACACTTTCTTCTGAGCTCTTAATATTCCCACCATCTAACACAGGGTGGTACTCCTCGAATTTTTCTCTGTAGACAATGCCATCATCACTCCCACCTCCGAGTCCTATTGTCTTGGGGTAATACTTGGCCCTGGCCTCTCTTTCATTCCTCACATACAATAAATCACAAAATCTTATCATTTTTACCTAAAAAAACTTCTCCAAAATATGTCACTATCTTACACAAGACACAACTAAAATTTAAATCCATCTCTTGCACCTTCCTGTCTCACAGGTGAAGATTTTGCCAGAATTGCAAACATCCAAAACACACTCTCCTCTCTACATAGCTCTAACATGCCATCCTCTCCACAAACTGACAAAACCCGGCCTTTAACTCTCCCCACTTCCATTATGAACTACTTTGACCCTGTAACTGAGGACAAAGTCTCTACTCTACTGTCAAACTAACTCTCTCTTTACAACTTGTCCACATGATGCTATTCCATCAAAGCTAATCCCTTCCCTCCCATCTCCTGCACATCTATTCATTATTTCCCCAAATACTGGTAAGTCTCCATTATCTTTAAAACATGCCATAATTACACCCATTCTTAAGAAACTCTCATCTGACCCTTATTTTGCATCTTTCTATCACCAGATCTCTCTACTTCCCCTGGCTTCAAAACTGCTGAGCAACTAGTTTACAATTGTCTTACCCAATGTATCTCCTCCAACTCCCTCCTTGACCTTTTTCAGTCTTGCTTCTGACCCCAATACCCACAGAGACAGCTTGCACAAAAGTCACTAATGACTTACTCACCGCCAAGTAAAGGGTCGCTACTCTATTCTATTTCTCTTGGATCTCTCTGCTGCCTTTGATACAGGTGACCACCCTCTTTTTATCCAAATTCTCTGCTCTGTTGGCATCTGTGATACTGGTCTCTCATGATTTCCATCATAAATAGAAGATCAAATATTTGATGTATTGTTTCTGGCACCTCTTCTTCGCCTCACCCTCTGACTGTTGGCGTACCCCTAAGTTTAAGTCCAAGGCCCCCACCTTTTCTCCATCTATACATTCTCCCTGGTACCCTAATAAAATAGGTTGGGTTTCAGTATAATCTATATGCAGATGACACCTCTCAGCACCAGATCTAACCCCCTCTTTTCTGCAACAAGTAGCCAACTGCCTCTCAAGAATATCCCTGGATGTCCACCCATCAACTCAAACTCAGCATGTCAAAGACTGAGCACTTAATCTTCCCACCCTCTAACTTAGGGTGGTACTCCTCAAATTTTTCTCTGTTGACAATGCCATCATCACTCCCACCTCCCAGTCCCATTGTCTTGGGGTTATACTGGGCCCTGATCTCTCTCTCATTCCTTACATACATACACCTAAAAAACATCTCCACAATTTGCCACTATCTTACACAAGACACAACTAAAATTTGAATCCATTCTCTTATCTTAGCTCACCTTGTTTACTGCAAATCTCTCCTTGCTGGCCTCTCACCAATCCATAATTAACGCCTCCGCTAAACTCCTCTTTTATTCTAAGTGCCTGCAGCACCTCTCTCTGTCAGTTACTCCACTGGTTTACCATAGCCTCCGGAATAAAATGTAAAATCATGACCCTAACGTATAAAGCCCTCAATCACAGTGCACCCCCTTATATCTCTGTTCTTGTCTCAAAATACTCCCCCAACTACCCTCTTCACTCTGCTAATGACCCTCTACTGTCCTCCTCTCTTATCACCTCCTCTTACTCCCACCACCTTCAGGAATTTTCTTGTGCTACCCCTGTTATTTGAAAATCCTTGCCTCGCTCCACAAGAATATGCTTCTGCCACAAAACTATGAAAAACCTCACTAAAAACACATCTATTTAAAGAAGCTTATCACCTTCACCCTTAATATGCATCTCACTCCTGTACCACACCCATACCCTTTAGATTGTAAAGTTTGCAAGTTTTCAATCTCTTAAGGTGCTTTAAGGAAAGCACTATGTATGTTTGATTTTGAGCTCAAAGACAGGACCCCTCCATTATGTTGCAATGTCTTAAAGTTTTTGCCTTGTACTTAACCCCTGCATAGTGCTACGGAATGTTTTGCCGCACTTCAAATAAAGGATAATAATAATAACTTTGATTACTGTAACTCACTCCCTTTTGGCCCTCCCATCATCTGCCTGTCTTTTCTTCTCTAGACTTGTATGCCACACTCAATGCTCAGTGCCTGCAGCATCTATTCCAGTCATTTCACTGGCTTCCCATAACCATCAGAATAAAATAAAAAATCCTGACCCTACGATATACTGTAAAACCCTCGGCAACAGAGCACCAACTTACATCTCTGCCCTAGTCTCAAAATACACCCTCAACTGCTTTCTTCATTCAACAAATCCCTTTCTTCTTTTCTACTCTCTTGTCATCTCCTCTCACTCCCATTTCAGGACTTTTCTAAAGCTCCATACTGCACCTGCTCTGTTGAACTCCATGCCTCACTCTATCAGGCATTATGCTTGTCTCAACACTATAGATATGTTACTTAAGTTTTTGAAATGATATGTTTATTTTTATAAAGTCGCCACATTTTATGCAGAGAGATACAAGGGATATAGTAAAAACATGAGAATTTTGACAGAACAGATTTAAACATACAGTTACTGTGCTGGAAAGTTGGGTTAACCAACATAATGGTGGGCACTATTGTTATTTTACATCTCTCCACTGTAAGGGAAACCTTGTGGTTAATGTGTACTAACTAGTAATCTTGCCTCTATCTCTACAACCACCCAACAAACCATCTCCACAAGCAGCCAGTATAAGATATACCAGTTTGGAAACTTGCCTTAAACTCTGCAATCCACATAATATTGTCTCTATGTATTAACAGTCTTCATGTACAAGAGTCTCCATTCCTTATGGTTTCCTAAAGCTCCTATATATGGGGCCCATGCACACACCTATTAAATTGTTCATCTGTTGATCTTCAGGCTCTGAATGGCTTTGCTCTCCTAACACAGCTAATTAAATAGTGCCTGTGCTTTGTGACATCATCCACTGTGACAAACTGGTAATGTAAGCAGCTGATGGTCCAGGGGTGTTTGCTCTCTCTTACTGTTTCCCATTACTCCATAGATGGGACCCAGGAACACAGTTATTGAGTTGTTCCTAAGTTGATACTCCTGCTGTTAATGACTTTGCTCTCTCACCATAGCTACAGTGCCTATGCTTTGCAACATCATCTATTATGACATGTGTATGTGCTGGTGGGTATTAGGTGCTATGTAATATGAAGGATCTGTCTCAGTTTTGTGACATTTAATATAACAACTAGGAGCCCTTCCCTGATACCTTTTCAGCATGTTGCTCAAAAAAAGGGGGAGGAGGAAAGCATCATTCTTTAAACATACCAATATTATATTGATGAACATATCTACAGTTCAAATTGACTATATTAAAATATGTGCAAACTAGATAAAAGTGTCACATATACTGTTATGCGTCTCAAAGATGTTCCCTGTGACCACTGGATGGTAACCACATCTAAATGTTGAGAACCCCTGATCAAAACAATATCCCCAATTTTCAAAATTACTACTTACAAACATGTTTATTTGGAGATGCTCAGATATACCTGTTTAAATCTTGATCCTCAGCACCCATAGACACTGCATTATTAGCCTCCAAGTATGTGCTCCTTGTCCTACCACCTCAAAACATACACTAACACACATACAGACATAGTTACATAGACCACACCTACACCTTCTCACGCACACAATGTGTCTGAATAACTCACAATTACAGACAAGAGCACACATAAAGACAATGTGTTGATGTATATCTATTGTGTCTTGGGGCTCTTTTTGCACCTCTCACTGGTATGGGTGTCTGCATTTGTGTGTGTGCAAGTCTGCATGTGTATGTGTCAGTTTGTAGGTGCCAATGTTACTGCTTAACTCTCAAGAACCAGAGAGAGCAGTATCCTAATAAGTTTTCCTCTTGCTCTTAAATTTTTCTGTTTAATACATATGTTTGAAACCACTCTCTTCATGGCTCCTAAAGATATTTATAGCTCCTAAGTATATATTCATCTATTTCTACCTCTAAAAATGCTCTAATTCGATAACTCACGAACAATTCAGACTGACATCTTTTTGTAATATTGCTTTAGTTACCACATCCACTTTCTATTCATTTATAACACATATTTAGATATACATAATGTCCTTCCCAATACATTTATTATCAAAAGCTTTTACAAACATTACACAAAAATTACAACATTCAAGTATCCCAAATAACACTGTATGTGATGTGAGACAAGCTTTGGTCAAGGTCTGGAACCAGCAAACTCTCCCACCGCAAGTTTTAAAAAGTTAACTAAAATGCTGAAATGGAAAAAATGATGGCATTATTAAAGGGTAATTTAGGTTAATTCTCAAAGAAATGGGATAAAACAAATAGCGTTTGGGTCTGTGAACAAGTAAAATATCTTAAAATAAATATCTAAAGACACCATATAATTAACATTATTGGATGATCAAGCTATATTGTAATGCAATTATGGTTTGATGTGCTATAATGTTGAAAACAGTGATAGAAAATGTGTTGTATTTTCTTTTAAAATAAAAGTATATTTTTTTAGAAAAACATTGACTAACAAAAGCTATGTTTGTAACATTTGGATATTATTATGATTTTTTTGTTGTGCTTCTCTTTTATCCCCCTTCCCCTCTCTTCTTTCCATCTACCTCTTATTTACAGTATATCTATTTTATGATCAATAGACTGTACACAAATTTGTATTAAGGAACAAAATGTTTATTGTATTGTACTTCTTGTTACAAAATGAAAGATAAGCAGGTACAAAATACAAATTAATAAATGATACACTCCTATTTATATGTAATTACACATATAAATACACTACAAGAACCTTGCAGTGCCGTGTATGTGTCTATTCAGTGTATGTGTGCATGGCCTGTTTTTATTTGTATATATTGTATATAGTGATGTCGCGAACTTCCATCAAATGTTCGCGAACCAGCGAACAGCCATAGACTTCAATGGGCAGGCGAATTTCAAAACCCACAGGGACTCTTTCTGGCCACAATAGTGATGGGAAAGTTGTTTCAAGGGGACTAACACCTGGACTGTGGCATGCCGGAGGGGAATCCATGGCAAAACTCCCATGGAAAATTACATAGTTGATGCAGAGTCTGGTTTTAAGCCATAAAGGGCATAAATCACCTAACATTCCTAAATTGTTTGGAATAACATGCTTTAAAACATCAGGTATGATGTTGTATCGATCAGGTAGTGTAAGGGTTACACACGCTTCACAGTAACAGACCAATCTCCCCATTTAATGCACCGCAAACAACAGCAAACAGTCCCTTTCCACAACCGCAAACTCCCCATTTGCACAAGGTTGGATACCAAGCTAGCCATGTCCCGTTCCTTGTCCTCACTGATCTCATTGAAGGTCTCTTCCTCCACCCAGCCACCAAGGTTCCCCGAAAGGTGACAACAATCCCCCTGGGACGCCTGCTGTGTTTGGTCTTCCACCTCCTCAAAGCCACCTTCCTCCTCTGACTCCTCTTCTTCAGACTCCTCTCTCTGTGTTGCCTCTGTCTGCGTTATTATAAGGTGTGTAATGTAAAGTAGTACTATTCCTATTGGTTTAATCCCTGTTACGTTCACTATTAGGGGACGTGTATATGGCATTGATTTTTGGAACAGGGAGATGGAAAAAGATGCTTGGTCGGACCTCCTACTTCAAATTTGGGGCACTGCGCGTGCAATCTAAGGTGCCACCAGATATGAGTGTCACTGTGCACTGGCAAAAGTTGGAGGAGTAAATGCAATAGGCTTCACAGACACGCCTGTAGGCAGGCAATTACTATTCAATCTATTACAGTCAAAAAAGTGTTTTTTTATTTCACTGTACACTACGGTTGCACCAGATATGACGAATTACTGTACACTGGCAAAAGTTGTCAGAGTAGATGCAATAGGCTTCACACACACGCCTGTAGGCAGTCAAATGCTATTCAATCTATTACAGTCAAAAAAGTGTTGTTTTATGTCACTGTACACTACGGTTGCACCAAATATGACGTATCACTGTGCACTGGCAAAAGTTGGCAGAGTATATGCAATAGGCTTCACACACACGCCTGTAGGCAAGCAATTGCTATTCAATCTATTACAGTCAAAAAAGTGTTGTTTTATTTCACTGAGCACAATATAAGCTGTTAGGTGTTAGCCTTTCACACACACATGCTGGCAGGCAGGCATATGCCTGGCTCCTGGCTGCTAAGAACATACCCTCTAACTCAGATAATTCTGGTCTCCTCTCTCTCTTCCTGGCTGCTAAGAACATACCCTCTAACTCAGATAATTCTGGTCTCCTCTCTCTCTCCCTGGCTCCTGGCTGCTAAGAACATACCCTTTAACTCAGGTATCTGGACTTCTGAGGATTCTCTACCACTGTTCCTGATTATTCATCAATTTTGTGATTAATATCTGTTTATTATATATATTCTGACATAGCCACTTTTCATCTAGATATAATTGTATTTCCTCTGTACCATCCCCCATCATTTGCATTGATTGTAAAGCCATGTGATGTGGGCAGTAACTCCATACCCCAACCTAAATTATCTCCATTTCCTTTCAGATAATTCTGGTCTCCTCTCTCTCTCCCTGGCTCCTGGCTGCTAAGAACATACCCTCTAACTCAGATAATGTTGGTCTCCTCTCTCTCTCCCTGGCTCCTGGCTGCTAAGAACATACCCTCTAACTCAGATAATTCTGGTCTCCTCTCTCTCTCTCCCTGGCTCAGATAATTCTGGTCTCCTCTCTCTCTCCCTGGCTCCTGGCTGCTAAGAACACACCCTCTAACTCAGATAATTCTGGTCTCCTCTCTCCCTGGCTCCTGGCTGCTAAGAACATACCCTCTAACTCAGATAATTCTGGTCTCCTCTCTCTCTCCCTGGCTCCTGGCTGCTAAGAACATACCCTCTAACTCAGATAATTCTGATCTCCTCTCTAACTCTCACTGGCTCCTGGCTGTTAAGAACATACCCTCTAACTCAGATAATTCTGGTCTCCTCTCTCTCTCCCTGGCTCCTGGCTGCTAAGAACATACCCTCTAACTCAGATAATTCTGGTCTCCTCTCTCTCTCCCTGGCTCCTGGCTGCTAAGAACATACCCTCCAACTCAGATAATTCTGGTCTCCTCTCTCTCCCCCTGGCTCCTGGCTGCTAAGAACATACCCTCTAGCTCAGGTATCTGGACTTCTGAGAATTCTCTACCACTGTTCCTGATTATTCATCAATTTTGTGATTAATATCAGTTTATTATATACTCTGACATAGCCACTTTTCATCTAGATATAATTGTATTTCCTCTGTACCATCTCCCATCATTTGCATTGATTGTAAAGCCATGTGGTGTTGGCAGTAACTCCATACCCCAACCTAAATTATCTCCATTTCCTTTCAGATAATTCTGGTCTCCTCTCTCTCTCCCTGGCTCCTGGCTGCTAAGAAAATACCCTCTAACTCAGATAATTCTGGTTTCCTCTCTCTCCCTGGCTCCTGGCTGCTAAGAACATACCCTCTAACTCAGATAATTCTGGTCTCCTCTCTCTCTCCCTGGCTCCTGGCTGCTAAGAACATACCATTTAACTCAGGTATCTGGACTTCTGAGGAATCTCTACCACTGTTCCTGATTATTCATCAATTTTGTGATTAATATCTGTTTATTATATATATTCTGACATAGCCACTTTTCATCTAGATATAATTGTATTTCCTCTGTACCATCCCCCATCATTTGCATTGATTGTAAAGCCATGTGATGTGGGCAGTAACTCCATACCCCAACCTAAATTATCTCCATTTCCTTTCAGATAATTCTGGTATCCTCTCTCTCTCCCTGGCTCCTGGCTGCTAAGAACATACCATTTAACTCAGGTATCTGGACTTCTGAGAATTCTCTACCACTGTTCCTGATTATTCATCAATTTTGTGATTAATATCAGTTTATTATATACTCTGACATAGCCACTTTTCATCTAGATATAATTGTATTTCCTCTGTACCATCTCCCATCATTTGCATTGATTGTAAAGCCATGTGGTGTTGGCAGTAACTCCATACCCCAACCTAAATTATCTCCATTTCCTTTCAGATAATTCTGGTCTCCTCTCTCTCTCCCTGGCTCCTGGCTGCTAAGAAAATACCCTCTAACTCAGATAATTCTGGTTTCCTCTCTCTCCCTGGCTCCTGGCTGCTAAGAACATACCCTCTAACTCAGATAATTCTGGTCTCCTCTCTCTCTCCCTGGCTCCTGGCTGCTAAGAACATACCATTTAACTCAGGTATCTGGACTTCTGAGGATTCTCTACCACTGTTCCTGATTATTCATCAATTTTGTGATTAATATCTGTTTATTATATATATTCTGACATAGCCACTTTTCATCTAGATATAATTGTATTTCCTCTGTACCATCCCCCATCATTTGCATTGATTGTAAAGCCATGTGATGTGGGCAGTAACTCCATACCCCAACCTAAATTATCTCCATTTCCTTTCAGATAATTCTGGTCTCCTCTCTCTCTCCCTGGCTCCTGGTTGCTAAGAACATACCCTGCAGCTTCAGAATGATTCTAAAATGTATGCTGTCCTTAAGATGGAAGGCCCTGGAAGGGAGTGTATGCTGCTGATTGGCTGGAATGTGTCTGCTGACTGTGAGGTGCAGGGTCAAAGTTTCCTCAATGATAAAGAATAGGGGGCGAACCGAAAAGCATATGTGTTCGCCGTCGATGCGAGTGCGAACATGCCAAAATCGCCGCAAATAGTCCGCGGGCGAACTGTCCGCTGGCGAACTGTCTGCGACATCTCTACTCTACATGAATCATATTTTAATAGTTAATTTTTTTTATTTTTTATTTCACTTAAATATAGTTGTTTAATTAGTTTGGGTTAAGATTAGTTTGTTGTAGGGGCTATACACATAAATGTGCGTGCCACATGTCACTATACATGAATTACATTTTCATAGTTAAAGTTTTTTTTTTTTTCCTGTCTTGATTATAAAATGTTATATATTATAGCTTACCTCTCAGTTGTAATTTGCACAATGTAAAGTAGGAAATTAGGAAACAATTCTCTTCTCAAGTAACAGCAGCAGTTAACTATCCAGTCACTCCGTTCATCACCTGAGTAGAAATGTAGAATTTTCTGGAAAGTAGGCAGTATTTATAAACTTTCAAGTGCCTCAGACCGTTAGAACGCAATACGCATGCACAATTTGAGTTCCAGCTTACAATTTGCGTTCCATCCGCCATTTTGTGCGTAGTAGTTTTCAAAATGGTGGTTAATATCATTGTGGTACATTACGCATAGTATGTGTTTCAGTCTTGCGAGTCACTGTAGTATAGTTACGTCTGAAGCCTTGTTTTCGTTTTGTTCGGCCGCCATTTTTTCTCTCTCTTAGGTGATTTTCGGCAGATTAAACTCTTTTTTTTGGACTTAAATGGACGTGTAAATTAACTTTTCGAGGTGCTAGATGCCCCCCCCCCCTTGCTGTAAGTAAGCTTTTTATGTGTTTGTTGTGTTTATTTCTTGTGTTTCTGATGTTTTCATGCGCGCCGTTTTCGGCCGGTTTTGCGCTTTGGGAATGGCTCGTTTTGCGGCCGTATTTTTTTGCGAGGCGGACGTATTTTTTTTGCAAGGGACGCAGTTGGATTTTACGTGTACGATGCAGTTGTTTTTTTTCTAAGTCGTGTGAGGCGCCTTTGATTTTTTTTTGTTAAGTGTTGCGTGTTTAACCGCGTGTGAGGCGCCTTTGAGGTTTTTTTTTTTTAAAGTCTTGCGTGTGTGTGTGTTGCCGACGTTGGACCTTCCACCACCGCAAATGCAGCCCCTCGCGAGCCCGCAAGTGTGAGCAACGGCTTGTATACTCACAACTATATATGTATGTGATAAGAATATTATACACTTAAATCACATTACAGATAAATACCCATAGCACATAATATACAGACACATAGGATAATAATACACATATGTAATCCAAATTCATATAGTGTAGACATACATCTATAGGCATATTTCAAATCAATCATCTGAGCATAGATTGGGAAAGGGATTTACAATATTACCTTCATTAGTGAAGCATAAATTAAGCTTGTATTATAAATCTATCAAGCTCATGCAGGGATCATTTTTACGTGAAGAGTATATACTAAATATAAGACATATTATTGGAGAAATTGTACAGTCTGGCAACCTCTTGGGTAACCTCTCACCACATCTAAGCTCTCTGGCCAGGCCCAACACCTCTATCCCAATTGACAATGTGGGACGTGTCATTGAAGACATTGAGGAATATGTTAAACTTCTCATGGGAGTAGTTGTGGGGTGGGGGTGCTTGGTTCCAGCCTCCTGCCCCCTGAATGTGCCAGGGAATCCTGTCCATCTTGGTCTTGCCCTGAGGCCTGGGTCTCCTCAGCCCTCAACCCACCACTGGGTTGATCCCTCCCCCACTGGCTTTACAGTTTATGTGCCTAAGCTGGCACCTCTCCCTCCACATTTCTTCTACTGCTACCACTTTTCTCCCTCTCACGCTCTCCCCCTCAACCCTCTGGTCAACTGTCTCACCTCCAACTGCATATTCAGTACAATAACATATGCTTAGTTCAATAGCTAGTGTTATTCTAATTTTGCAGAGTAAAAAATGTCAGAAATCAGGGTTATACACAGCTAATAGTTATAAAGATGTCACAAGATTCTTGTTAAGAATTGCTATGAAAGGGATTCATATACAGCAGAATAGTCCTTCATGTTTAAATAAAACAATTAACTAAAAGAACGTGATGTGGAAAATATTTACAGTTTTTCTTAGCACCAGTTATGAGATGTCAAGGTTAGGTTTTAAAGTAATCTTTTAAATTACTTTTAAATTACTTATCACAAGATAAACACTAAACTTCATCTCTCATATGCACTTTATTATTGTTTATTATCTAAATAAATATAACTGATAGCTGAACTTCTTCACTGGCCAGTTATAATAATAAAAACATATTAATTACTTATTTGTAATTGAACTATTATTTTTAATATATGCCTTTAATCACAATACTTTTTTTATAATTTAATATTACAAAATTATATTTTTATTATACAGTATTCCTGGTAATCTGTTTTAAGTCAATCATGATGAATGTCTTAATTTCTTGTCCACTCAGAAGATCTCTTATTATTTTGAATGGAAATCTAAAGTCTCTATTCCTTTTCTCCCATAAGCAAAAACCAAGTGAAGTTCACTTGCAAAATACTACCAAGCTATCACATAACAGTCATACTGTAAATCTAACCCCTGAGACATGTCATCTGAGTGCTTGAAATGTCAGTAATATCCCCAAGTTGCTGTTCCATAACTCTAGGTATCTCCAACCTTCGGTAAAGACACAAAAGTTTCTACAGGAAGCCTGTATTGGTCAAAACCAACACAATTAGGGAGCTACTTTGTCCTGCCTATGACCTGTTATCTCCAAAAGGATCTACCTCCAATGATCCTGGGAATTTCCCAGGAACCCCTTCAACACCCAGAGGGCCCTCTGCCCCACTCCCCATGGCTTATGCTTTGACATGGGAGGACCCAATGGCACCAAATATAGACCCCCATGGTACCGTAACTACTACCATAGGGATCCTTATGGACCCCAAATTACCCTATGCTCTATGGTTGACCACAAAGACTCCATCGTACCTGTTATTAATGAAAATTAAATACAAACGTCAAAAAAAGTTAATGCTAATCAAAACGCTTTATTGAAAAAAAGAAATAACTACAAAAAAAACTAATTACAAATAAAATATTTATATTTTTTAATTAAAAATAAAAATACACCTGACTACCCTTTAAAGATGATCAGCGATGATCTGGTTCTCATTCTAGGAGGTTAGGGTCCATCTGGGTACATATAGGAATCCCCAAAGTTATGGTTAGAGTGCCACAAAGGTCCATAGGGAACCCCATAAGGTTAATATATACTACCGCCCCAAAGCACAAGGGGTGGAGGAGGAGAGACTGATGTCTCCCCTGTGTGTTGAGGTGTTGTCCCAAGGTCAAAGGCATATGTGTCATAAACCACTGAATTCCTTTATTTTATTATTATCCCCTTCCCTGCCATGTGAAGAGATTTATATAGACAGTTAGATAGATACATGGTGATGTGAATGTTAGGGCTAGTGTAGTGGGCTCACAGTTAGTGGATAACGTTCTGTAATGTGGCAATGGAGATTGCTAAAATTCAGACACGGAGTCTCCTACAGGTATACTTTAGGCATGGTGTAAGTACATGTTAGAGCTACTGGTACAAGTCAGTAAGTTTTGCAGGTTTCTTATTTATGAGATCCATGGAATAGCTTTGCAAACTTGCTCATAAAAACTCCCATAGCTATAACGCAGCTTTATGGGAGTTCTCATGGGAGCAGTGGAAAAGAGGCCTAAATTATTTATTTCATTTACAGGCTATGGTGCAAATTGAACTAAATTATTTGTATTGTCATGCAAAAAGTTTATTTATAGAGGATGAAAGTGGAAATAAAAAATAGTATTAAATATCCCCATTTCCTATTTTTTCTATAGGAGTTATTTATCAAAGTTAAAGTTTGCCCCTTGTTTTATTGCATGATAAATAGCTCCTGTGGAAAATATACTTGCGGAACTCCACTTATCTACATTTTTCGCCTCTTGATAAATATACCCTATTCACTTCATATGTTTAACATGGACTTTTGAATTGTTATTTATTGTTTAGTTGTTCAGTTGTGTCCAACTCTCCTTGACCCTATGGACTGCAGCATACCAGACACATCTTGTGTCTAGTAGTGCTTATCCATAAGATTTTCTTGCAAAGATACTGGAGTGGGTTGCCAGTTCCTTGTCCAGTGGGCCGTGATTTGTCTGAACTCTCTGCTATGACCAGCCTTTTTGGGTGACCCTACATGGTATAGCTCACTGCTTCTTTGAAGTACACAAGTATTTTCACCACAACAATCTAGCAATCCAGAATGGTTTAATTGTTTAGTTAGTATTATATAACATAATTAGCATTCTTTCTACTCGAGCATTTGGAGTTTTCAAGACCTATCTTTTAAAACAGATAAAAAAATTGCACAGCTGGTCTGCTTGCATTAATTGAAATGTTTGTGTAGTACCATTGCATTGACGGAGACTACATGCATAATGATATACTTAATCTGTATGGTATAAGGTAAATGCACCACTCAATAATAATGGATACCGTATATACTCGAGTATAAGCCGATTTTTTCAGCTCTTTTTTTAAGGCAAAAAAGGACCCCCTAGGCTTATACTCGAGTCACTCTCCCCCCTGTGTCTCTCTAACCCCCCCTCGTGTCTCTCTAACCCCCCCGTGTGTCTCTAACCCCCCGTGTGTCTCTAATCCCTGTGTGTCTCTCTACCCCCCGTGTCCCTTTCCCTCCCCCCTCCTCAACCTAAACCCCCCTCAACTCCCCTCCTCCACCTAAACCCCCCTAAATACCTCCCCCTCTCCACTCATTTTCTTGCTTGTGCTCTGGCCTCCGCTTCTTGACCCGGCGCCGGCGCGCATGTGACGTCACATGCCCGCAGCGTCGTTAGCATATACCGGGTGAGGATGAGGAGGGAGGTTGAGGCGGGAGGTTGAGGATGAGGAGGGAGGTTGAGGATGAGGAGGGAGGTTGAGGATGAGGAGGGAGGTTGAGGAGGGCGGTTGAAGAGGGTGATAAGGGAGGGGGGAAGAGACACAGGGAAGGGAGAGGGGAGAAGAGACATGTAGAGAGAGGGGGACACAGAGGGCACAAGAGGGACACAAGGGGCAGCACATTTCCCACCCTCGGATTATACTCGAGTCACTCATTTTACCAAGTATTTTGTGGTGAAATGGGTGCCTCGGCTTATACTCAGGTCAGCTTATACTCGAGTATATACGGTACTGTCTTCTGCTTTAAAATACTCCAGTAAACTAAATATTTACTGCTCTGGCCACATAAACAGAAGCAGATATAATCATTTTTAACAGCATTGAGCACCCAGGGGAAAGATCCATGTGGAGCAGATGATGTTGCATTTCATGTAAATAAATGCATGAATTGTTATGTGGGTCAGTCAAATGACATAAACATACATTATTTAAAGGCAAGCAAAAATCAAGTACATAAATGTTTTTACTTTACCATATCATAAAAACTCAGATATTTTATTACATAAGTTGAACAGCACAGTAGGTAAAATTATGAATTTTTAAATGCTGTCAGCGCCTGAATTCTTGAGTTATAAGCAGAAGTCAGACAACAAAGAAAATCCTTCCACACAATACTTACTAACCAGAAAAGTGAATGCAATTGGAAAAATAAGCATGTACAATTAATAGTATTTTTTGGTAACATTTAATATAAATACATTTAATAAATAGACTTCTGATTGCAGTAGCTTATGACAAGAGACCTAAGCTTAGCTATCTTTATTGTAATCCAACATTTTCTATCACTTATGGATACCATGTTTTAAACATTACAATAACAAAGTTTTTTGTGTGTGAAATAGGCAGTGTATAGTCTAGAAAAATCTTAAAGTGAGAATGGGATGACACTGATTTCTCCTCCTCTTTCCTGACATGATACAGAAAAAAGGCTGGGCACTATATGAATCTCTAGACTTTTCTATTCCTTATTTTTAAATTGAAATCTTGAGAAGTAAACACAAATGACAGACAATCCACAAACTTTGTTTACACATTATCTTTGAAATCATTAGTAAGCTGAACACAGTCTGCTATTTAACTGTCTGTTGCTCTGCTGCAAATGTTCTTAAATTAAAACATTTTATTTTTCCAGGAAAAAAAGAAGAAGAAAGTATATAATGAATGAAACATTCATATTAACTTAATTAAGCTATCTGTAAACCTGATCTGGATCATTTATTTGCAAGAACTCTATTAGAACTCATTCCACTCAGATCAACAATATGGTCTTGGGAGAAAGTAAATTACTTCAGTGTACGAATCAGTGCACAATACTACTATTGTTAACTTTGTGCATCCAGTTTAACAACTCATAACTGATGTAAACTTTTCTTATTGAAATGTAATATCTGCATGCTCTGTTGAAAATGACTATGCTTTTTTTTATCATAGGAAGCAACTTGAAACATAAGATTTATTCTGTTTTGATAAAAAAGAGTAACTGAACTTATCATGTTACTATTTATTTTCAGACTTCTTAATTATATATTTGAATTTACAACAGTTGAAAATATTCCATTTTAATGACATATACTAACATTTATTTTCTCAATTATCAATTATGAATTATCAAAGTGGGGATAAGTGGTATTAAAATAGTAAATATCTTCACTTCAAATGTTTTCTATGTAGACTATGGAGAGTTGAGATAATTTTATGCTTTAACTCTGCTTAAATCCATTTGTTCCTGCTTACCTCCACTTACCCCTCTTCCAACCCAACTTTATAAATATATTTCAGTGTATTTAAATTACTGAATGATTTTGCTAATCTTTCGTTAATTAAATAACTTCCAACAACTCTCACATTTCCACCCTACAATTTACAGATTTCAACAAAAATATGGAGTCAATTTAAATTCACAGTTGGAAGCTTAATCCACACTTGTTTTGTATTTGGAATCATGGAATACTGTGTTGAGCCACTGGTTTATTAGTAAGAATGTAAAACATATTCCAGTGGAAAACATACTTCAACTCTATGCAGTAACAAAATGCTTGTGAAACATTATAACAAGGATGAATGCTTCTTAATATGGTACCCTGTTTACATATGGCATAACTATGGACATGTTTGAACAAATTAAATAAAAGTTAAAGGACCATTATAGTTTTGTAAAACATCACATGCTTGTAAAGCATGTACCAAAATAGCATCAATATGATAGGAACATAAAAACATTTTAGAAAACATTATATTCAGATGAACTTGTATTATGTAAGATTCTGTCTTAGGCTTCTTGTCTTTAGTAAACTTAGGGAGTGGATTATTCTTACTCAATTTCAAAATTCTATTTGGAAGATTATGTTTTAATATAAGTGAATACAGATCTTACCAGCATCCATAGTTCCTCCCAATCCTCCCTGGTTTCTAATCCTTTTACAAACAAAAGGAAATCACTAAAGCAGCATTGCATGTAACAGTTAAACATTAAAGGCTGTAATTATTTATTTTAAACTGTGTAAAACATTTTGCTAATTATTAACTCAAGTTCTTTAAAAAATCAAACTATACATTTGACATTTCAGTGGTCCTTTAAGGTATACCTATTGAATAAAAAACATTATTTTGGCTTTATTTAAAAATGCTCTGGAAAGGAGCATGTCTTTGACCATTTTGGTTTAACATTATGTTAATATTTCCAAATTATGAATGAGCCCAGGCCAGTTCACAACAACACTAATGCTTTAGCTAAACTGCCTTATTCAAAAATATTCCCACAAATCTATTTGAAAAATTATATTTTACAGACATACCTCTTGGGTTTTTGTTTGTTTTTTGGTGATGATGAGGATAGAGTACATTAATTCAAGTAAATATTTTGTTCAATAAGCCACTTTTAGTTATAACTTGTCATATCTTCCATATCGTTATGGTTGGCATATTTAATTCATGGACTTCTCCATGTTAGATTGCTCATAGGAAACTAGAATACTGGCTTCATTTGTGTACCAATAGCTACTAAGTTTTGTAAAGCTGCAATAAGCAAGCAGAATAATTTTCCATTTTAATATATTGGTCTAACAATTAGTTTAATGGCACTATATAGCCAAATCTTGGAATTTGTTCATCTTCATTATAGTTATCAGGTGTTTGCTGTTTATATGCAGTTAAATGGGATTGTGAATGGCTTATATTTGAATGTTGTTACATACAGTAGCAGGTAGAGGCTACTTCAACTGAGAATAGCAACTTATTACATGTATTATTGTTTAATATAATAATTTACAGAAAACAATTATATAAGTTTGAACTACACTTTTTCCATGTATTTATGTGAATTTGTAATCACAGGTTGGTTTCATGAAGGTTAATTTATCATTAATATAGTTCTGCCTTATTATGGATAGTGATGTGAGCCTCAAGCATCTATTTTAAACATGCAGATGGATAATTTATGTGAATGTCAAGCAAGATTAAGCCAACTTAATTTGAATGGAAATTTTCAAAAATGGAAACTTTTTAATTCCCTTTCCTGTTATAGGACCAGTGCAGCTTCATGGTTTGGTATTTATTGTCACTAAATATTGTCACAGTTAGTTGGGCCTAATCTGTTCAGAAAGCTTTGCAATGATTCAATACAAGTGTAACAGTCCAAAGCAGAATTTAAGGTCTACTTCTCCCTTCTCAAGATGGGATTTTGACAAAGCCTTGTGTTTGGCTGTGAAATGGCCATAAGGCGATCTTCCTCATCCAGGATACCAGAGATATCTAGGTGACAGTCATTCTTCACTTAGGTAATAAGGTTAGGTTTAGCTTAGGTTTACTGCTTATATCTATAGTGGTATCACACTGGAAGGTTCCCTTAGGGGGAACTAGCGAACTATAACCAATGTTTTTTTCTGTTGCTGTGACTGATACATATTGATATTACAGAGGGCAATAATGTATTATAGTTATCTGTCACAACCAGATACACTGTTACTATTGATTTTAATGTTTTTATATACTGTAAGTCCAGATAGTAGCTCCATGGCGCACTTGTTGCACAATTTTTTTGTGTGGTGATAATTGTGTTATATTGTATACTTTTTTTTTTTTTAGTGTGGCTATAATTGTGCAGTATGTATACACATTTCTGGAATTAGGCTTTCTTCTTTACACTAGGGCTTGCTAGCCAGTTTTGGGACGGCCAACTAGTGGAGTCCTCCAGAATAGGAGGTATCCTCTTGAGGATCATAGGCCTTATACACTACCTAAAAACAATTCATTTTTCATGCAGTGTTTTTTGGTCAGAATTGTACAGTTTGTGAATATACCCTTTGGAATTAGGCTGTTCTCTCAATACTAGGGCAATTAGCAAGTTTGGGGCTGCCAACTAGTGGAGATTTCCAGAAAGGAGGCATCCCCTCGAGGATCATAGGCCTTATACACTACCTACATACATGTATTTACTCCACATTTACTAAGAAACCATTAGGGATTTAGGCCCTCATTCAATTGCGATTTGGCCAATTGAATAGGGCTCTAAATAAGCACATAGCATATTTTTTTAAAGAAGTTTTTAGTTAGTAAAAACCTTGCTTTTGGATAGATGTTTACTAACTAAAAACTTATTTAAAAAATATATGCTTTGTGCTTATTTAGAGCCCTATTCAATTTGCTGAATTGCAATTGAATGAGGCCCTTAGACTTTTCGATTATAAAAGTGCCCTGATATTATAGAGCTGGAGGGGTATTCTACACCCTATTTACTTTGGACTTCTTAAGCTGTGAGTTATCAATTTTCACAAAAGTTGTTATGACATTTTAACAGGTATTTAGTTTTTTTAACTGTGATGTGTAATCAGTTTATTAGTGTTAAGCACTAATAAACTATATAGTTTTTGAGTCTCCTTCTCCCTTGTAAGAAATAGAAAAGAAAAATAGGAAGGCTTGCAGATAGCAGTGCTGACATCCACCACACAGAATAATTAGTTTTTACGTTGGTTCCATTTTGTTATTTAATTGTTATATTCTTTAGCCCATTATCAATTCTTCTTCTTGAATAATCACATATATAGTTGTGAGCATGCAGGTTGTTGCTAACGCTGCAGGCTCACATAGTGAGCCTGCGGCCCTCACAAAGCGAGGGCCGCAGTTGCTAAGAAGGAGCGCTGAAGCAACTGAGGCCCTCACCGAAGGCGCTCCTTGCCAGCAACTGCGGACCCTGCAAAATTAACAGACTTACAACACATAATTACGACCCATTACGACCTTGCAAAAACCGCCCAAAACCAGCGCAGATAAAAACATGAAAAACACAATAAATACACACAACAAATACATAAAAAGCTTACCTGCAGCAAGGGGGGGGCACCCAGGACCTCGAAAACTGAAGTTACACCTCAAGTTTAACTCAAAATAAAAGAGTTTAGACACTCGAAAATCCCCTACGCGAGAGAAAAAATGGCCGCCGAAAAAAACGAAAACGAGGCTACAGGACTCTAAACACACAAAACACCACCAAACACCTACAGATTTTCCGAAAAAGACGTACGAGATCCGGAAACAAGAACACAACCCGCGCGACCCGAAAACCATTAGAAACACAAGAAATACACACAACAAACACATAAAAAGCTTACCCACAGGAAGGGGGTGCACCCAGGACCTCTGCAAGTGAACTTACTCCTCGATTTAAGTCCAAATTAATGACTTTAGACACCCGAAAATCACCTAAGCAAGAGAAAAAATGGCCGCCGAACAAAATTAAAACGAGGCTAAGGACGCAAAAATACTACAGTTACTCGCAAAATGTAAAGAACGCTCCAGTCAAATTCCCGAGGCACGTAACACACACTATGCGGCACGTACCACACTGCTGTTAACCACCATTTTACATGAAAAAGACAAAATGGCGGCTGGAATGCACATTTAACGCAGGAACGCAAATAGCGCATGTGTATTGCATTCTAACGGTTTCAAGCACCTCAAAGTTTATAAATACTGCCTACTTTCCAGAAAATTCTAAATTTCTCCTCAGGTGATGAACAGTGTGACTGGATAGTTCACTGCTGCTGCCGTTACTTCAGAAGAGAATTACTTCCTAATTTACAACTTCTCAATCTGCAAATTCCAACTGAGAGGTAAGCTATAATATATTTAGTTTAGTAAGAAAGACACCAAAAAAAAAATTTCAAAAACTTCCAAACATTCCCAATCAAGATGTCATTCATGTCATTTATGACATGTGAAATACACAAGCTAATCTTAACTCAAAGTAATCAAAGAAGCATATTCAACTGACATTAATTCACAGCAACTCATAGCAAAAAAAAATAAAGATGACACTAATAAATATTTAACCTGCAGCTCAATCTTTCTCGTTTTTTTCACCATTCAAACAGCATCAACAGCTTCACTCAAGAATTTGCACCGTGGACTGTGAAAGAGGATCACTTTTATAGAACAGAAAGAAAGAAGAAGAGGTAAGATAGAAAAATACATTACATGAAGAAAAAGACCATGCTTTGCAAAAACCAAAATAATTAATATACAATTAACCATTTCACTTTCTTTTTCAAACAGACACTACAAGAAGACTGGCGGATTAAGATTGGCAGGAGGGGACCCTCTGTCATTCGGACAAGAAAAAGACTTCAATCTAGGTATAGTATAACAAGTACAAAAAGAAACACAAATCCCATGTTTACTGCCCGCCAATATGAGAAGTTAAACTACAAAATACAAGCCTCAATATAAATTCAAGCAACACACAAACACCACAGTTCAAGAAACTTGCCAAAGACATATACAATTTCCAAATAAAGACACTTGCACAGTAAAAAACAATTGATAACACAAAGTGGCGGACACAAAACAGGATAGCATACCAAACATTAGCAACATACACAAAACAAATTTATTCCTCCTGTTTACTGTACAACAACCTCTAACCATCACCCACAAGCCAAATGCAGCATCCCAAAAGTGGGGAACACAAAACAGGATAGTACAAAAAAGTGCCACAGCATATAGAAAAGGCAATTAACATTCCTGTTTACTTTCCTACAACCTGTAACCCTCACACACAAGCCAAATTAAGCATACCAAAAGTGGCAAATGGAGCATGCAAAATGAGGTGGACACAAAACAGGATTGCACAAAAAATCCAAAAAAACAATAGAAAACTAACTTAACATTCCTCTTTACTGTTGAACAACCTATAACCCTTACAAAGAAGCCAAAATAAGCATACCAAAAGTGGCGGACGCAAAACAGGATACTACTGTAAATAGTTCCAACATAGAGAAAATATAATTCACAGTCAGCTTTACTCTACAACAACCTTTAACTGTCATCCACAACCCAAATACAGCATCCAAACGTGGTGGACACAAAACAGGATAGTCCAACAAACATTGCTAACATATACAATATGTAAATAACATTAATAATTACTCCCAAAAAATATATAACTGTAACATGGAACTAAAATGAAACAATTTTAAAGTGGTGCACAAAAAAACAACACAGCATAAGAAATCAGGATAACAGATACAGTATAAAAAAAATAAACTATGCTATTCATGAGAAATACATTCAAATGAAAGAACATCAATCTTTTTCTTTTACAACAGACACTGCTTCAAGACCATCGCACAAAGATTTCCAACAGCGGATCCAGAGATATTCCTCTTGAAATCACACAAGGTACAGTATAACAAGTAAAAAAAGAAAAATCTAAATAAATATGTTTGCTGTGCATCCATGTCAAGAGAAAAAACTAAATAAAACAACAACACACCAACAACAAAAGGCATCACAAATGAACAGCTTCCACAAAATATTACTGACACATTTCTCATTTACCTACTAATTACCTTTTACGTACAACAACATTTAACAGTAAACCCGAACTTCAATCTATAAAAAATGTGCCCAAGATAAAACAGCATAGTCCAATAAATAGTCAAAACACATAAAAAAAAAAATTCAATTCTCAATTCACAGCCCTAATGTACAATGTTAAGCACAAAACCTAACAGACACATAAAATAGAATACTACAACAATTACTACAACAATACAAACTATCTTTTCACAGCCACAACATATAAGCCTTTAAGTTAAATAGAAGAATACTATTACAACAATCCCCTGCAGTACAAATTAGAAAGAGCAATATATTACTTCAATTTGTTGCCCTCTACTATGCCTCTAAGCCAAACCTAAAAACCTACAACATAAAAAACAATGAACAACCAAAAAAAAAAAAAAAAAAAATCATTTAACACTATAAACCTACTACATCTACAATGAGCTATAATGCAATTACCTTGGGTGTGCTATGCATCTAACCCAAAAATTACAAACTACAACAGATAAAGTAAGAGCCAAAAAATAAAACAGACTCATTTAACAATAGAAAGAAAGTTCATCTACATTGAGCTACAATCACATACAAAGTTAATTTACAATCACAACAGTGTTGCAACAAAAAGATTTCAGAAACCAACTTAACATCTAAAAGTAAACTAATGATACATTATTTTCATTTACAGATTAAGATGGCGGATAACGAGACCTAACAGGAAAATATAAGACATCAAGCTAGAGAATGACAACAAAGATGGGCAAACCAGCAGATTCCGGAGCAGAAGGAAATTCAACGAGAAAAAGAACATAAAAGACTTGCAAGCAAAAGACTATCAGCTGAAAAAATAAAATATACACCCAAAAAAGCCACTAAAAAACAAAAGCATTTAGAACCTGTTCTTCAAACATCACATGACATTTCAAATGATGAATTACAAACTGAAACTGATATATGCTCTTCAAATTGTCCTTTACTCAAGTCTTTAGCAGTAGAGGTTCATAATTGTGGTGACATGAATATTCTATGTCAGTTTTGTGGAGCTTATAATTTTAAAAAGGAAAGACGCAGAGATGGACAATTCATTAGTTGCTGTCAAAAAGGCAAGGTCAAACTTCCAGAAAGAAAACAATTCCCAATATATTTACAAAACATTATGACTGAACCTACTTTTCCAAACTATAAACATTTCAAGACATACATAAGATCCTACAATAGTGCCATATCCTTTGCATCTATGGGACAACATTAGCTGCTAATGTACCAGGACATTGTCCTTACTGCTTTAAAGTCCAAGGCCAAATTTACTATCGTACTTCCCATTTACATCCAGAGGAAGGAGAGCAAAGAAAATTTGGTCAACTATATGTCCTAGATACAATGGAAGCTGTTGACCAACGTATGCAGCTGCAAGAAAATAAAAAATGCTTATCCAGTGTTTTTATAGAACTAGATAAAATTATGGCCAATAACCCCTACACTCATGCTTATAAAAAATTGGCAGAAGTAGAAGAGGAACAACAACTTCATTCAGAAAGACATCAATTACCAATCCCAAAGGTCAATATGGTGCTTAGAAGAGATAGACATACTGATAAACGCTGTTATAACTTGCCAACATCAAATGAGGTTGCAATGGTGTTTCAAAATGATGAAGGAGAACCACAATTTTAGACATTAGAATATATCCCAGAAATGAGGAGCAAACATTAATTAATATCAGTATCTTAAGTACTAATTTATATCCAATGACATATCCAATTTTTTTCCCACACGGAGAAGCAGGTTGGCAACCAAAATTAACCCTTCCCAGTTACCCAAGAACAATATTGTGGATTAATGGACTATGTCGCTGAGGTTGCTAAAAGCAGAGACATGACAGCTAGCAAAGCCATAATTTTACCATCTTCTTTCCAGGGATCTCCTCGCAATATGAAAAAAAGATACAATGATGCCATGGCTATTGTCACCAAATTTGGAAACCCCGATTTATTTATTACATTTACATGTAATCTCCAATGGCCAGAAATTACACAAAATTGACTTCTTGCCCAAAGTGCTTCCGATATACCAGATTTAGTAGCCAGAGTTTTCAAAATTAAATTAAATTAATTAATACGTGACATCACTATAAGTCACTTATTTGGCAAATGTCTTGCTTATTTATATACAATTGAATTTAAAAAAAGAGGCCTTCCACATGCACATCTTCTGATAATCCTTCAAGAAAAAGATAAATTACATACTGATGACAAGGTGGATTCAGTTATTGTTGCTGAACTACCAGAACCAGAACTATATGGTAGACTATATGAGATTGTAACTCATCCGATGATTCATGGACCCTGTGGCGAGCTTAATCCACAATCACCATGTATGGAAAATAATAAATGTACAAAACAATTTCCTGAAGATTATAGATACAAAACTTTTGCCAATTGTGATGGCTATCTATTATATAGAAGAAGAGAAGGAGATAGTACCATTATTCATGGAAAAAAGGTTGACAATAGATATGTGGTACCATACAATCCACATTTACTTATGAAGTATAATGCACACATTAATGTAGAAGCCTGCACTTCCATCAAACCCATTAAATATGACTACAAATATATTTACAAAGGCTATGATGCAGCTACTGTAGTAGTCAAAAGTGCAGACAATACCGAAAGCACTGAGTTAATACATGATGAACTTGCATCTCATGTAGATGCTTGCTATGTCAGTGCACCAGAAGCCATGTGGTGGCTTTTAAAATTTGAAATGCATGATAGATCACATGCAGTATATAGATTAGCAGTACATTTGCCACAAAGACATTTAGTGTATTTCCATGCTGGAAATGAAACTAATGCATTGGCCCAAAGTGAGCATCGTCACATTACACTAACTGCATGGTTTCAATTAAATTCTACAGATTCACAAGCAACACAATTCTTATATATTAAAATTCCATATCACTATGTTTTTGTGAATGGATTATGGAGACCAAGAAAAACCAGAGGAAATAAAATAATACCAAGAATTTACACGGTCAGTCCAAGAAACCTTGAACGTTTCTGCTTACGACTACTACTCTTAAATGTTCCTGGTGCACAAACTTAAGAACTGTTATTGACATAGTATATGAATCCTTTCATTTAGCTGCCAAACATAGAAACTTACAAGCTTGTGATACAGAATGGGAAAGATGTCTAGAAGAAGCAGCACTATGTCAAATGCCACGGCAGATGAGAGAACAATTTGCATTCATTTGTATCTTCTCAAATGCTCCAAATGCATTAGATTTGTGGGACACATTTAAAAGTAATATGGCTGAAGACTTTATGCAACGATACAATGAACCTATTGCACACTTAAAAGCATTAATGGAAATCCAAGAAGAATTTTAACTCATGGATTAAGTTGTGCAAGTCTTAATCTGCCTGATTCAGGTCTTATAGATGACATAAACTTTGAAGACTATGACATTCAACTACAAGTACAAAGGACAGAAGAAAGACTTGCATAAATACATTACACTGCAAGCATTTAATGCCATAAAAAATGCACTAGATGATAACATGGTCAAAGAGCGTTATTTCTATCTTGATGGACCTGGCGGATCAGGAAAAATATATCTATATAATTTAATAATGAGTTTTGTTCGAGCACAAGGTCTAATAGCACTCGCATTTGCCACCACCGGAATTGCTGCACTTTTGTTAGAAGGTGGAAGAACTGTAAATAGTGGGTTTAAACTGCCAGTGCCTATTTTAGAAACATCAGTGTCAGATATTTGCATGACATCATTACAAGCAAAAAAATAGATGAGGCTACAATGATGTCATGCTATGACCTCCAATGTATTGACCGTTGGCTTCGTGAAGTCATGGATAATACTTTCCCATTTGGTGGAAAGGTAATGTTGTTAGGTGGCGATTTTAGACAAACATTACCTGTCGTTGTACATGGAAATCGAACTGATATTATCGAAACCTGTATAAAGTCAAGTACACTATGGAATCATTTTACCCATCTTCAACTACAACAAAATATGAGATCAGAAGGCCAAAATGATTTCAATGATTGGCTTATTAAAATTGGAGAAGGAAAAACTGTGCACATCCCACCTCATCTGATTTGTCACCAAGATCTTATATCGGCTATATTTGAAAGTACGATAAATAAGAAGGACTATTCTGAACTTGCCAACCAAGTCATACTAACTAGTGATGTCACGAACATCCAATTTTTGGTTCGCGAACCGCGGACGCAAATTCCATCAAATGTTTGCGAACGGACGAACATCTGCAAACCGCCATAGACTTCAATGGGAAGGCGAATTTAAAAACCCACAGGGACTCTTTCTGGCCACAATAGTGATGGGGAAGTTGTTTCAAGGGGACTAACACCTGGACTGTGGCATGCTGGAGGGGGATCCATGGCAAAACTCCCATGGAAAATTACATAGTTGATGCAGAGTCTGGTTTTAAGCCATAAAGGGCATAAATCACCTAACATTCCTAAATTGTTTGGAATAACATGCTTTAAAACATCAGGTATGATGTTGTATCGATCAGGTAGTGTAAGGGTTACACCAGCTTCACAGTAACAGACCAATTTCCCCATTTAATGCACTGCAAACAACCGCAAACAGTCCCTTTGCACAACCGCAAACTCCCCATTTGCACAAGGTTGGATACCAAGCTAGCCATGTCCCGTTCCTTGTCCTCACTGATGTCATTGAAGGTCTCTTCCTCCACCCAGCCACCAAGGGTCCCGAAAGGGGACAACAAGCCCCCTGGGACGCCTGCTGTGTTTGGTCTTCCAACTCCTCAAAGCAACCTTCCTCCTCTGACTCCTTCAGACTCCCAGAGTCTGGGGGCTTCCACTGCCCAGCATGGAAGATTATACACTGGTCAGAGCCTGGGGGCTTCCACTGCCCAGCATGGAATCTTATACACAGGTCCGAGTCGGGGGGCTTCCACTGCCCAGCATGGAAGATTATACACACGTCAGAGTCTGGGGGCTTCCACTGCCCAGTATGGAAGATTATACACAGGTCAGAGTCTGGGGGCTTCCACTGCCCAGCATGGAAGATTATATACAGGTCAGAGTCTGGGGGCTTCCACTGCCCAGCATGGAAGATTATACACAGGTCAGAGTCTGGGGGCTTCCACTGCCCAGCATGGAAGATTATACACAGGTCAGAGTCTGGGGGCTTCCACTGCCCACCATGGAAGATTATACACAGGTCAGAGTCTGGGGGCTTCCACTGCACAGCATGGAATATTATACGCGTTGCCTCTGTCTGCGTTATTATAATGTGTGTACTGTTAAGTAGTACTATTCCTATCGGTTTAATCCCTGTTACGTCCACTATTAGGGGACGTGTATATGGCATGGATTTTTGGAACAGGGAGATGGAAAAAGATGCTTGGTCGGACCTCCTACTTCGAATTTGGGGCCCAGCGCGTGCAATCTAAGGTGCCACCAGATAGGAGTGGTGTATTAAGTTGTACTATTTATTCCTATCAGTTTAATACCTGTTCCGTCACCTATCTTTCCTCCCAATAGCACATTCTATATGTCATCAAACGGCCTGTGTGTATTTAGAGAACCACACTTTAAGGCCCTTAACCTGGGACAAGGTGGCTTGGCTATCAGAATTGCCACAGAGCCTTAAACACTCGCCAAACCCCCTAATCAGACACTCACTATCATACTGGAAATGGGCCAAGAAACACACAGGTTTGTTCCCTGGATCCACCCAAATGACCCCAATTCTTGACCTCCCTCAGGCCCCGAAACACATGAGCACAAAATCACAACACTGGTGGAGGTCAAGGAAACTAGATAGACTGGGAGACTGGTTAGTAAAGGGCCAGATGCTCACCTATGAGGAACTGAGGGACAAGCATGAGCTACCGCTGTCAGAACATTTCAATTACTGTAGGCTGAGGCATTTCACACACTCCTTGACCCAGAAATAGGGGACATCGGTCTTAAATTGGTTCTCCAAAATTTGTAAAGATAAACCTCTATCAAGGGTGATCATTGGGTCGCTTTACAAATATAAAACATTTGTTACTGGTTGAAGCGACACTGGTGGAAGGACCGGAGTGGGGGAGCCCTGGAGACCCTTCAGAAGCAACCGGCGGCAAAATCATCCCAGGAAAGGAGAGGTCGCTCACTGAAGCCTGCCCTAGGGTAACCCAAGGGTGATTGCCGAGGTTAGATATTGTAAATAATAAGCTAATACTGCTGGCGGGATCAAAGCTAATAGGACTTTGGTGTTCCCTGCAGATATACTCTTTACCATTGTCTGTTTTACCATGTTTTAGGTATCTCTTAAATTGCAATCACAGTAAAAAATAAGAAAAATTATTAACCTAAACAGTAAAAATAAGAAGGAATAACCAGCTAACTTTCACAAAATGTCTTTATTGTAAATATGTATTTTTGCACAACTGTTATGCAAGACTGTTCAACAATGCTTTATTTTTCATTACATGCTGTACGCCTTCTGACAATAAAAGAATTTAAATGCAAAAATGTGGTACTGTTGTTTGTGTACCATTTTGTTGTTTGTGGACCATTAAAAGCTCAAGGCAGCTCATCTATCAGGCCTTTTTTAATCGAATGTATCGCTCACTGTCAGTCCCTTCGGGATCCATCCCTCATTCATCTTAATAAAGGTGAGGTAATTTAGACTTTTTTGACCTAGGCGACTTCTCTTATCAGTGACAAAACCTCCTGCTGCACTGAAGGTCCTTTCTGACAGGCCACTTGAAGCGGGGCAGGACAGAAGTTCTATGGCAAATTGGGATAGCTCAGGCCACAGGGCAAGCGTGCACACCCAGTAGTCAAGGGGTTCATCGCTCCTCATAGTGTAGATATCTGTAGTTATGGCGAGGTAGTCTGTTACCATGACGGTCGAGTCGTTCTCTGAGGGTGGACCCCAAAGGGCTGTGGCGATGCATAGGACTTAAAAAGCTCTGCATGTCCTCCATCAACAACACGTCTGTAAAGCGTCCTCTCCTTGCCGGCGTGGTCGTGGGAGGAGGAGGATTATGTTCACCTCTTCCTCTGTTAGATTGCCTTTGTGCTGTGACATCACCCTTAAAGGCTGTGTAAAGCATACTTTTTAATGTATTTTGGTAGTGCTGCATCATTTCCGACTTGTGGTAATTCGGTAACATTTCAGGCACTTTCTGCTTATACCGGGGGTCTAGTAGCGTGGACACACAGTACAGGTCGTTCTCCTTCATCCTTTTTATACGAGGGTCCCTCAACAGGCACAACAGCATGAAAGACCCCATTTGCACAAGGTTGGATGCCGAGCTAGTCATGTCCCGTTCCTCGTCCTTGGTGATCTCACTGAAGGTATGTTCTTCCCCCCAGCCACGTACAACACCACTGGTACCAGATAGGTGACAACGAGCACCCTGGGATGCCTTTTGTGGTTGGTCTTCCTCCTCCTCCTCAAAGCCACATTCCTCCTCCGACTCCTCTTCCTCACAATCCTCTTCCAGCATTGACGCAGGTCCAGCAAGCGATGCTGATAAGGCTGTTTCTGGCGGTGATGGTGACCACAACTCTTCCTCTTCACGCTCATCTACGGCTTGATTTAGCACTCTTCGCAGGGCACGCTCCAGGAAGAAAACAAATGGTATGATGTCGCTGATGGTGCCCTGGGTGCAACTGACCAGGTTTGTCACCTCCTCAAAAGGACGCATAAGCCTACAGGCATTGCGCATGAGCGTCCTGTAACGTGGCAAAAAAATCCCCAGCTTCGCAGAGGCTGTCCTAGCACCCCGGTCATACAAATACTCGTTAATGGCCTTTTCTTGTTGGAGCAGGCGGTCTAACATTAAGAGTGTTGAATTCCAACGTGTCGGGCTGTCTAAAATCAAGCGCCTCACTGGCATGTTGTTTCGCCGCTGGATATCTGTAAAGTGCGCCATGGCCGTGTAGGAACGCCCAAAATGGCCACACACCTTTTTTTGGACTGCTTCAGGACGTCCTGTAAGCCTGGGTGCTTATGCACAAAGCGTTGTACAATCAGATTACACACATGTGCCATGAACGGCACATGTGTCAACTTTCCCAAATTCAATGCCGCCAACAAATTTCTTCCGTTGTCACAAACCACTTTGCCGATCTCCAGTTGGTGCGGGGTCAGCCACTGATCCACCTGTGCGTTCAGGGCGGACAGGAGTGCTGGTCCGGTGTGACTCTCTGCTTTCAGGGAAGTCAACCCCAAGACGGCGTGACACTGCCGTATCCGGGATGTGGAATAGTACCTGTGGAGCTGGGGCGGTGCCGTTGATGTGGAGCAAGACATAGCAGCAGCAGAAGAGGACTCAGCCGAGGAGGTTATGGAAGAGGATGGAGTAGGAGGAGTAGAGGAGGTGGCAGCAGGCCTGCCTGCAAGTCGTGGCAGTGTCACCAACTCCTCTGCAGAGCCACGTATTCCATACTTGGCAGCCGTCACCAGGTTTACCCAATGCGCAGTGTAGGTGATATACCTGCCCTGACCATGCTTTGCAGACCAGGTATCAGTGGTCAGACAGACCCTTGCCCCAACACTGTGTGCCAGAGATGCCATTACTTCCTTTTGCACAATTGAGTACAGGTTGGGGATTGCCTTTTGTGCAAAGAAATTTCGGCCGGGTGCCTTCCACTGCTGTGTCCCAATAGCTACAAATTTTTTGAACGCCTCAGACTCAACCGGCTAAGAGTTCAGACAAGCCAGCTGTCAGTTGCCGGGCAAGGGGGTGACTTTGTGACATTGTCTTCTTACGCTCAAACATGTCCTTGACAGACACCTGACTGTGGGCAGATGAGCAGGGACTGCTCAGGGCGAGACACAGAGTGGCGGATGGTTGAGAGGTGGCAAGCAGGGCAGCAGCGGTTGACATGGCTGAAGATGCTGGACCAGGAGGAGGATGGCGGCTTTGACTTTGTGTGCTGCTTGTACTCATGTATTGATCCCATAGGCGTTTGTGATGTGACATCATGTGCCTTCGCAAAGAAGTTGTACCTAGGTGGGAGTTGGACTTCCCACGACTCAGTTTCTTTTCGCACAGGTTGCAAATGGCATCACTGTTGTCACAGGCAGACACACGAAAAAATTGCCACACTGCTGAGCTCTGCAATTACGGCATTCTGGTGGCATTCGGGTGCCGATGCATGCTGTCTGACTGTGCCACTAGCTACTTTCGACGACCTCCCGCTGCTTCCAACTCGTCTCCTCCTCCTCTCTGTCTCCCCATCTGAACTTTCCTCCTGTTCTTCTCTTATAGCGGGCACCCACGTGACATCCACGGACACATTGTCATCATCAACCGCTTCACTTGTATCTGACAACTCAACAAAGGAAGCAGCACCGGGTACAACATCATCAGCATCATCAGACCGTACGTCCATGTGTGTAATGCTGCCTGACTGGGACATATCCCTGTTATCTACATCCTCTGGCACTAATGTTTGTGCATCACTCATTTCTTCCAACGGATGTGTAAATAATTCTGCTGACGGATCATGTGAAGCGGTTGTGGTGCTAGTGTTGGTGGTGGCGGCAGGCACGCGAGTGGTAACTGGAGAGGTGCCCGAAGCTAAACTGGAGGAGGATGGTGCGTCTAGGTTCCGAGCGGAAGCTGTAGAAGATTGGGTGTCCTGTGTTAGCCAGTCAACCATGTCCTCAGAACTGTTCAAGTTCAGGGTACGTTGCCTCTGAAAACTGGGCATTATTCTAGGGCCAAAGGGAATCACAGCATCACGACCACGACGGCCCCTGCGGGGTGGCCTGCCTCTGCCTGTTATTTTTTTTACGATTAGTGGTACTATGCATGCAAGCTACTGTGACACCAGATATGAGTGTCACTGTGCACTGGCAAAAGTTGGCAGAGTAGATGCAATAGGCCTCACACACACGCCTGTAGGCAGGCAACTGATATTTAATCGATTACAGTAAAAAAAGGGTTCTTTTATTTCACTGTACACTACGGTTGCACTAGATATGAGTGTCACTGTGCACTGGCAAAAGTTGGCAGACTAGATGCAATAGGCCTCACACACACGCCTGTAGGCAGGCAACTGATATTCAATCGATTACAGTTAAAAAAGGGTTGTTTTATTTCATAGCACACTTCAGTTGCACTAGATATGAGTGTCACTGTGCACTGGCAAAAGTTGGCAGACTAGATGCAATAGGCCTCACACACACGCCTGTAGGCAGGCAACTGATATTCAATCGATTACAGTAAAAAAAAGGGTTGTTTTATTTCATTGCACACTATGGTTGCACTAGATATGAGTGTCACTGTGCACTGGCAAAATTTGGTAGAGTAGATGTAATAGGGCTCACACACGCTAGCAGGCTTGCATATGCAATTAGATTACACAGAAAAAAATAATAAAATAAAAAGGGCTTTTTGGGTTGCTGTCCTTGCAGCAGATATCAAAGGAGTCCTTCAGGTTTGTAGTAAAAAAGCTAAATATACAGCCTGGCTATCTATTTCCCATTTAAATCAGCAGAGAAAAATAATAAAATAAAATAAATGATGTTCTAGCCCTAAAAGGGGCTTTTTGGGTTGCTGTCCTTGCAGCAGATATCAAAGGAGTCCTTCAGGTGTGTAGTGAAAGCTAAATACACAGCCTGCTATCTATTTTCCTATTCAATCAACAGCAGGTAGAATATATGCTCTCTCAACGAATGCAGCTACAGAATGATTCTAAAATGGAGGCTGTCATTCAGATGGAAGGCTCTGGAAGGGAGTGTATGCTGCTGATTGGCTGGAATGTGTCTGCTGACTGTAAGGTGCAGGGTCAAAGTTTCATCAATGATAAAGAATAGGAAGCGGACCGAAAAGCGCATATGTTCGCCATTCGTTGCGAACGCGAACATGCGAAAATCGCCGCGAATAGTTCTCCGGCGAACTGTTCGGGACATCACTAATACTAACATCTAAAAATAAGGATGCATTAATCCTCAATAATGAAATATATAAAAAAAAAATAATGCACCCCAAAGAAATTATCACAGTGCTGATTCTGTACTTGTTGATGACAAAAAAAGTCAGGCAAACTTTTGAACTGAATTCATAAACTCATTTACTCCTGCTCATCTGCCACCACATATTTTGCAGATAAATAAAGGTGCAATTGTCATGTTACTGCGAAATATGAACCCCAAAAAAGGCCTATGCAATGGGACAAGATTAATTGTTCAACAATTAAAGGTCCATTTCATAGATGCTGAAATTTTAACTGGTAGCCATAAAGGAGAGAGAGTTTTCTTACCAAGAATAGATTTAGCACCATGTGAAAGTAGTCACCCTTTTATACTTCAAAGAAGACAATTTCCCATCATTATGGCATTTGCCATGACCATTAATAAATCACAAGGACAAACTTTCAAATCTGTGGGTATTTTCTAAGAACAACCAGTATTTGCACATGGCCAATTGTACGTTGCCTTATAACGGTGCAAAAATCCACAGGCTATTAAAGTTTACATTGAAAAGATTGAAAGTCAAGGTGATTTATTAGAAGATGGACGTATTTTTACTAAAAACATTGTCTACTATAAAGTACTCTAACTTTTAATTAATCAAACAAAAGCCATGCAAAACAAATTTAAAAGCAAATGCAAAAATATAAAAAAACACAATCTAACCACCAAATTTGCCTAACAAATACACATAAATGTCCATTTCCTTCTAAAGGTCATTATTATGCAACAGAAATTACATTTACAAAAACAATATTTGCCTGTTAAACTACATTCAATTGTCAAATACATACAGAACAGTGCTTACACAGCGTTCAACAAGTTAAAGTTCTTGCGTTCTCTTTTTAGAAAAACACTTTTCCACAGACAAAACTATATGTGCGATTTAAAACAATTACTATAGCAACAAACAAAGGTCAACCATTGAAAAATAGAAATCAATAAACAATTCAGTCATAATTAATGGAAGTACTGTTTATGCATGATTAGCCTCACAAAACACTTGCCTTGCATTATTTTGACTAATTCTGTTCAAATGTTAATTCACTATGTTACTGTTTCTAATGTTACAAGTTTGAAAATAATATTTTTAAGTTCCTTACTTAGACAGATAAGAAAGTTCAAGTTTAAAAAAATATACTTTCAAGTTTCTTACTTAGACATATTGCAAAGTTCATGTTAAGAGCACAACCACGTTTTAAGGCACAATGTAAATGTTGTCTTTTATGTTAAACATTAATCCAGAGAGTAATCCGATCGCCAGTTAATTGGGTCAGGAAGGAATTATTTTCTTATACAATTGGCTCCGTTTCAAGTAGGGTTTTTACTGTTTGCCTTCCTCTGGATTCAATGTATATTTAAGTTAACAATTCTTGAGATAGTATGTGCATGTTAAAAAACCATTGCCTTAAGTTTACAATACTGATTAATTTAAAGTTCAACTGTTCTTACATTCAAATGTTTATACTTTTACTACAAAATGCTTTAACACTGTTGAACAAAATAACATTTTACAAAAATAAACATGTTTAATATCACAATAGTACTTTTTTCATAATAACTAAAACCTTACAAGTGTCAAATACGTATATTAATAACTAAACAACTTTACAAACATACACATCTCACTGCCATAATTTTTTGACGGGCAAGTCGCTAGTAACCAATAATATGTTGAAGGCACATCATTAGTAAGGTCATACAATGATCATAAATAAGAAAAAAATCAATGAAAGACAATAAATACATAATACATATTTTACATATGTTCTCTGATTTCTCCTGAACAGTAAGGGCCTCACTAAAATCTACCTCATAGTTCTCTCGGTGCTCGCATAAGGCAGTTTTTTGCTGTTTGCAAGGACCGAATCTCTCGCAGCCTGCTTTGCGATATGACTACGAAAAATGACAGAGAATAGGCTCTGAGAGAGCTACGTAGTCACACGCAGCCATAAATCTGCGAGCGATTCTCACATCTCGGAAGAATCCCTACGGGCACAAAAAGTGCCCGCAAGTGATCCTAAAACCTCTAAGTGCTGCCTCGGAGCAGCCCGAGACAGCAGTGTAAGGCTCCCCCTGCTCCATATACACATCCCCATGCTGCAGGGGTCTCTACCGGGACCCCTGCAGCACCCCCACATTAACCACTTGCAGCGGGGGTCCCCGATAAGCACCAATCAGGCCCCCGCTGCATTTAAAAGTTTTAAATTCCCCCGCCACGGCTTTTTAAAGGGCCCGCGGCACACTATTAGCCAATCCTGTCTGCAGCAAAAAAAAATTAACCGCCCTCTATGCTGGGGGTCCTTATCGGGAACCTAGAAGTGACCCCACATAAACCCCTTGCAGCGGGGGGTCCCCGATATGCATAGATCAGGCCCCCGCTGCATTTAAACATTTTAAATTTGCCGCCGCGGCTCCTTAAAGTGCCCGCAGCACACTATTACCAATACCGGCTGCGGCACCTAAAATTAACCCCCCTTTATGCTGGGGGTCCCCATTGGGACCCCCGAAGTGTCCCCACATTAAACCCTTGCTGCAGGGGTACATAGGGACCCCCGCAGCCCCCCCACATTAACCCCCTGCAGCTGGGGTCCCCAATCGGCAACGATCATGACCCTGCTGCATTTCAATTTTTGAATTTCCCGCCCCGTGGGTCCTTGAAGGACTGTAAAGGTCCTGAAAGGACTTGCACTAAGAAATACTAACCCCAGGCAACTTTAATTAACCCTATAATTCATGGGGGTCAATACAGACCCACATAAGCCAAGACAGACCCCATAAGGCCTTAATTAACCCTATAACTCATGGGGGTCAATACAGAACCCAATAAGCACTTAATTAACCCTATAACTCAGGGGGGGGACTATACAGACCCCCATAAGCCAATATATAACCCTATAATTCATGGGGGTCAATACACACCCCCATAAGGCCTTAATTATCCCTACAATTCATGGGGGTCAATACAGACCCCCATAAGCTAATAATTAATCCTATAATTCATGGGGGACAATACAGACCCCCATATGGCCTTAATTAACCGTATAACTCGTGGGGGTCAATACAGACCCCAATAAGCACTTAATTAACCCTATAACTCATGGGGGTCAATACAGACCCCCTTAAGCCAATAATTAACCCTATAATTCATGT